>JABTXL010002731.1:5591036-5619068 GCA_025134845.1 Neodon shergylaensis | reverse complement strand
ACGGTGCACTTTTTCCTGTTGTTCACGGTTACTGTTGGTAGCTCTCATGGTGCACTATTTTCTGTTGTTCATGGTTACTAGCTCCCTGATCAGTCAGCATTCCTGCTTCCAGGGGACTGTACAAACTTGTCTCCATGCCCCGTATGACCTGCTCGGTCTCTGGTCACCCACTAGCCTCTCCCTGTGCTAAACTTCAGTCTCCCTGAAGGGAACACAGTCTCCTTAGTGCTGAAATAGCAAGTATGGGCTCCTCTTGCGAGGCAGCTAGAGCAGAGAGAGGAGGGGTGAGGAACCCCAGGGCACATGGTCCTCAGAGGGACAGGAGGAAAATCTGAGATGCTGGATGTAGGCTCATGGCAGTTCTTGCACAATAGTCTGTCCTTTGGTCATTCTTTAAGTGCAGCTGGTATCCATTAGCCAGTTAGCTGAGGCTCCGCAGGGAGCTGCTTTCCTCCTGACGCGCTGTCTGTAGGTGAACTGTCCGCTTTGCCGAGAATACTACTAATGGATGCATCATCGTTAAATATGTTAACGTGCATTCAGAGGGGAATTCATCGACACGATACATATAAGAGTTGAGGAATTAAGAAAATTGTTATTGCTTCATCAAGGGCTGGGTGGTGGTGGTATACACCTTTAATCCCAACACTCAGGAGGCAGGGGCAGATCTCAGAGTTTGAGGTCAGCCTGGCCTGCAGAGCTAGTTCCAGGACAGCTATGGTTACACAGAAAAATCCTGTTTCTTAATACAAAAACAAACGAACAAACAAAATAACAGAAAATCATTTCAAGGGAAATCCTCTTTGGCTTCCAGTGCTGGCAGTGGCTCCAAGCAGCTGGGGGTCACTGCCTTGATGTGCCTGCAGAAGTAGCCACTACTTCATTAGTACCAGCAGTACAAACACCAACAATTTGTAAAAGGCAGAGAACAAAGAGCCCTCTTACTATTTTGGACCTTTGCCTCCTGAAAGAGTCTCAGGAGTTCTCTCCAGGGGTCACGTTGAACTACTCTATTCTCTGCACTAGTTAAGAGCAGAGATAATTGAGTTCAAGAAAAGTGGAAAGCTATGCCGGGCGGGGATGGCGCACACCTTTAATCCCAGCACTTGGGAGGCAGAGGAAGGCGGATCTCTGTGAGTTCGAGGACAGCCTGGTCTACAAGAGCTAGTTCCAGGACAGGCTCCAAAGCTACAGAGAAACCCTGTCTCGAAAAACCAAAAAGAAAAGAAAAGTGGAAAACTAACCAAGGGAAGGGATGTTCTCATTACCTAAGCTGAAGTCTTTTGCCTGACCTTGGCTGCAGATTACAGCTCGACTCCCCAAACCTCTTGGTTTTACAGACACTGGGCATGCGCCAGTTAACCTTTGCCCACAAGACACGAGCTCTTCAGTGTCTCCTCTATTTGGCTGACAAGGAAATGATAGAATCTCTCTTCAAAAAGCCCATTGAAGAAATGAAGTAAGTAGAACTCATTTATTGTAATAGAAAGAAGCAGCCAGGTGGTGGCGCACACCTTTAATCCCAGTGCTAGGAGGCAGAGGCAGGTGGATCTTTGTGAGTTCAAGGCCAGCTGGGTCTACAGAGCAAGATTCAGGACAGCCAGGACTCTAATATAGAGAAATTTTGTCTTGGAAAACAAAAGAAAGGAAGGAAGAAAGAAACAAACAAACAGATTTTATTTTTTCTATTTATATCTGACCGATAGCTTCTGAGCCTCGATTGAAGGAATGGCTGCTTCCTAGTTGCTCTATAAATGCAATCCCATTCCCTTGATTCCTGATATTTTGGCAAAGGGGAAACAGGCGCATGAGAACTTCTTGTCTTCATCGTTTCTCCAGAGACTAGATGTTCTCTTGTTCAGATGATTTCTATCTATACTTTACCCTGTGAAGATATTTGGAAGCCTAAATGAACGAGATTGCCTCCTGTGGCCCTGTGGTAGCTTTGGTTTTAGATATAAATGTGAACCATAAGAATGATACTTAGAGGGGCTGGAGAGATGGCTCAGAGGTTAAGAGCACGGACTGCTCTTCCCGAGGTCCTGAGTTCAATTCCCAGCAACCACATGGTGGCTCACAACCATCTGTAATGAGATCTGGTGCCCTCTTCTGGCTTGCAGGCATACATGGAGGCTGAACAACGTGTACGTAATAAATAAATAAATAAATAAATAAATAAATAAATAAATAAATAAATCTTTAAAAAAAAAAGAATGATACTTAGAAACACCTCTGTTTTCTAGATCCTATCTGAAATGTATAACTTTCCTGGCATCATTTGAGACGTTGAATATTCCCATCACATATGAACTATTTTGCAACAGTCCCAAAGAAGGAATGATTAAGGGCTTGTGGAAGAACCACAGCCACGAACCTATGGTACGTAGAGTCACCACGCATGGCCAGGCATGGCACTCCTTTCCTTAACTATGCAGTGCGAGTCGCTCAGTCACCTACCGTTGCCCCCAGAGGTCTAATGCCCTAGACCTTGCCTGCATTTGCAGCCTGCAGTTTGGAACGATAAGGCAATTTGGAAGGCCCTTTCCACCCTTAGAGTACACGTGCTAGTTACCCTGTAAGCAAGAAAGAGCACTTGTACTTCCTTCCAAGGCCCGCCCTGTAGGAGGGTTGCCATTCTTTCCTGTCAAGTCGCCTTACTGTTGCAGCTGGAACTGGGACAGGAATGAGGCCAGCTGTTCTTGGTTAGAAGCAGGAAAGGGAAGAACCTCTTTTTTCTTTAATTAGGAAATGGGGTCCCTCGCTGAGATTAGGCATTAGACATTTGTGGGGTATGCCCATGTGTTTCATAAAGGTACTCTTCCATTACCGGTATCTTAAAGCAGTGTAATTTTGTTGTTTTCTTGTGGTGTTTTGGCTTTTAGGCAGTACGATTGGTAGCAGAGCTTTGTTTAGAATACAAAATCTATGACCTGCAACTTTGGAACGGACTCTTGCAGAAGCTTCTCGGCTTCAACATGGTAAGTAAGACTCGGGGCTTCCTGAAGCACAGCATCCCCCACACGTGTTGAATCACCACCGGGTATTGATGTATGCTGCAAGCCTTTGCTCTTGAGCCTGCCAGACTCAACGACTGGTAGAGAAAGTTAAGCTCAAAATGGCCTTGGGGGGTTGAGAATGCTCCTCAGGACTGCTTCGCCAGCAGTGCGGAAAGCGTGGGCTCCATAGCAGTGTTGTAAGAAACCCAGCGCTCAGGCAGGAAGGCGTGGGAGTCAGAGGTGTGGGGCCAGTTTGAGCCATTCTGTGCTACATGAGACCCTGTCTCAGAAAGAAAAGGGGGGGAAATGTGCACAGTTGCCAGATGTGGTGGTACACTGCAGTCCCAGCACTGTTGTGGTTGCCCAGGAATTGAAGGCCAGCCTGGGCTGTAGAGTGAAGCCCTATCTCAATTTTTTTTTTAAATGTCTAATATTTTGTGTTGAGGTGTTGAAACTTAGCATTTTGGTAATCTTAAAATTCTTAAATTTTCTTCTCTTTTACAGATTCCTTACCTAAGAAAAGTTTTATCCTCCATTTCTAGTGTCCATTCATTATGGCAGGTGTGTGCTTTTCCTTTGAGGGACATTTCACTGAGTTTAATCTCTGTGCTCCGTAGTTTCTGGGCACCTTGTGCTGAGCCGTCAGCTTCATAGTAAAGAAGAGAGCAGATAAGCCTAGGATGGCGCCCCAGCATCCTCCGCTGCCGTCTCGCCTTCTGAGTCCCAGGCTTCGTGAGCCATTTGGTTCTGCTCCAGCCTTTGTCATAGAGCTGTTATTTTATATCCACTGGAACACCCTCTTAGAGACCTGGGATCACAGAGTGTTTATCTATCTCAGTCCACACTGCACCCTCGCAGAGACCTGGGATCACAGAGTGTTTATCTATTTCAGTCCACACTGGAACACCCTCTCAGAGACCTAAAAATCTTTAAAGTTGAGGCTTCATCCATTCTTTTTCAGTCTCATGAGTTGTGCACCTACATAGTCAGTGTACAGAAGTAGATCATTTAGGGGCTGGAGAGTTATCTCGGTGGTGAAGAGCACTGACTGCTCTTCTAGAGGACCCAGATTCAGCTCCCAGAACCCACCTGGCAGCTCACAACTGTCTGTAATTCTAAGATCTGAAACCCTCACACAGACTTACATGCAGGCAAAATACCAATGCACGTAAAATAAAAATAAATTAAGAATAAAAAAAGATCATTTAGGGGCTGGAGAGACGGCTCAGTCGTATAGGCACTGGCCATCAAGCCTGACGGCTTGAGTTCAGATCCTGGGCCCCACTTGGTGGAATGAGAGAAACAACGCCCACAGTTGTCCTCGGCCTGCTGCATCACTTGCTCACAATAAGTAACATTTTTTAAAGGTTTTAAAAATAAGGTAATTTATTCTTAGTTTATTAGAATTGTGAAAATATACGAAGTAAAACATTAAAATTCTCCTTTGCCAGGTGTAGTGATGCACGCCTTTAATCCCAGCACTCAGGAGGCAGAGACAAGCAGATATCTGTGAGTTCAGGCCAGCCTAGTCTACAAAGCGAGTTCCAGGACGGCCAAGGCTCCACAGACAAACCCTTTCTCAAAAACAATAATATTCCCCTTTACTAATCCTTTTAGAGGTACTTTCCTGTTACGCAAATATACTGGTGGCCAGGCAGTGGTGACGCACGCCTTTAATCCCAGCACTCAGAAGGCAGAGCCAGGCCAGCCTGGTCTACAAGAGCTAGTTCCAGGACAGACACTAAAAACTACAGAGAAACCCTGTCTCGAAAATCCAAAAATAAACAGATATACTGGTATGTGTGCACACACATAAATGCAGTCATGTTTTAAAGTGCTATTTTTCTTTAATTATGTCTGTGTGCACATGAGTGAAGGGCTTGAGGAGGTCAGAGAAGGGGGTTGGATCCCCTGGAGCTGGAGTAAAGGCAGCTGTGGGCCACCTGACATGGCTGCTGGAAAATGGACTTGTGTCCTCTGCGTGAGCAGCTGCGACTCTGAGCCCTTAAGGTGCTGTTTCCATGTCGCCGGAGAATCGGGAGATTGTCATCTATCTTTGTTTATGAAGGGAGAATCCCCCTTTTTCAAAAGTGTGCCATTCGGTGGCTGACCACCACTCTGAGCTAATTCTAAAATGTTTGCCTCACTTCAAAAAGAAACCTCAGAGCTGGGACTGTAGCTCAGGGAAGCATGCATGAGGCCCTAGGTTCAGTCCCTAGTAACTGCCCAGAAAAAGAAAAAGAAAAAAGAGCCCCATATCCAATAGCCATCCTTCCCTTCCAACCCCTCGGGACTCCTAGTCTTTGTATGGATTTATTTGTTTTAGACATTTCACATCAATATGTGACCTTCCATGTCTGGCTTCTCTCCTATAACTAAACACCACATTATAGCATTTTTCCATTCTTCATTTCTTTTACTGCCAAATATATGCAAATATAGTAGGCCCTTACTCTCTGTGAGGGTTAGTTCTAGGACAGCACCACCCTGCACATTCCATAATCTTTGGCCTAATCCCATATATGAAAAAGCATACTATTTGCATGTAACATACTCACTTCCTTCTATAAATTTACTTTTTTATTTTTATTACATTTTACTTAGTTATTTGGGGTGGATGTGTGTTTGTGAGTGGCAGTCAGATGACAGCCTGTGGGAGTCAGTTCTCACCTTCTACCATATGGGTCCCAAGATCAAACTCCAGTCATCTAGCTTGACAGCAGTCACCTTTATCCATTGAGCCGTCTCACCAGTGTATATATATATTTTTTTAATATTTATTTATTATGCATACAATATTCTGTCTGTCTGTATGTCTGCAGGCCAGAAGAGGGCACCAGACCTCATTACAGATGGTTGTGAGCCACCATGTGGTTGCTGGGAATTGAACTCAGGACCTTTGGAAGAGCAGGCAATGCTCTTAACCACTGAGCCATCTCTCCAGCCCACCAGTGTATATTTTAAGTCATTTCTACATCACTCATAACACGTAACACTATATAAGTAACTGTAATACAGTATCATGTAGGAATCATGACAGGGACGCTCAATATGGACATATGGTTTTAGTCTTAGCATGCATGATTGAAGCTTTGATCCAGCCGTTCAGTGACTATGAAACCAAGTTTCTAGTGTTCCAGGCATGAATTCCTCAGTGCCCATATTTCCACAGGTCCCCTACTTCAGCAAGGCCTGGCAGCGTGTGATCCAGATCCCTCTGCTCTCAGGTAAGCTTCTGGCCTCTCAACTCCCACAGTAGCATTTTGGGGTTGTTTTGTGGTAAGACAGGGCTTCGCACTATAGCCCAGACTAGCTTTAAACAGCATTGCTACCTCAGCCTCCCCACACCATGCCTGGCTGACTGTGGCATTGATGTTTGAGTGCCTATGTGTTTATTACCCTTTCTTCTTCAGCCTCCTGTCCTTTGAGACCCAGTCAGTTATCAGATTGCTATGAGAGTCTCATTGCCATCCTAGAGTAAGTAGATGTGTGTTCTCTCATGAAAGTTACACTTGTTGCCATGATGTTCCTTTCCAGTCAACATCTTGACCACAGGGGATTAAAGGCATGCACCGCCTGCTTTCCACGTGTGCTGGAAAGTCTTCTCCAAAGCTGATGGTCGCAGCACTCTGAGATTAGTGCTGCAGGTTTACAGTGCCTTTTCTTGCTCAGTTCTGAAGTGTTGTCACGTGGACCCAGGGCGTCTAAGAATTTTGCTTGTTTGTTTTTGTTGCCCCACCACCACCCCAGACGGGGTTTCTCTATGTAGACCTGGCTCCTGGAACTCACTCTGTAGACCAGGCTGGCCTGATCCTCCTGCCTCTAGGATTGCTCTCAAAGGCTCATTCCTAACGAGTAAAAATGTACTGTGTAGCAGCACTTAGGCATTTAAAGTAATGGACAGTGAACGGGAAGCTCAGCAGAAAGAGAAGCTAATGTGGTGTAGTAATCTGTCAAGTCACTAATTACTGCCTCTCCTCGAAGATGCCCAGTTTCGGATGACCTGGACATGATGGGAGTCGCCAAGCAGTATGTCCAGCTAGAGCTTCCCGCTTTTGCACTGACTTGTCTGATGCTCATGCCCCACTCTGAGAAAAGACATCAGCAGATTAAGGTATCTTGTATGTTGTCCCTCTCGGGTTGCCAGGACGTACTGCCTGTCCCTCGGAAGAGTGCCTTTCCATTCACCAGACCTATAAAGCATGCATACTCAGTGTGGGTGAAGCAACTGATGGATCGTAGCAAGACTGACTGACGTGCAGCCGCAGGGCATCTTAAAAGGCATTTAGGCATTGTTCTGTTGTTTGGGGAGACTGATTTTCTTGGCAGCGCAAAGTGAAGCAAGAAAAGCAGTGTCTCAGTGTGACTATCCTCGGCCAGGTGTGGCACATGCATCTTATTTTTTTCAACTGTTTTGTTTTCTTTTTCAACACAAGGGTTTCTCTATGGTTGTCCTGGACTGTAGACCAGGCTGGCCTCAAACGCAGAGATCCACCTGCCTCTGCCTCCCAAGTACTGGGATTAAAAGACGTTCACCACCACTACCCAGCTCATTTTTTTCAATATTTAATAGAACAGATGAACTTTTAGTTTAAGTAAAAGTGTGTACAAAATTGACCCTGAAGAGAGTTACACAGCTCCAGTGAACGTCGCTCTCCTTCCTCTGGTCTAGTTTTGTGCTTCTTTCCTCTCCCCTGGTCTCGTGTGTCCCAGACAGGCCTCCAGTTCACTGCGTAGCCAGGGAAGGCCTTCCTCCACCTGAGTGTTATGACTACAGGCATGCTCCACTCTGTTCGCCCAGGTCTGGGGCAGACCCTCTACCAAGTGGGTTCATGCCCAGTTACCAAACTAAAGAATCCTAAAGATTTTTTAAAACCTTCTGGACTTGACAGCAACTAGTAATAATAACCCTTTTTAATTATGCTTTAATTTTTTTTCCCCTAGAATTTCCTGGAGTCATGTGATGCTCAGATCATTTTACAGCAGTTAGAAGAACATATGAACACGGGCCAACTAGCAGGATTTTCAAATCAAGTAAGGGCAGTTTCGTTTCATTTGCTGTGTCTGGGCATAGCAGGTAATTCTTATCTCCAAAATAATGTTCCTCCACTCGTCAGGCTCCTGGGGATGTGACTCGGTGGTAGAGCACTCACGAGCATACTCAGGAGCCTGGCTTCAATCCCCGCTGTTCCATAAAAATAAAAAGCAGGTGCCATGGCTGTCTTATTTACTGCTGTGCCCCCTAGAGAAACCGTACCCTTTAATACTTGTAATTAGATCCTCTTCCTCACTTTTAAAAACACCCAAGTGCGTACCAACAGTAGCTCTATATTCATACACTGCACTGAGCCGCGTGCCCCTCCTGGAGGTTTAATGCCAAAAACTGACATCTCAACCCTGTTGGGAATTCGTCATTGGTGAAGACTTAGGATTAAACACATTTTTGATATAATGATAACTTTCATTCCATAGATTAGAAGTCTGATTCTGAATCATGTCATAAATAAGAAGGAATTTGGAATTTTGGCAAAGACAAAATATTTTCAGTTGTTGAAATGGCATATGATAAACACCAACAATATCACCGAATTGGTAAACTATTTGGCAAATGATTCGAGGTAAGTTAACATGGGGAGACATCAATTTACTGTAGAATTTCCTTAAACTGTCTTGATTCTGGAGAAAAGCAGCCATTCTCGAGCTGTGTGGTTGAACCTGAGGCTGCAGTCGTAAGCCGGGCACTCCTGCAGTCTCAGGAGTTCATCTTCCCATGTCTTGGAACCTTGGAACGTGAATCTGTCATCCAGTAATTAAAGGAGCTGTCTGGATCCTCAAAATAGGCTTCTCATAGTCCTGCTCCGAACCCTAAATTACAACTTCCTTCCTCAATGCTTGCGTGGCGTGCTGCTGGTCTAACGGAACATGCAGTTTTTGCTAAGCTTGGTCAGTTAGCTTTCTGCAGCCACAGGCTGAGAAATGGAGCTGCTTGAGCTGGAGCCAGGATTGGATGTGGAGAGAAAGAAGGGAAATACAACTGACACTCCAGAAGGGAAAGTGCGGTCAGAGAAATTGGCTTGGCTCCATCCTGCAGCTGGCCACTCAGGGGTGCCCGTTCTCCTCCATATTCTATGACTAGCTGCTTGTTTATCCTCAGGATCCAGTCATAATTCCATTGTCGTATACGGATGAATGTTAATTTTTGAGTTAAAACTGGGCTATGTAATGAGCTTTATGTGAAGAATACAGTTTGACACGTTATGACATCTATATATTGTTGAAGTCATCACCACAGGAGTCACCCCCAAGGGTCTCCTCACGTCTACCTTGTTCTTTCTGGTTCCAGTTTAGATGAAGCATCAGCTTTGATAACTGAGTATTCAAAGCACTGTGGGAAGCCTGTGCCACCAAACGCAGCTCCGTGTGAAATCCTGAAGGTAAAGCCAGCTAATTATTGCTTCAATTCAAATGAGACCATTTATAGAGTCTAATTAAATTATTATTTGCATGTGCGTGTTTGTATTCATGTGTGTGCGTGTGCACCCCTGTTCACATGCATACACATATAGAGGTCAGTCCTTCCACTATGGATTTTGGAGATGAAATTAAGATTGTTGAGTTTACATGGCAAGCACTTTTATGTGCTAAGCACCTTGCCAGCCCTACTATCTCTATTTCTAGTCTTGCAACTTGTAGCACAAATTCTAATTGTTCATAATAAAAACCTGAGTCAGATATGAGGGGTGAAAACTGAGAGGTCAGAGAAGCAGAGCAGCAGCCACTAGACAGACCTTTTACGTCTACCGAATCCTTAGACCAAAAGGGCCATCCTGTCCTCAGACTGCATCCTCTGACTACACTCAGTTTGACTGCTTAGACTGCTGCCTCAGGCTGCTGTTCAGACGGCAATGAGCTCCTGTCTCCTCCCACTTTATATTCCTCTCTCTTCCTACCCATATCACCCCTGTCTCTACCTCCCTAGTGCTGTGGAATCCCTAGTGCCGGGATCACTTTGTGTGAGCCCTTTCTCTTCAAGACTGGATCAATTCATGTAGCCCAGGGTAACCCTCTGCTTCTATCTCCCTAGTCCTGGGATTAAAGGTGTGTGCCACCACTGCCTGACCTCTAGTGGCTTAGCTCTGCACTTTGATCTTCAGACGAGCTTTATTTGTTAAAACACAAAATATCACTACAGCAACTGACTCTGTATATTCTAGCTACAGTCACGTTGGTATGTGCCTGTACCTTCATGTATCATATGACTGGGTTCCCTCTGAGCACGGTGTTATGCCAACATCACAGTGTATCTACACAAACCTAGATGGTCTCAGTGTGCCACCCAGTGTCCCAGTATGTCCTCTTGATGCAAGTGGAAGACCCAGGAAGCCTGAGTCTACTGTCAGTACAGCAGCAGACTCTTCTCTTTTTTTGGGGGGGGCGGGTTTCGAGACAGGGTTTCTCTGTGTTGCTTTGGAGCCAGTCCTGGAACTAGCTCTTGTTTGTAGGCCAGGCTGACCTCGAACTCACAGAGATCCGCCTGTGTCTGTCTCCCAAGTGCTGGGATTAAAGGCATGCGCCACTACCACCCGGCCTAAGACTCTACTAAGCTATAAAGTGTCTTCTTTAAGCATTTTGGCCCTTAAGAGCACAGCAGTTCCTCATGTTGTGAGGGCCCCCAACCATAAGAGTATTATTGTTGCTACTTCATAACTATAGCTTTGCTTCTGTTATGAATCACAATGTAAGTATTTTTGTAGATAAAAGGTTTTCCAAGGAGGTCATGACCCACAGGTTGAGAACACTGCGCTAACAGACTGTTTAAACAGTGTGTGTGGCGAGTAGCCTAGCACCATCATTTGTGATCATTATCACTCTGCAGCCTGGCTGTCCTGGAACTCGCTCTGTAGACCAGGCCGACCTCAAGCTCACAGATCCTCCTGCCTTGCCGCCTGCAGTATTGTGATGAAAGGCAAGCAGCACTGCCAGCTCCAGTGTCAACTATTATGTGCACATAATTATGATCCCCATGAACAAGAGCGATGTGTTGTACAACCATGAGATCACTAAGCCCCACAGGCCAAGTGACCTGCCTGAGTCATTTGCTGCCTAATGGCCCAGCAGTGAGTGAAACCCCAGGGCCTGTTGACATGCTCCAGTGCACCTGCATTTTACCTTCCATAAATAGCTAGCTGTGTTCGTGTCTGTCATTGTCTTCTGGGGCCCTGTTGGCTAGACACTGTCGTGACAAATGCTGAAGAGAAACAGTTCAGAGGAGCCAAGATTCTAAGATTGCAGTCCACGACCATGGCTCATTTTCATACTGTGGCCAGACAGAGGATGACATCAAGATAGAAAGAATCAGGCCTGGAGAGATGGCTCAGGAGTTAAAAGCACTATTGTGCTCTTCCAGAGGTCCTGAGTTCAGTTCCCAGCAACCACATGGTGGCTCACAACCATCTGCAATAAGTTCTGGTGCCCTCTTCTGGCCTGCAGGCATACTTGCAGGCAGAACACTGTATACATAATAAATAAATCTTTAAAAACAAAAAAGATAGAAAGAATCAGGCAGGGAGTGGCAGGGGCAGGAAACACCTGTCAGGGCACAGCCTCCCTCAGCTGAGTCCTCTAACCCAGCCCATCTCTAGGTGCCACCTCCTTCCAGTGAGTGAGCAAACTGGCACCCAATAGGTACTGCTCAGCAGTGCCACCAGGTGGAGATCAGGGACACCCAATACTGACACCGTAACAGCACGATGTTAACTTACAAAATGAGAATGTTGATTGTACCGTATTTGTAATCCTTAAAGTTTGTTTCTTTCCAGTCGTACCTATCTTCAAATGCAAGGTGCTTTTATATGCACACATTAACACTAGCTGAGTCAGGTTCTGTGCTTACCTAACAGCTTTCTGTTTAAAGTCTACACCTTGTGCTCACAAGATGGCCTAGCAGGGAAGACCAGCTGCTATCAGGCCTGATTATGTGAGCTTAATCCCCAAGACCCACAAAGCTGTCCTGACACCCATGTACATGCACGCACACGCGCGCGCGCGCTTACACACACACACAGAGTAAATGTAAGCCAGGCTGTGTTGGCGCACACCTTTAATCCCAGCACTTGGGAGGCAGAGGCAGGCAGATCTCTGTGAGTTCAAGGCCAGCCTGGTCTACAAGAGCTAGTTCCAGGACAGGCTCCAAAGCTAGAGAAACCCTGTCTCGAAAAGAAAAATGGTAAATGTAGTAATAATGGTAATGGGGGCCTGATACTCATGAGTTTTGTTTCTGTTTTTTCCCCCATTTAGGTATTTCTTGGTGGATCATAGTAAATCAAACGATCTTTTCAGAAACAAGAGGAAGTTTGGAGTCTGCTACTAACTAATCATATTTATTGCAGTATATAAATTGTACAATCTATATTTCATTATTCTGAAAGGAATAAGACGTTCAATATTAACATAACTATTAAGTTTCTCACATGCTCAATTAATAAATATTTTAATATTGGTTCCTTGTTTAATTTGGAGTCTATTTTTTGCACTGCACATGAAAGAAATAAAATGTAAAAATAGTCCAGCTATCAGGCAGAGAGGTGTCCAGCAGTTCAGAGTTACGACTGTGCTTCCAGAGGACCCCAGTTCAGTTCTCAGCTCCCACAGGGCAGCTCAGAACCGTGCACATATACACATACATGCAGGCAAAATATTCATACAGTTAAAACTAAAAATGAATAGTCCACCCTTCTCTCGGAAAGGAATCATGTACCTAAGTTCCTGTTTCTTCCTTGTATAAAATCCTATCTTGTGGGAAAACTAAATTCATTTTTATATCCTCCCCCTCTACGGTCAACATATACTTAACTCCCGTAAGACCAGAGGCCTTCGGAACCTGACCCCCAAAGCTGGTTTTGCCAGTCTATTGGGCAATCTGGACTTGACAGTGATAACATCATTGAGTGTCCTCAAAAGAGCAGCGGTTCCTTCTCTAAAAGATTGTGGATCTTCAGATTGATAATTCTGCCGTTTTCATTTCATTTCCTGAAAGTCAGGGTCGACTTGTGAAAAGTTGTCAGAAATCCTCAATATAAAATGTCAGCCCTCACTCTAAGCTCCTCCCCCTTTCAGAGCATCGACTGAAGACTCATTTGAATAGTGGCTTTCTGGTCTTGGTAGTCGGTACAAGAAGGGAGTTTGGATTTTCTTGTGTATTGTTAGTGATTATCTGCCCATGTCCTGCCTGGAAAACCATCATTGTTTATGGAAAATGTCTTTAATAAAGCTGCATACAGTTTGGCTTGCGGGGGGGCGGGGGGATCCTGTCTTGGAGTTGGTTATGGCTCAGCTGGTAAAGTCTTGTCATACAAGCACAAGGAACAGAATTCAGGTTCCCAACATCCACATAAGACATGTAGGACTGTGGCTTGTGCTTGTTAGACAGGATCCCCGAAGATTCCTAGTCTGCCATTCCAGGAAATGCTCTAGGTATGGTACTGTCAAAACTAAGATGGAGAAGAGTTGAATAAGACACCCCAGGTCAGCCTATCATACATGTCTTGGGGCATATGCATACAAGCCTGTATACATGGTAGTAAATAAATATTGCCCGAGGTTATTCTGTCAGCGTTTATATAATTTATTTTTTCGAGACAGGGTTTCTCTAGCTTTGGAACCTGTCCTGAACTAGCTCTTGTAGACCAGGCTGGCCTCGAACTCACAGAGATCTGCCTGCTTCTGCCTCCGAAGTGCTGGGATTAAAGGCGTGCGCTACCAACGCCCGGCTCACTCACTTTCTAAACTCACTCATCAGCCCCCAGAGTTATTGCTGAAGTAACTCATTCATCCCCTTTGGGGCTCTTAGTCTGTTATGAGGTAGATTCTTGCCAAGTCAAGAGAGATTGACTAAGCCACTTAGTGATAACTCAGGAAAATGAAAACAATGCCTATTTAAAGAAAGCATTTGAAAAATGCGTACAGAAAAATAAAGTAATTGGTGGGTTGTTTTCCCCTCTTTAAAAAGGTTCTACAAGGCTAGGCAGAAAGACTCTCACTGAAGCCCTGGCTGCCTGGAGCTCACCGTTTAGACCCTGCTCTCCTCAAATTCACATAATGCCGAGAGTAAAGGTGTGCACCACCACACCAATAAAGTTACTTTTCAAAAAATGGACTATTATCGTTTTATTTTCCTGTCCTTAGCCATGTTGCCTGGCTGACCTAGCTCAATATGGCTCAGTCCTATGGTTTTCCTGCCTCTGTCTCCCATACTTTTAAATCATTGGAATAGAGCTGGTGATTTAGCTCTTGGACCAGGTGGCTTCAGCGGTGAGCACCACAGCCATGGCCACGATTAAGGCTCGGGACCTGTGCAGCAAAAAGGAGGAGGAGGAGCTGCTAAAACAACTGGACGATTTGAAGGTGTTCCAGCATTGCAAGGCCAAAGTAACAGGCAGCACCACATCCAAGCTCTCCACAAATCCATCACCCGTGTCCTCATCGTCATTAGCCAGACTCAAAAGGAAAACCTCAGGAAATTCTACAAGGACAAGAAGTATAAGCCTCCAGACCTGAGACCCAAGAAAACTAGAGCTTGTGGATATATATATATATATATATATATATATATCTCACCAGAGAAGTAATTATACTAGCCTAACTTTTTAAAAGATTTTATTTATTTTTTATGGTTTATTTAACTTTTATTTTATGTACATTGGTGTGAAATGTCAGATCCCCTGGAACTGGATCTTCAGACAGTTGTGAGCTGCCTTGTGGGTGCTGGGAATTGAACCCAGGTCCTCTGGAAGAGCAGTCAGTGCTCTTAACCACGGAGCCATTTCTCCAGCCCAAGATTTTATTTTTTTAAATTATGTGCATGTGAGTGCAGGTGTTCTTGGAGGTTAGAGGAAGGATGGTATTGGATCCCTTGTAGTTAAAAAGTAATTGTGAGCCCAGTGGTGGCAGCGCACACCTTTAATCCCAGAACTCAGAGGCAGAGGAAGGCAGATCTCTGAGTCAAGACCAGCCTATTCTACAGAGTGAGTTCCAGGACAGCCAGGTCTGTTACACAGAGAAAATCTCTTGAAAAAAAAAAAAAACAAAACAAAAAAAAGGGGGGGGGAGCAGAAGCCATGAGCAAATCCAGTCCCCCTGGGACACTGGCAGACCAGGATTGAACCAGCGACCTGACTCAGGGTCAGCAATCTCCACCAGAACTGGAGTGGGACAGAACCAGCTACCTAGGACACAGATCCAATAGCTCCACCAGGAGCAGAATCCAGGAGCAAATCCAGTCCCGGAAACCAACCCAGTCCCAGGACACTGGCGGATCAGGATTGAGCCAGTGACCAGCTCCAGAGTCAGTGATCTCCACCAGAACAGGAGGTTCAACTCCAAGCCAGGGACTTCTGCAGAAGGGGATCCAGACCAGGATTTACAGAAACAGGGCAAAGCCAGCAACTTAGGCCAAAGTAGGCCTGAGACACCAAACTACCAATGAGCAGATCAGGGCACAGGAGCACTGAGCTATCTCCAGGAACACCGAGTAACCAACGGGGTAACTAGAACTGTGACACTGACAGTACCACGAGGAACAACAATGAGAGCTTTGGATTCACTGGCACCTAGAAGATTATCCAACAGAATCTCAGACAGCCCCAACCATACTCCTATCAGAGGAAAAGATGAATAGAAAAGGTAAGATCACACGCTATACCACAAAGAGCAACACTAGTAAAACCTAAAGACCCTACAACAGCAAGACCTGAACAACCAAATATGGATGAACCAGAAGAAAATGAACTAAAAAATAACTTCAAGAGAATATTTGAAATTCTTAAAGATGAAATGAGAAAGTCCCTTAAAGAAATTGAGGAAAGACAAACAAAAAATTAGAAGATATCAGCAAATCACTTAAAGAAAACCAAGAAAAAGAAATCAAACATATAAAAGAAAGTATTCAGGACTTGAAAACTGAAATAGAAACAATAAAGAAAACACAAGCCAAAGGAATTATAGAAACAGAAATCATGATTAAGAACCACAAACACAGCCAGGCGGTGGTGGCGCACGCCTTTAATCCCAGCACTAGGGAGGCAGAGGCAGGCAGATCTCCGTGAGTTTGAGACCAGCCTGGTCTACAGAGCTAGTTCCAGGATAGGCTCCAAA
Source organism: Neodon shergylaensis (assembly GCA_025134845.1). Classification (NCBI taxonomy): domain Eukaryota; kingdom Metazoa; phylum Chordata; class Mammalia; order Rodentia; family Cricetidae; genus Neodon; species Neodon shergylaensis. The sequence continues at coordinate 5,602,920 of JABTXL010002731.1, read as the reverse complement.
ACCACAGAGAAACCCTGTCTCGAAAAACCAAAAAAAAAAAAAGAAAAGAAAAGAAAAGAAAAGAAAAACCACAAACACAAGCATGAACAGCAGAATACAAGAGATGGAAGAGAAAATCTCAAACACTGAAGATACAACAGAGGAAATAGACTCATCAGTTAAAAAAAAACATCAAATCTAACAGAAGCTTAACCCAAAATATTCAAGAAATATGGGACACCATTAAAAGGCCAAATCTTAGAATAATAGGTATAGAAAGAGAAGTTAAAATCAAAGGCACAAGCCGGGCGGTGGTGGCGCATGCCTTTAATCCCAGCACTTGGGAGGCAGAGGCAGGCAGATCTCTGTGAGTTCGAGACCAGCCTAGTCTATAAGAACTAGTTCCAGGACAGGCTCCAAAACCACAGAGAAAGCCTATCTCGAAAAACCACAAAAAAAAAAAAAAAATCAAAGTCACAGAAAATTTATTTAACAAAATCATAGAAGAAAACTTTCCCTACCTAAAGAAAGACATACCTGTGAAGATACAAGAAGCTTTCAGAACACCAAATAGACTGGATCAAAAAAAAATTCCTCTCGCCACATAATAATCAAAATACTAAACATACAGAGTAAAGAAAGAATATTAAGAGCTGCAAAGGAAAAAAGGCCAAGTAACATATAAAAGTAGAACTATCAGAATTACACCTGATTTCTCACTGGAGACAATGAAAGCCAGAAGGTCATGGTCAAGCATTATGCAGACATTAAGAGACCACGGATGCCAACCCAGACTACTATGCCCAGCAAAACTGTCAATCACCATAGGAGGACAAAACAAGATATTCCATGACAAATCTAGATTTCATCAATACCTAGCCACAAACCCAGCCCTACACAAAATACTGGAAGGAAAACTCCAACCCAAGGAAGATGACTACACCAACAAAAACACAGGCAATTGATGATCTCATAATAGCAAATCCCAAAGAAGAAAAAAACGTGCACAAATTAACATCACCAACGGTGAAAACTAAATTAATAGGAGATAGCAATCACTGGTCATTATGTCCCTTAATGTAAATGGACTCAACTAACAGATTGGATACAAAAACAGAATCCATCCTTCTTCTGCATACAAGAAACACATCTCAACCTCAAAGACAGATATTGTCTGTCTATAAAGGGTTGGGAAAAAATGTACGAATCAAATGGACCTAAGAAACAAGCAGGTGTAGCTATCCTAATATCTAACAAAATTAGACTTCAAGCTAAAATCAGTCAAAAGAGAAAAAGAAGGTCATTTCATATTAGTCACAGGAAAAATCCATCAAGAGGAAATTTCATTACTGAACATCTATGCCCCAAATACAAGGGCACCCTCATATGTGAAAGAAACACTTCTAAAGCTTAAATCATACATTAAACCCCCACACACTAATAGTGGGAGACTTCAACACTCCCCTCTCACCATTGGACAGGTCCATCAGACAAAAATGAACAGAGAAATAAGAGAACAGATGTTATGACTCAAATGGACTTAACAGACATCTATAGAATATTCCATCCAAACAGAAAAGAATATACCTTCTTCAGCACCTCATGGAACCTTCTCAAAAACTGACCACATACTCGGTAACAAAACAAACCTCAACAAATATAAAAAAAAATTGAAATAACCTTATCAGATCACCATGGTTTAAAACTAGAAGTCAACAGCAATACTAATTCCAGAAAACCCACATACACATAGGAAATTAAACAATGCTCACCTTAATCATCAATGGGTCAAGGAAGAAATAAAGGGGGGATTAAAGACTTCCTAAAATTCAATGAAAATGACCACACAACATACCCAAATTTGTGGGACACAATGAAAGCAGTGTTAAGAGGAAAGTTCATAACACTAAATGCCTACATAAAGAAGCTGGAAAAATCCTACACTACTGAATTAACAGAACATTTGAAAACTTTAGAACAAAAAGAAGCAAACTCATTCAAGAGAACTAGATGGCAAGAAATAATCAAATTGAGAGCTGAAATCAACAAAATAGAAACAAAGAAGACAATACAAAGAATCAATGTGACAGAGTTTGTTCTTAGAGAATATCGACAAAATAGACAAACCTTTATCCAAACTAACCAAAAGGCAGAGAGGGAATATCCAAATCAACAAAATCAGAAATGAAAAGAGGGACATAACAACAGACACGGTGGAAATACAGAGGATCATCAGGTCATATTTTGAAAACCTGTACTCCACAAAATTGCAAAACTTAAAGGAAATGGACAACTTTCTGGATAAATATCACTTACCAAAATTAAATCAAGACCAGATAAGCAAATTAAACAGGTCTATAACTGCTGAAGAAATAGAAACAGTCATCAAAAGTCTCCCAACCAAAAAAAGTCCAGGTTTCAGCTCAGAATTCTATAAGACTTTCAAAGAAGAACTTTATACCAATACTCCTCAAATTATTCCACACAATAGAAACAGAAGGAACATTTCGAAACTCTTTTTATGAGGCTACAATTACCCTGATACCCAAATCACAGAAAGACATTACTAAGAAAGAGAATTACAGACAAATCTCACTCATGAACATTGATGCAAAAATACTAAATAAAATACTAGCAAATCAAATCCAAGAACACATCAGAACCATCATCCACCATGACCAAGTTGGCTTTATCCCAGAGATGCAGGGATGGTTCAACATATGAAAATCTGTCAACGTAATCTACCATGTAAACAAGCTGAAAACTAAAAACCACATGATCATCTCATTAGATGCCGAGAAAACTTTTGACAAAATACAACATCCCTTCACGATAAAGGTCTTGGAGAGAGCAGGGATACAAGGAACATACCTAAACATAATTAAGGCAATATACAGCAAGCCAACAGCCAACATCAAACTAAATGGAGAGAAACTCCCAGCGATTCCACTGAAATCAGGAACAAGACAAGGTTGTCCACTCTCTCCATATCTATTCAATATAGTTCTTGAGGTCCCTAGCTAGAGCAATAAGACACCAAAGGGAGATCAAGGGGATATAAATTGGAAAAGAAGAAGTCAAACTCTCACTGCTGATGATATGATAGTTTACATAAGTATTCCCAAAAATTCTACCAAGGAACTTCAACAACTCATCAACACTTTCAGCAATGTAGCAGGATACAAGATTAACTCAAAAAAAAAATCAGTAGCCCTCCTGTACACAGATGATAAAAGGGCTGGGGAAGAAATCAGAGAATCAACACCCTTCACAATAGCCACAAATAGCATAAAATATCTCAGAGTAACTCTACCCAAACAAGTGGAAGACTTGTATGACAAGAACTTTAAATCTTTGAAGAAAGAAATTGAAGAAGACACCAGAAAGTGGAAAAAATCTCTCATGCTCTTGGGTAGGCAGAATTAACATAGTAAAAATGGCAACCTTACCAAAAGCAATCTACAGATTCAATGCAATGCCCAGCAAAATTCTTCAAAGACCTCAAAAGAATGGTTCTCAACTTCATTTCAAAAAGCAAAAAACCCAGGATAGCCAAAACAAACCTGTACAATAAAAGAACTTCTGGAGGCATCATAATCCCTGACTTCAAACTCTACTACAGAGCTACAGTACTGAAAACAGCCTGGTATTGGCATAAGAACAGACAAGAGGACCAATGGAACTGAATAGAAGACCTGGATATCAATCCACACATCTTCAAACACCTGATTATTGACAAGGTAGCAAAAAACATCAAATGGAAAAAAGAAAGCATATTTAACAAGTGGTGCTGACATAACTGGATATCAACATATAGAAAAACGAAAATAGACCCATATCTATCACCATGCAAAAAAAAATAAGTCCAAATGGATCAAAGACCTCAACATAAAGCCAGTCACACTGAACCTTATAGAAGAGGAAGTGGGAAGTACACTTGAACGCATTGGCACAGGGAACCACTTCCTAAATATAACCCCAGCAGCACAGACACTGAGAGAAACAATAAATGGGACCTCCTGAAACTGAAAAGCTTCTGTAAAGCAAAGGACACAATCAACAAGAGAAAACGACAGCCTACAGAATGGGTAAAGACCTTCACTAACCCCACATCAGACAGAGGTCTGATTTCCAAAATATACAAAGAACTCAAGAAACTGGACACCAAAAGATCACATAATCCAATAAAAAAATGGAGTACAGACCTAAACAGAGAACTCTCAACAAAAGGGATCTAAAATGACTGTAAGACACTTAAGGAAATGTTCAACATTCTTAGTCATCAATCCAGACACAGGAAGACAATTATCACATGTACTCACTCATAGGTGGTTTTTAAACATAAAGCAAAGAAAACCAGTCTACAAACCATAATCCCATAGAACCTAGATAACAATGCAGACACTAAGAGAGACTTATAGATATATGGGAAGATATATGGGAAGACACATGTAGAAAGTAGAAAAAGACAAGATCTCCTGAGTAAATTGGGAGCATGGGGACCTTCGGGGAGGTTTGAAGGGAGGAGGAGAACAGAGAAAAATGTCGAGCTCAATAAACATCAATTTAAAAATGACAAAAAAATACCAACAACAACAACAACAAAAAAGAGCACTTGCTCTGGGAGAGGACCTGGTCTGATTACCAGAACCCACACTGCAGCCCACAACTGTCTGCAACTCCAGTGCCAGGGGATCTGATGCCTTCTTCCTGGCCTTGGCCGGCACCAGGCACACACACAGTGCGTATGCATATACGCAGACAAGACACTCATACACACAACATAAAGATTTTTTATAATTTATTCATTTTTAATTTAATTGTAAAATGAAAGTAAATTCCAACCACAGTTCTCCCTGTCACCCCTCCTCTCGCCCCCCAAATAAAATATATTTAAGTGAAAAAAAAAAAAGCGTTTGTGAGTCACTTGACACACCTGCTGGGTATGGAATTTGAATCCCTGCATATGCTCTTACTCTGCTGAGCTAGCTTCTCCAACCCCTACTATAAACTGTTTTGTCTTGTTTGAGGCAGGGTTTCTCAGTGTAGCCCTGGCTGTCCTGGAACTCACTCTGTAGGCCAGGCTGGTCTCAGACTCACAGAGATCTGCCTGCCTCTGCCTCCCAGGTGCTGGGATTAAAGGTATGCACCACCACAGATATAAATCTTTTAAAATAGGAGTTTTTAATCTTTCTTATTTTCAGAAAGGATTTTGTTATGTTGTTCAGGCTAGCCTCAAACTTCCTATGGTTTCTAGGAATGATCCTTAACTTCCCCTGTGTTGGGATTCCAGGCATGTGCCACTGTGTCCAGTTAAAAACATTGTTTTCAATGGTTGCATATTCTGTCATTGATACTATAAAGACCACATGCCTGAGAGCCAGGCGTGCTCCGGTTACAAAGCTGCCTGTAGCAACAGGTTTATTAGCTAGACTGGGTTGTTTAGTGTTCCTGGATACATTTTCATATCCACAATGCAGGGTTAATATTCTTCCTCCATAGTCTGTGAGGAAGTGATATAGGCTATTGCCCTCCATCTGACACATTCTCGATATCCCTGTGTCATCCTTTAGACATTTAGATGGAGGATGCAAGGTCTCATTAGCATAAGCTGACCTCACACGTGCTATATAACAAATGATAGCCTCCAACTCCTGTTCCTCCTACCTGGACTCCCAAATCTTGGGACTGTAGACATACGCACCATGTACAGCTATTTAGATTGCACTAATAGTGTTTTTTTAATCTATTTATTTATTATATATACAGTATTCTCAGTAGTCTATCTGCATGTATGCCTGCAGGCCAGAAGAGGGCACCAGATCTCATTACATATGGTTGTGAGCCACCGTCTGGTTGCTAGGAACTGAACTCAGGACTTTCAGAAGGGCAGGCAGTGCTCTTAACCACTGAGCCATCTCTCCAGCCTGTTTTTTGTTTTTTTTTTTTTTTAAATATTAGCTGAGCATGGTGGAGCAAACGTTTAATCCCAGCACTCAGGAGGCAGACAGGTAGACCTCTGACTTCTAGGCTCTCCGAGGTTATATGCTGAGACCCTGTCTTAACCCCCTCCCTCCAAAAATAGTTGCCTGTGCCCACACAGACAAGTGAGTGAATACAGATATTATCAGAAGACAGCATCAAATCCCCTGGAGCTGGAATTACAGGGAGTCGTGGGCTGCCATACGTGGGTGCTGGGAATCTGTCTCTAGTCCTCTGAGTACAAGAGGGCTCTTTCCAGCCCTTCCTAATGGGTTTCTACACATTTTCATATTTGGAATTGTTGCTGTAAGATACATTCATTCCCAGGGCGAGCAAAATGGCTTAGAGGGGAAACATGATCATTCCTAAATGTGAGTTGCCTGAAACTGATTCCCAGGACCTACACAGTAGGAGAGGACCCATTCCTATAAGTTGTCCTCTGACCTCCACATGCATTTCATGACATACATGTGCTTCCCTACACCCATAAACCCACACAATGTACACAAAATAAAAGGCTCTTTAAAGATGCATCCCTAGGAATGGACTTACTGGATACTACCTACCTGTACTGCACATTGCTGGACTATACGACTGCGTTTCAAAAGGTCTTACTGTTCTTTCCTGCTATCAAAGCAAGAGTCCTTGCTGTATTATACCCAACACTGAGTAATCTTTTTATTTATTTATTTATTTTTATTATTTATTTATTTATTAAAGATTTCTGTCTCTTCCCCGCCACCGCCTCCCATATCTCTCCCCCTCCCCCAATCAACTCCCCCTCTCTCATCAGCCCACAGAGCAGACTGGGTTCCCTGCCCTGAGGGGAGTCCAAGGACCTCCCACCTCCTTCCAGGTCTAGTAAGGTGAGCATCCAAACAGCCTAGGCTCCCACAAAGCCAGTACGTGCAGTAGGATCAAAACCCGGTGCCATTGTTCTTGACTTCTCAGGAGTCCTCATTGTCCGCTATGTTCAGTGAGTCCAGTTTTATCCCATGCTTTTTCAGACCCAGTCCAGCTGGCCTTGGTGAGTTCCCGATAGAACATCCCCATTGTCTCAGTGTGTGGGTGCACCCCTCGCGGTCCTGAGTTCCTTGCTCGTGCTCTCCTTCTGCTCCTGATTTGGACCTTGGGGTTGTAGTCTGGTGCTCCAATGTGGGTCTCTGTCTCTGTCTCCTTTCATTGCCTGATGAAGGCTAATATCCAGGAGGATGTCTATATGTTTTTCTTTGGGTTCACCTTCTTATTTGGCTTCTCTAGGATCATGAATTATAGACTCAATGTCCTTTATTTATGGCTAGAAACCAAATATGAGTGAGTACACCCCATGTTCCTCTTTTTGGGTCTGGCTTACCTCACTCAGGATAGTGTTTTCTATTTCTGTCCATTTGCATGCAAAATTCAAGAAGTCATTGTTTTTTACTGCTGAGTAGTACTCTAATATGTATATATTCCATACTTTCTTCATCCATTCTTCCATTGAAGGGCATGTAGGTTGTTTCCAGGTTCTGGCTATTACAAACAATGCTGCTATAAACATAGTTGAGCATATACTTTTGTTGTATGATAGGGCATCTCTTGGGTATATTCCCAAGAGTGATATTGCTGGGTCCAGGGGTAGGGTGATCCCAAATTTCCTAAGAAACCGCCACACTGCTTTCCAAAGTGGTTGCACAAGTTTGCATTCCCACCAGCAATGAATGAAACACTGAGTAATCTTGTATTTAAAAACCTGTTGTCAATCTCATAGGAGCATGATATCTCATTATATACATTTATATTTGTATTTATTTAATATTTGTAATTGCTCTGGGATGTGGCTCAGTTGTTTAAGTACTTCCCAATATATGCAAAACCCTGGGTTCAACCCCAGCCTTGCATAAGATGGGTTTTTGGCTCATGCCTGGAGTCCTGGCACTCGGGCAGCGGATGCAGGAGAATCAGGAGTTCAAGATTATCCTCAGCTGCACAGTGAGCTTGCAGCTTTCATGGACTATGTGAGACCCTGCTTCAAATATGTACAACACACACACACACACACGGTGAGACTTGCCACCAAGCCTAATGACCTGAATTGGAGCCCCAGGTACTACACCTGGTGGAAAGAGAGAACCAATTCCCATAAACTGGCCTTTGACCTCCGCACGTGCCCCTCCTCTCAAATACATGAATGAATTTAATTTTAAAATATGCATTCACTTATTTTTATCTTAGCCAAACATAAGGCTGAATTTACAAGTATGCAGCGGTGCACTTGGTTACAAATTCACAGACTCTAGACGGGATCACATGGTGGCACTAGAACGTAACAAATGGAAATGAGTCCTCCGGTTGTGCTGAACCCGAAGCTCAGCCGAAAGGAGCTGTTTCCCAGTCTTCACTCTGGCCTCCTTGAGCAAAATAAAGTTCTCACAGGGTGGAGGGTTTACCAGAGAAGTCACAATTGAGAACATAAGTACATACTCATGTATACAGTTCTAGGATTTTTGTTTGTTTGTTTGTTTGTTTGTTTGAGACAGGGTTTTTTTTGTAGCTTTTTGAGCCATTCCTGGAACTTGTTTTGTGGACCAGGCTGGTCTTGAACTCACAGCGATCTGCCTTGCTTGTCTCTGCTTCCTGCGTCCTGGGATTAAAGGTGTGCACCCATTGCCCAGCTAAATTCTAGGATCTTTGATTGTGGGTTTTTTTGTTTGTTTGTTTGGTTGGTTTTTTTTTTTTTTTTCTTTTTTTTGGTTTTTCAAGACAGGTTTCGCTGCACCTCTGGAGCCTGTCCTGGAACTAGCTCTTTTTTTTTTTTAAAAAAAATACTTTTTTATTGGTATTTGTTGAGCTCTACATTTTTCTCTGCTCCCCTCCCTGCCTCTCCACTCCCCCTTTCAGTCCCCTCCCCAAGGTCCCCATGCTCCCAATTTACATAGGAGGAGATCTTGTCTTTTTCTACTTTCTACTTCCCATATATCTTCCCATATATCTATGTAAGTCTCTCTTAGTGTCCGCATTGTTCCCTAAATTCTCTGGGATTGTGGTTTGTAGGCTGGCTTTCTTTGCTTTACGTTTAAAAAACACCTATGAGTGAGTACATGTGATAATTGTCTTTCTTTTTTTTTAAGATTTATTTATTTATTATATATACAACATTCTGCCTCAATGTATGCCCACATACCAGAGGAGGGTGCCAGATCTCAGTACAGATGGTTGTGAGCCACCATGTGGTTGCTGGGAATTGAACTCAGGACCTCTGGAAGAGCAGCCAGTGCTCTTAACCGCTGAGCCATCTCTCCAGCCCGATAATTGTCTTTCTGTGTCTGGGTTACCTCACTCAAAATAATGTTTTCTAACTCCATCCATTTTCCTGCAAAATTCAAGCTGTTGTTATTTTTTTCTGCTGTGTAGTACTCCATTGTGTAAATGTACCACATTTTCCTTATCCATTCTTCAGTCGAGGGGCATTTAGGTTGCTTCCAGGATCTGGCTATGACAAACAAAGCTGCTATGAACATAGTTGAGCACATGTCCTTGTGGCACGATTAAGCATCCTTTGGATATATACCCCAAAGTGGTATTGCTGGGTCTTGAGGAAGGTTGTTTCCTAATTTTCTGAGAAATCACCACACTGACATCCAAAGGGGTTGTACCAGCTTGCATTTCCACCAGCAATGCAGAAGTGTTCCCTTTCCCCACAACCTCTCCAGCATAAATTGTCATCAGTGTTTTTGATCTTGGCCATTCTTACAGTTGTAAGATGGAATCTCAGAGTTGTTTTGATTTGCATTTCTCTGATGACTAAGGATGTTGAACTTTTCCTTAGGTGTCTTTCAGCCATTTTAGAATTCTCTGTTGAGAGTTCTTTGTTTAGGTCTGTACTCCTTTTTTTTATTGAATTATGTGATCTTTTGTTGTCCAATTTCTTGAGTTCTTTGTATATTTTGGAGATCAGACCTCTGTCTGATGTGGGGTTAGTGAAGATCTTTTCCCATTCTGTAGGCTGTCGTTTTGTCTTGTTGATCGTGTCCTTTGCTTTACAGAAGCTTTTCAGTTTCAGGAGGTCCCATTTATTAATTGTTTCTCTCAGTGTTTGTGCTGCTGGGGTTATATTTAGGAAGTGGTTCCCTGTGCCAATGCGTTCAAGTGTACTTCCCACTTTCTCTTATATGGCTGGTTTTACGTTGAGGTCTTTGATCCATTTGGACTTATTTTTTTTGCATGGTGATAGATATGAATCTATTTTCATTCTTCTACATGTTGATACCCAGTTATGCCAGCACCACTTGTTAAATATGCTTTCTTTTTTCCACTTGATATTTTTTGCTTCTTTATCAAAGATCAGAATTTTGCTGGGATTTTGATGGGCATTGCGTTTAATCTGTGGAACTAGCTCTTGTAGACCAGGCTGGCCTCGAACTCACAGAGATCCGCCTCCCTCTGCCTCCTGAGTGCTGGGATTAAAGGCATGTGCCACCACCGCCGGGCAACCGGGTGATTGTTTTTGTCCTTCTGTGTGTCTCCTTTGCAGTCATTGCATTACTATCTCCCATGGACACTGACACCGCCGGGTTCTGTTGCCGCCTACCTTGGGCTTTTCACACCTCTGCAGTTCTCTTCCCCTAAAACCCATGGTGTTATCTTAAGCACACCTACATCTGTAGACTGGAGACGGGTGAGGTCCAGGAAGGTGACTGCAGAAAGCCTCTCGTCTCGCAGAGCTACTACACAAATGCCCCCTCGACTGAAGGTGGTAATCCATACCTACTGCTGAGATGGCTGCAGAAGGGATCTTAAGTTCAACACCAGCCTGGGTCATAGGGCAAGTTTCAGAGAAGCCAAGTATCTTAGGGTTTCTATTGCCGTGAAGAGTCACCATGACCACGGCAACTCTTACAAAGGAAAACATTCAGTTGAGGTGGCAGCTTTCAGTTTCAGAGGTGCAGTCCATTATCTTCATGGCAGGGAATAGCATGGTGTACAGGCAGACATGGTGCTGGCTGCGTCTTGATCAGAAGGCAATAGGAAGTGGACTGAGTATCACACTGGAGTGTGTGAGACCTTAAACCCCGCCTCCACAGTGACACACCTCCTCCAACAAGGCCACACCTATTCTAACAAAGCCACACTTTATTACAGCGCCACTCCCTTTGGGGGACATTTTCTTTCAAACCACCACACCCAAACTCCATAGTGAGACTGTATCTCAGTAAGACAGCTAGGCAGCTCCAGGAATAAAAGTTCTTCCCTCCAAGCCCGGTGACATGAGTTCAATCCTTAGGACCCACACTGTGGAAGGAAAGAACTAACTCCTGCAAGTTTGGTACAACACATATACACTAAATATTCTTCTAAAGCCCCAAATAATAATATACAAATAAATAGAGGCACACCTTAAGGAAGATCACTTTTTTTCGTCATAGTTACCGAGAATAAAGTTTTATTCTTTTAAAAATCCAGATACTTCAGAGCCTCCCAGTCCTCCCTGAGTAGCACAAGCTATTGCCACTGTTGCTGACTGTCTGCCAGAGCGTGGTGGTAAAACACTATTGCTGAAGACACCACACACTTTGGCCAGAGGACACGAAGAAATTAAGCTGGTACTGAAGAGGACGCCCCCTCCCTGCTGGCAACCTCTCACAGCTCTAGAAGGTGCTGCATAGGTTTGGGGGGGGGGAGCCCTCAGCAGTCTCACAGCTATGACCCCTGTGAGCTACTGTAATGACCCACATGTCAAGATAGTCTTGTGTGTGCAATAGTGGCATGATTATCATGGGGCAACCAACCCCTTTCTGTTTGGATTTAAGGCCAATTTCATAGGAGGAAATGCATGCCTGCTACTGTAATTCTACCAAGAACCCACTGTTGGTAGACACTGGGTGTGAACTTTCTTTCTTTCTTTCTTTCTTTCTTTCTTTCTTTCTTTCTTTCTTTCTTTCTT
>JABTXL010002731.1:5546683-5591026 GCA_025134845.1 Neodon shergylaensis | reverse complement strand
CTTTCTTTCTTTCTTTCTTTCTTTCTTTCTTTCTTTCTTTCTTTCTTATGTATACAATATTCTGTCTGTGTGTATGCCTGCAGGCCAGAAGAGGGCACCAGACCCCATTATAGATGGTTGTGAGCCACCATGTGGTTGCTGGGAATTGAACTCAGGACCTTTGGAAGAGCAGGCAGTGCTCTTAACCTCTGAGCCATCTCTCCAGCCCCCGGGTGTGAACTTTCTAATAGTTCTTCTAAATGGACACAGTATTGATCAATCCCTCTAAATTTGGATCTATACTGATAGATTAGTACAGTTCTTAGGCCTCATTAGTTTCTTTGTTGTTTAATTTAAAATTCACAACTGACCAAAGTGCAAAGAATAAGTGTCAGTGGCACGCTCAGTCTCAAGCAGGACGTTTATATCACCCCACCCCACACTCTCAGGAAACATTACGGGAGAGGGGATGGAAAGACTGTAAGATTCAGAGGGCAGGAAGGACGGAAGCAGAGCAGAGTCTTCTAGACAGGACTGCTGCACGCACGAGCTCAACGCAGCTGTGGTTGCCTGCACAAGATCAAGCTAGTTGACAGGCAGTGGTGGCGCACCCCTTTAAGCCCAGCAGAGGCAGGCGGAGCTCTGTGAGTTCAAGGCCAGCCTTGTCTACAGAGCGAGTTCCAGGACAGCCCTGAATCAGAAAACAAACAAACAAAAAACCCAAACAAATAAACAAAATAATCAAACCAGTTAACATTCCTCTAGATATTTATGAAATTACTGAGTTTTTGGCTACTCTTTCTCAAGATTAAATTAATCCTTGAATGTTTCGTAGTCACATGGGCAAATGACACAGGACACAAAGGGGGAAGCTAGCCCTGACTAACTTCCAGGCAACATGTTGAATTTTTGAGACTCACATGTACCCTCCCATCATCTAAAGTGGAATGCGGCAGCTAAGGTTTCACTCCCTTGATGCTCGGAGTGGAGCCTTGGTTTGTGAGCTCTTCTTTCATTCTCAGGGACAGGAAGCATGGCCTGAGAAGAGTAAGATCGTACTACTGTTTCTTCTCAGTGGGATCCATTGTCTGTGCTTCCTATCACACTCATATGTTATTCCCAGATCTTACATTTTGGGTATGGGTGTGCGCGCGTGTGTGTGCGTGTGTGTACATCCGTGTGCATGCGTGTGTGCGTGTTGTACCGGGAATGGAAGGAACCAGGACCTCCAATATACTAAACACACTCTATGACACCAAGTAACACCCACATCCCCATTTGTATGGTTTGCTTTCTAAAATTTTTATTTCAAGACTTACTTAATTTAGTTCTATGTATATGAGTGTTTCCTCCATGTATAGAGTCCACGGAGATAAGATATACAACCCCAGATCTGGAGTTAAATATACGCAGTTGTGAGTTCTCATGAGGGTCCTGGGAACTGAATTCAGGTCCTCTACAAGAACAGCAAGTGCTCTTATAACCCCTGAGGCTTCTCTCCCATTCATTATTTTTATTTATGAATATGTATGTATATCTGTGTGAATGTGTGCAGGGGTCCATAAGGGCCAGGAGAAGGCATCAGATCCCTATGGTGTGAGGCACCAGCTGTGAGTGTTAGGCTCTGAACTCCGAATTTGCAAGAGCTGTATGCACTCTTAAAGGCTGAGCTATCCCTCCAGCCCCTCTTGAATGGCTTTTGATGCATGATTATATTTTTTAATTTTTAAAAATTATTTTCCGTATATGGACATTTTGCCTGTGTGTATGTTTGTATGCCATGTCTGTGTCTTGTGCCTATGGAAGCCAGCGAAGGTATTGTGTCAGAACATGGTCCAGGAATGGAGCCGTGTGAGGAGGATTCTAGGTGTTTGTGGAGAAACTCCCAGGAAACAAGAGCCTCGGGACCTCAGTGTCTACAAACACAGAATTGTTCTTGGACACATCTTCCTGCTCCTCCCAGGTGCGGCTGATAGGAGTGTGTTTACTTCCGATTACTCATTATTGGTTGCTGCTGCTAGACCATCCTTTCTTCGCCTTTGTGGAAAACTATGTTTGCCATTTGCTGCTTGTCCTGTGATTGTGTACAGTTTGCACCCCTGAGAGCTTTATGCACGTGATGTCTCCTAACCATAAAGAATAATTTGTATGACGCCCGAATAAAGTTAGCTATTGCATGTGACTTTAGTCCTCCTCGTTGACCGGCTCCATTCCTTTTTTTTTTTTTTTGGTTTTTCGAGACAGGGTTTCTTTGTGGCTTTGGAGCCTGTCCTGGAACTAGCTCTGTAGACCAGGCTGGTCTCGAACTCACAGAGATCCGCCTGCCTCTGCCTCCTGAGTGCTGCGATTAAAGGCGTGCGCCACCACTGCCCAGCGACCGGCTCCATTCTTGTAGCACCACGAGGTGGTGGCTTACTGGGGAAGATTCAGCATGTCTGACCTGGTGGCTGGCTCCATGGCATCTCTCTGACTCTGCTTTCTTCCTCCCAGAATTCTGTTCTGTCTACTCCACCTACCTAAATCCTGCCCTATCAAAAAGCCAAGGCAGTTTCTTTATTAACCAATGAAAGTAACACATAGACAGAAGACCCTCCCACATCACATTCTCCCAGGTCACACCACCTCTAGGGTGGTGACAGCATTGGGTCCTCTGGACTTTACTTAGGAATGTAAGCTTCCATGGGTGCTAGAAATAGAACCCAGGTCCTCAGCAAGAGCAACAGGTGCTCTTTTTTTTTACAGCATCCTTTTATTTATAATAGGATGTCAAATCTATGTCTTTAAGAACAGTGTTTGTTCTATTTCATTTTGTTAATAAAAAAAGAACAGTGTTTGTAAAATAAAAGCTCAAGCAAAGGCATAGATAAATACCTGTGTATATCACTGTCACTCAAAACCAAAAGAAAACAAGCTTGCAACAGGTGTTCTTGACTGCTGAGCCATCACTCCAGCCCCATAATGAATTGCTTGAATAAAAGACGTGACCTACCCAGGTGGGGGTGGCACACGCTTTTAATCCTAGCACTCAGGAGGGAGGCAGAGGCAGGCTGATCTCTGTGAGTTCAAGGCCAGCCCGGTCTACAGAACGAGTTCCAGAACAGGCTCCAAAGCAACACAGAGAAACCCTGTCTTGAAAAACAAAAAACAAATCAACAAAACAAAACAAAAAGAATGTTTGGGGACGATGAGATGGCTCAGTGCGTAATGGATGTGGGCCTGACGACCTGAATTCAAATCTGAGACCCACGTGTTTGTTAAGAAATACACACACGGGCTGGAGAGATGGCTCAGAGGTTAAGAGCACTGAGTGCTCTTCCAGAGGTTCTGAGTTCAATTCCCAGCAACCACATGGTGGTTTACAACCATCTGTAATGAGATCTGATGCCCTCTTCTGGGCTGCATGCAGAATATAGGCAGAACACTGTATATATAATAAATAATAAATCTTAAAAAAAAGTTTTTTTTAAAAAAAGAAATACATGCTGGGCAGTGGTGGCGCATGCCTTTAATCCCAGCACTCAGGAGGCAGAGAACTCTGTGAGTTTGAAGCCAGCCTGGTCTATAAGGGCTAGTTCCAGGACAGGCTCTAAAACTATAGTGAAACCCTGTTTCGAAAAAAAGAAAAAGAAATACACACACACTCAAAGAAAGTAAATAATTGTAATGGAAAATTGTAGAGATAAGTAATGAGAATAAATGTACCATGTTCGAAGCAATAGGACATTCTTCGTATTGGAAGAGACGATGCGGAGAAAGGGGAAGACTAGCTGTTGACTAATCTTCTCCAGTGTTCTTTATATAGGTTTCATTATCATTTAAAGGCAAAAATGGTTACATGACACATACGCAATCCATACTGTATTTCATGCCTCAAAAAGGAGAAGTGGTGATTTACAACATTTCCGCCTCTACTTCCTGCTCCGTGATGTCACGCGCCTGCCCTTGTTGGTGCCGTGGTCATATGGGGTCATATGTCTAGGAAGCTTTCATCATCAAACCCTGGGAACCCGCACAGTGATGTGTCTTTTTGTTTTAGTGACTCATGGCCATCCATGATATACAAATGGCAGTTCTATGCTTATAAATTTACTATGTAAAAAAATACAAACGGCTGGATGGTGGTGGCGCACACCTTTAATTCCAGCACTCGGGAGGCAGAGGCAGGCGGATCTCTGTGAGTTCGAGGCCAGCCTGGTCTACAAGAGCTAGTTCCAGGACAGGCTCCAAAGCTACAGAGAAACCCTGTCTCAAAAAACAAAACAACAACAAGGTTTTCTCCTGCTCTCTGTATGCATGCCCGGTATACGGGCCCCTGCACCGCATGCATGCAGTTATGACAAAGCAGGGCTGGCAGAGATGGCACAGGAGGTAAAGACCAATGTAGCCCCAAGCCTGAGGACCTGAGTTAGGTCCCTGGGGCCCTCATGGCAGCAGAAGAAAACCAACTCCTGCAAGTTGTCTTGACTTCCACACTTGTTCTGTAACAGACACACACACATACACACACACACACACACACACACACACAAATTCAATGCATAAGGGGTCTGGAGAGATGACTCAGTGGTTAAGAGCGCTGCCTACTGTTCCAAAGGTCCTAAGTTCAATTCCCAGCAACCACATGGTGGCCCACAACCATCTGTAATGGGGTCTGGTGCCCTCTTTTGGCCTGCAGACATACACACAGACAGAATATTGTATACATAATAAATAAATAAATATTTAAAAAAAGAAAAAATTCAATGCATAAATAAAATAAACAATAGGTAAAAAGAAATTAAAGACACCAGTGTTGTCACCCTCTGACCTTCACGTGCTCACACACACACACACACACACAAGCATGCACACATGCGCACAAGCACGCAGAGTAAATCTGAGGTCTGGGACACTTTCTCTTCTTGTCACTAGTGCCCTCCTTGGCTTGGGGCTGTATCACTTCATTTCTTCCTCTGTCATCACGGTCCCCTCTCCGCACATCTCTGTCTTCTTCTGTCTCGTACAAAAACACCGTCATTGCATGAGGTCCCATCTGACTGAAATCTCATCCCAATCTTAATTACATGTGCAAAGATCCTGTTTCTACATCAGACTGGTTCTGAGGGTCCCAGTAGACCATGGAAGAGCAGTCAGTGTTCTTAACTACTGATCCACCTCTCCAGCCCCTAATTTATTTTAAAAATTTGTTTATATATATGTATGTTTTGCCTGAATATCTATCTGTACACTGTATGCTTGCAGTACCCATAAGAGGTCATAAGAAAGCATCAGATCCCCTGGAGCTGGAGTTACCCACGGTTGTGAGCTGTCGTGTGGGTGCTGGAAATTGAACCCAGGATCCTTTGGAAGAGCAGCCTGTGCTCTTATTTGCTGAGCCATCTCTCCAGTCCCTTTAATTGTTATTTTTGAGTTATGAGGGATTAGATTCAGGGGTTCACTCATGCTAGATGAGCCCCTGAAACAATACTCTGCTACTAAACTACATCCTCTATCTTCTTTTGTGTGTGTACTTTTTGTGTCAAGACAAGAGTCTCGCTAAGTAGCTCAGGCTACCTTTGAACTCACTGTAGCCTACACAAGCCTTGAGTTTCCAGTCTTTCTTCCAGAGCCTCCAGAGTAGACAATGCTTAGCTGAGTTTGCAGGGCTGCACTGTTGGGCCCGATTTTCATGTTCATTTTAATGACACCATTGAATCTATAGAAACCCTACATAGTCCACAGGTACAGGAATGTGTAAATCATTCACGAGGCCCTGGGTTCTAGTCCCAAGGATGTCAGGAAAAGCATTGGATCCCGTGGAACTGAAGTTACGGATGGTTATGAAGCATCATGTGGGTGCTGGAAATCAAACCCCGGTGCTCTGCAAGAACAGCCAGTGCTCTGAACTGCCCAGCGGTCGGTCTCTCCAGTCTTCTTGTTTGTTTGTTTGTTTTGATACAGTCCCATGTGGCCCAGTCTGGCCTGTAACTCATTAGCAGCTGAGAATGGCTTTGAACTTCTGAACCTCCTGCCTCCAGCCCCTGCTGGGACCACAGGTCTACTCTGCCACACTGGGAATCAGGCCAGGGCTTCATGCAGGCCACACAAGTGCTGTTCTACCAACCAGGTCCCAGCTCCAAGTTTGTTGAAACAGGATTTTGATGCTCACTGTGTTGCCCAGTCTGCCCTCAACCTCACAAACACTGAGACTACAGCTCCTGCTAAGGCAGTTTACCTGTTTTAACTGGGTCAGGTACTGGCGCTGTCTCAAGGTCAGCGGGATTCCCTGTTTTCTTTCCTTTTATTTTAGCTCAAACGTTGTTTTGGAAATATCTTGCATTCCAGGCGATCCGAGACTCTAGATAAACAGCTCACCTCTGTGTAGACAAGACCAGTGGAACAGAAATTCCCAGCTAAGAGGTGGAGAAGAAAAAGAGGGAGAGAAGGCCCAAAATGAAGAGACCGATAGGAACATAGCTCCTTTCTGATTGTTCTCAGAGCAGAGCTGGGTGGGAGAGGAGGTGGATGCGTGCTCTTTCTTCCTCCTAGAGCAGAGGTTCTCAACCTGTGGGTATTGACCCTTTTGGGGTTGCATAACAGGTATCCTGCATATCAGATATTTACATTATGATTAATAACATTAGCAAAATTACAGTTATGAAGTAGCAATGAAATATTTTATGGGAAACTGTATTAAAGGGTTGCAGCGTTAGAAAGGTTGAGAATGTCTGGTCTGAAGGACCAGAGTTCGGTTCCCAGTATTTAGCAGTTCACAGGCCAGGCAAGATTCCATGCCCTCTTCTGACCTCCATACGCATGCATGCACACGCGTGCATGTGCACACACACACACACACACTCACACACTCTTCTCAAAGGGATAATTTTGGTGCATCTCCATCATAGCTAATTTCCTGCAACCTCGAAACCATTATAAAAGAGTTACTAAATCATCTGGTGGGCTGAGGAGACACGAAAATCAGAGGGGACTGACCTCTACAGAAGTAGATCATTCTTTAATCAGAACACTGGAGGGCCGCAGTCTCTCTCGAGAGTGGAGACTGTGCAGCCCGGTGAAGGGGCTTGGGGCTTTCTGGGGCAGAGAAGAGAACTTTGGGACGGAGGATTCCATAAGCAGAAGTGTCCCCTGCAGTACCAAAGTTGTCAATGCTGTGGAAGGATGCGGCGTTGGTGAGGGGTGTCCTGGATCCTAACTGCCTGCAGAAGCTGTTACTAGCGGGCCAGCCTTCCTGTTCGGAGTTGCTCCGTCCTCCCAAGGTTTCTGAGTTACTAGCCCTTTCGGCTCAGGACCTGTTTCTCTGAATCCATCAGTTGTGCAAGCAGATTTTACTGTAGGCAACTTAGGACTTTTATTTTCAGAGTTGATGTGTTGTGCAATGACTTGGGTGTCGGTGCTGAGAAATAAAGGAAGAGCCGGTCCGACAGCACATACAGCCGTTACCCCCATCAGCCTTCGCACACCCCTCTCCGAAGCCTCTCCAGATTCCCTTCTCTTAAAGTTTCCTCCCATGTGAAGTAGCTGGAGCCTTATAGGGAGCTCTGCCAGAATGTTCTAGAACTGTGGAAGTGTGAGCAGGGTGAAGCTATGGCAGGAACTGCGCTTCTCCACTCTCTAGTCTGCTCCCTAGAGATACAGAAAGAACCTAGGGCTGAGGCTGCGTTCGGAGCATTGCCTTGACACGTCTGTGTGAGGACCTCCTTTGACCCTTCAGAGAAACCAAGCTGACCCTGAACAGGGACGCGCTCACCTCTCTGTGCAAAACCTCACGCAGGAAGAGTGAGCTTTCTAGAGGTCTGGGTCATGTTTGGGAGTGGATTTTCAGGGTCAGAAATTGATCCAACTTCCCCCGAGAGAAACCACACAGACTTGGAGGGTACGGTTAGAGATCCCGTCTCACCCGTACACTCAACAGCTGCAATGCTGTGATGGTTGGGACAGCGCACCCAAAGCTAGTCCGTCCTGTTTCTCAGACACTGAGGCTAGCTGGAGATAACGAGAACTGGATCACCGCAAGCCTCTCTCGCTCCTCGTTCTTTGTCTCTGTCTGTCTGTCTTGTCTGTCTGTCTTTAGCGCTCTCTCGCTCTTTCTCTCTATCACACATACGCACACACACTACTGCCCTACCCCTGAAAAATAAATCTGGTGGTTTTGTTTGTTTGGTAGTCAGGGCCTCCTTATTTAGCCTGCCTATTGCTTGGAACTAAAGGCACAGAGCCCCACTCCCAGCCAGGATTGTTTTAAATATCATTGTTTACACCTCTGTGTGAAAAGCTGTATTTCTTCTACCTAAGCTGTAACCACACACAGGGTTGTCTTTTTCCTGCAAGGAGAGAGCCCCTGGGTATAAGAGGAGGACAGCATGGTTCACCTTTGAGTCCCGCTCCCCTTTAGATAATCTACACTTTGTCTTCTGTTTCAGAAGTTCCCTGGATTGCGAAGGGTATCTTTTGCTGGTGGAATTTGGGGGGAGGGATTAATCGATCTAGAGGGGAAATGAGGATTCCCTCTTGGTGTTCTTGGTCTCACTAGTGAAAAAAATTTAAGGGTAGACTCAAACAGGATCTCAAAAACACTGGCGTGGAGGTCAGACGTGGGGCAGACAAGCAGCCACAGGGCAGGAAGGGGAGCTCTGAAGGAAGAGTAAGGAAGCCTAAAACTTTGTGGGAAAGGCCCCAAATGATAAGGAAAGCATGCTTAGAGAACTTGCGTTTCTCTGAGTAACTCAGAAAAGGGGCGGACCCTGTATGGCTGCAGCCCAAAGCCTACTGCAGTAGGTAAACAACAGCATCTTACTGAATGACTGATTACTGTGTCCATCCCCCCACCCAACACACACACACCCACACTTCTTTTTGCTTTCTCAAGGTTTCTCTTTGTAGCCCTGGCTGTCCTAGAACTCACTCTCTAGACCATGCTGGCCTCGAACTCAGAGATCCACCTGCCTCTGCCTCCTGAGTGCCAGGATTAAAGGCATGGTTTACAGTGCGTCTCTTAAGCACGGCCTAGGCGGGCCCACCTTCCTAGCGTGGTTTTTGGCTAAGTGAATGACAGGGCCCAACAGGAATGTTAGGTCTCCACCCAGGCCTGAGTTTCTATTCTGTTTTCTTGGCCCGGAGGTGGTTTTGTTTTGTTTATTCTACTTCTTTGACTGCGCGTGCCAGACCGTCAAGTAGAAAGAACTGTATGCGAAGATAGCATGCAATCCTGCATCATCGAGAGTTCTGGAACAGGCTGGTGACGGAGCCAAGAGCCCGCCACTCAAGCGTTCCACCCCTGAGCTACATCGCCGGCAGGAGGAACTGAGGTGGTTGCTGTTCTGCATTTGTCTCTGCCATCATTTAGTGTCCCGGTTTGCCCTGCCTTTGTCACCTCAAGATGCAAGAAAGACTTGGCCGAGCCAGGGAGGTGAGGACCTGAGGACCTAAGGTTGATCCCTGGGACCCACATGGTAGAAGGCAAGAACAGACTCCTGAAAGTCCTCCTCTGACCCCATACATGTCCTATGTGCCCTGCACACATGCACATATGAGCATATGTATAAGAAAAAAGTAATAAAAATTTAATAATGAAAAAAAGAGGTTTGATGGGGCTGGAGAGATGACTCAGCAGTTAAGAGCACAGACTGCTCTGCCAGAGCTCCTGAGTTCAATTCCCAGCACCCACATGGCAGCTCATCACTGTCTGTAACTCTGGTTCCATAAGATCTGACACCTTCACACCAATGCACATAAGATAAAGTTAAACAAATTTTTAAAAAAATATTTATTTATTTATTTATTTATTTATTTATTATGTATACAATATTCTGTATGTAGCCTACAGGCCAGAAGAGGGCACCAGACCTCATTACAGATGGTTGTGTGCCACCATGTGGTTGCTGGGAATTGAACTCAGGACCTTTGGAATAGCAGGCAATGCTCTTAACCACTGAGCCATCTCTCCAGCCCTAAACAAATTATTTTTAAAAGGAGGTTTGGCTACTGTAAGAACCATATCCTTATAAGAATTTCTATTTATTATTATTATTATTTATGTAAAATTAATAATAACTATATAACTACCCATTTTAAAAGGTGAAAGTCAACGGTCTTTAATGCTTTCTCCTGTGCTCCGTACCCATTATCTCTGCCTAGCCTCAGAACCTTTACATCATCCCACAAGACACCCAGTAACCATGGAAAAGTCCCCATCCTCCCATCCCTGAGGCCCTTGGCTTCGGTCCCTTCATTCTGTCCCTAGATTTATCTCTTCTGAACATCTCATGAACGAATTCATGCAGTCTTTGGCCTTTTGCCTCTTCTTCCCTCCTGCTCGAGTTTCTGAGGTTCATGTGCATTGCCGAGTGTATCAGCGTTCCCTTCCGTTAGATGGCTGACTCACGCTCCGATCTGTGAAGAGACCACATTTGTTTATTTGTTCATCTGTCCCACTGGGGCTATTTCCACATTTTGGTCATGGCTAAAAAGTCATTCAGTGCTTCTATGTGCATACCTGTACATACATTGCCTTATGCGACCTGTTTTTAACCCTTTGGGCATTCACTTAGGAGAGGAACTCTGAGTCATAGGAGAATGCCATGAATCACCCTCTGAGGAGATGCCATATTCAAAGCTCCTGAAACAGGGTCTCATGTAGCCCGGGTTGACCTCTAACTCACTATGTAGCTGAGGATGGCCTTGAACTTGTGACTGTTCTGCCTCCACCTTCCAAATGCTGGGATTACAGGCATGTGCCACCATGTTTTATGTTGTGCTGATAATTGAACCCAGGATTTCATGTTTGCTAGGCAGACACTCCATGAACTGAGGAACATCCTTGGCTCCCAAAAGCCCTTTAGAAAAATCAAGAAAGCTTTTTCACAGGAGGCCTACACAAGCTGATTGTGCTGCCGCCATGTCTCTCGTGAGCCCTCCTGAGAAGTTCCAGCACATCTTGCGAGGACTCAACACCAACATCGATGGGTGGCGGAAAATAGCCTTGCCATCAGTGCCATTAAGGATTGTTGTGGAAGCTGCGGGTTGCATTCCGCCACCCAGCTCCCGCCACCGGCTAGCTTTACCCGAAATAACAACACACAAATTGTACTCTTTTAAACACTGCTGGCCCATTATATCTAGCCTCTTCTCGGCTAACTCTCACACCTGGACTAGCTCATTTCTAATAATGTGTGTAGCACCCCAAGGTGCGCTTACCAGGAAGATTCTAGTCTACGTCCATTCTGGGTCGGAGCTTCATGGCATCTGCCCGGGAGAGGGGAGCATGGCCTCTGAGATCACTTCCTCTTCCTCCCAACATTCTGTTCTGTTTACTCCTCCCACCTATGTTTTAACCTATGAGGCCAAGCAGTTTCTTTATTACTTAACCAATGACCTTCCTCCATCAAAGGGTGTGGGGTGGAGATATGCTCATGTGGTATTGAGGAAAACAGACATTGACCTCACCAAGAGGGCTGGAGAGCTCACGGAGGACAAGGTGGAGCGTGTGATCACCATCATGCAGAATCCCCGGCAGTGCAAGATCCCAGACTGGTTCTTGAACAGACAGAAGGGTGTGAAGGACGGAAAGTACACCCAGGTTCTTGCCAACGGCCTGGACAACAAGCTGCATGAGGACCTGGAGCAACTGAAGAAGATTCGAGCCCGAAGGGGCTGCGCCACTTCTGGGGCTTTCGTGTCCAAGGCCAGCACACCAAGACCACTGGCCGCCGGGGCCGCACTGTGGGTGTGTCCAAGAAGAAATGAGTCCCTGGGCCTTTGCTGTTAATAAATAGTTTATATGCCTGTGAAAAAAGAAAAAGAAAGAAAAATCAAGAAAATCTCTGTCAAGCAGCCCTGACTGTCTCACCTCCATGCCCACAGCATTGTCTAGGCAACTGGCCAAAGCTAATCACACACCACTCTATAGCTCGGTTGGGGTCCAATCACCTCCAGAGGGCACAGTCTGCTTGGAGAAGGGTCATTTTTAGAAGGCAGGGACAGTGACAATGATGACTATGACAGACAGGTTCGGTGCCAGGAGCCCCTGCCACTATCCAACAGCGATCTGCATTCCAATCCAGGTTATCAGTGTGTCAGCCTTTCTTTGGGGATTGTGGAGCTCTCTGTGTTCATTTGTGTGTTTATTCAATAAATATTTGTATGATTGGAGAGAGTGTGGGAACGAGAGTCACGGCAGACAGTGAGCCCGAGGATCCAGGCTTCTTGCTTGCCTTAGAGCCTGGCTCCAGTCAGTGGCTGTGGTTCCCACCTCCCCTCTGGAATCTCAGACCATATTTGCCTCCTCTTTGGCCCTGGTATGTGTGAGTGCAGGCCCACACCTCTCGAGCAACAGATAACTTTTACATTTTGGACAGCGTCTCTCTATGGAGCCCAGGCTGGCCTCGAACTCACAGAGATCTGCTTGCCTCTGCCTCCCAAATGCTGGGATTAAAGGCGTGCGCCACCATGCCAGTTAGCTGTACAAACTGTATCTGTACTATAGGTATTTGGGGCTTATGGGTCATATCATCTCTGTCTTGTTCTCAGCCCTGCCTTATTTGCCAAAGCTCTATCGAAGCCTGTAAGTGACCCAGCAGAGCGTAGCTACAGGCAGGAGGAGAGCCAGCCCTGGATGCAAACTATAGGAAGGCACACCTTCTCAAGTCAAGCCAGGGCAGTGACAATTCTAAAAAGTAGTAAGGCCCTTTTTGCATTTCACAGGGTGGCTGTTGCACTAGTCTGACCCCCAGCCCCAGCCCTATGATCAGCCATGGTCCAGTACAATGTTATTTATGATAAAGCAAGCAGCAAGGCGAGCTGCATGCGAGCTGTGGTTTGTCGTTTATCATCTCTCTTACTTCTCAGCTCACGCGCATCCTCCAACTTCCCCTACAACCAGTGCTCGTTCTTTATGCTGCTTCTCTGGGGCAACCTAAAGTCTTCCACGGATATTTTTCCCTTGTTCTAGAAAAACAGGAGAAAACAGTTTTTTTTTTCTTTTTCAGCTTTTTCTTTTTCGAGAAAAGGTTTCTCTATGTAGCTCTGGCTGTCTTGGAACTCACTCTGTAGACCAGGCTGGTCTCGAACTCACAGAGATCCACCTGCCTCTGCCTCCCGAGTGCTGGGATTAAAGGCGTGCGCCACCACTGCCTGGCCTGGCTGCATTTTTTTAAGCATCATATTTTTCATACTTCCCAATAATTTGTGGAAATACTATAAGTCAGAGGCGGTCATTATCCTTCATTGTTAATTAAGTATTCCATAGGAAGGACATAGCTCATTCGGTCCTTGCCCACTCTCTTTGGTTGGGCATTCACTCTGTGCCTAGTTTTCTGACCCCACCCACCACCAAAACCAAAACAACCACAAAAAAAGGTCTCCCGTAAACATCTTACAAAAAAAAAAAACTTGAATATTGCTCTTTTTATTTCTTTGGGACAACTTCCCAGGAATGGGATTAGCATGTCAAAGGGGACATGTAGTTTTAATTTCATGGACATTGCCAGATAGCTTTCCCTAAAGGCCAGAGAGTGCATGAGAATGCCCTTTTCTCCACATTTCTGTAGCAATTGACACCATTTCTCTTTCCCGTTTGCATCAGGCCGATGTATGCAGTAAAGCCTTCTTGCTTCTTTCCGTTATTGTTTGTTTGTTAAATTTATTTTCATTTGTGTAGGGGGTGGGGGTGCGGGTTGTCAGGTCCCCTGGAGCTGGAGTTGCAGGTGGTTGCGAGGTGATCCACATGGGTGCTGGCAGCCAAACTCAGGTCCTCGACAAGAGACAAGAACGAGTGCTCTTATCCCTGAAGCCCTTTCTCCAGCCCCTCCTTTGCGTTTTTCTGGCTACCGCTGAATTTGAGTCCATTAGCCTGTGAATAGTCCATTTGTGTGTGGCTTGGCTTACTAGGGTCAGTTTGTAAGAGCTCTTTAAATAGTGCGCAATTTGGCTTTTGGCTTCCATCTGAGGGGTGACTGAGAGCGCTGCCAAGGGTCACATCTTGATTCTGCCCTGCCCGCTCCTGTGATCTCAGCAATTTATTTATTTAACCTTGTCGTGCCTCAGTTTCTTCATCTGTGGAATAACCAACATTGTTGCCACCACGCTCCTGCTTCTAAGTGTTGCTGGAGGCAAAAGCAGAATGGGCGTGGCGTGAACAGACTGTCGCCTGGCTTGTGGTAACAATCAGCAGACGGTGGGGGCTGTTATTTTTATTGCAAATATTTTTCTTCAGCTCCACCATCTGAATTGATTTTATTTATGGTGTCCTTTGTCATACAAAACAGCTGAATGTTTATGCGGTCAAATATATCCGTCTTCTCCTTTGTGGCCTCCGAGTTCCCAGGCTCGAGGAACATCTCTCCCATGTCCTTTGTGACTCTGGAAACATCAGTATACGATTATATCCTACGCTGGCATGCGCCTTTGTCTGGCCTTCTTGGTCTGCTTCCTGTAGGTTCACAGTTTCTTGTATTTCATGAAGGTTCCCACACCAACTCTGTTGGCTTTCCATATGGGGTGAGTCTCTAGTTCTCTTTGGACACTGTTGTATTTGAATCTGCAATGTCTTCCACAGGATCCCATTTTGAATGTCTCCTCTTCAGCTGCAGAGCTGGGAAACCGAGGTGAACCCCAGCTTGTGGAACCCCGTCAGTCATGCTCCTGGTCCACTGTGATGCGAGCAGCTTCCATTGCCCACTCCCGCTGCTGTAACTGAGCTGCTCAGCAGCCAGACGGACCAAAGCCCTCCTGTAATTGTGAATCATCACCCTTCTGTTGCTGTGAGAAGACTCTGCCACCAAAAGCAACTTAAGGAAGAAGGGATTTAGTTTGGCTCAGTTCCGGGGCGGGGGGATGAGATACCATATTCTTTTTTTCTCCCACTTTCCCTGATGGGCCGTGAAAGACACCCACACCCCACCTACTCTCTGGGGCTTGGCTGAGAGAACGGTCCTGCAGGTTTCCTAAGTGTCCCTTTGAAATCCTTCTCTTTTACAAGAGTCTGGTAGGAACCTGTGAGGCTTTAAACCATCCGGAGCACACCTGTCCTAAACCCTCTCTCTCCTTTTCTCAAGTATTTGTTTCAGTTTACCAAGATGGGGTCTTCCCGCGTAGCCCAGACAGGCTAACTCGGGATGATCCTCCCTCAGTCCCCCAGGTGCTGGGATCAGAGGTTCCCACACCACACCCAACCTCTGTGGGTTTCCTTTTTAGGTTCCTGGTGGCTTGATCAGTCTTTTCTCAAGTATTTTCAACAGTTGATGCCCTGAGGGTTGCCGTCAGATTCTTGGATATCCTTTTCTATCTTCTTCTTTCCCCTTGTTTTTTTGTTATTTTTTGCTTTTTTTGTTTGTTTGTTTGTTTTTCAAGACAGGGTTCTGGCTGTCCTGGAACTCACTCTGTAGAACAGGCTGGCCTCAAACTCAGATATGCCTGCCTGTGCAACCTAAGTGCTGGGATTAAATATGTGTGTTGTCACTACCAGTCTATCTTTCTCTTTTTTTTTAATTTAAAAAAACACTTATTTGGCCAGGCAATGGTGGCCTTTAATCCTAGCATTTGGGAATCCGAGGCAGGCGGATCTCTGAGTTTGAGGCCAGTCTGGTCTACAGGGTGAGTTCCAGGACAGCCAGGGGTACACAGAGAAAACCTGTCTTGAGAAACAAAAACAGCCGGGCGGTGGTGGCGCACGCCTTTAATCCCAGCACTCGGGAGGCAGAGGCAGGCGGATCTCTTTGAGTTCGAGATCAGCCTGGTCTCCAAGAGCTAGTTCCAGGACAGGCTCCAAAGCCACAGAGAAACCCTGTCTCAAAAAAACCAACAAAATAAAAAAATAACCTTTTGTGTGTGTGTGTGTGTGTGTGTGTGTGTGTGTGTGTAGCTCAGAGGACAAGTTGCCTGAGGTCCATTCTTTCTTTCCACCATGTAAGTCTAGGGATCCAACTAAGGTCATCAGGCATGGCAGCAAGTACCGTTGTCCACTGAGCCATTCTTGCTGGTCGTGTGTGTGTGTGTTAATAGGTTTTTGTGATTGATTTCCATCATCAAACAAGGTCATGGGGAGATAAAGGAAGCAGTTGGGGCGTGTTTGCCTATGAGAAGCCTACGTGTTCCTATGGGATTCTGCTTTTTCTAATGTTGAATTTCTCTGTAGCGCAGTGCCGTGGCCCTTTGTCAAATTCTACTCAGGGTTATAGCTGATAAATTGGTTCTAAGCAAACACACATGGTGCTCCGCCCTGGAACCACTGGCCAGTCCCCACCGGAGGCTGATGACCAGGTTTCGCCTCAGGAAGCTGATGATCAGGTTACCCCTCAGTCAGCCAGGGCTTCTGCGGCAGATCAATACAACCTCAGTAGCTTCGATGACAGACATCACACCTCAGAGCCATGTCTTGAATCTTGCCTGTATGTCCCCGGCACTCTTATGGGAGGCTGTGACTCCTTTAGGAGGTAGGCCCCATTGGCGGAAGTCAGTCAGTCACTCGGGGGAATGTTATGTCTGCCCTTTTCCTGCCTGGCTCTCTGCTTCCTGACACCATGGCATAAACACCCGCCACTGCCACCCCCACCACCATCTCAGTAAACAAACATGCTCGGCCATGATAACTCAAACCCTTTCAAGTCATGAGCCAAGGCAAATCTCTCCTCTCCAGGGTTGTTTCTGTCAATATTGGTTACAGAGACATGAAAGAAAGGCAGGACCCAACATGTTGGTCCACGCTTATTATTTTGTTTTGTTTTGTTCTGTTTTTATTGAGCTATACATTTTTTCTCTGGCTCCTCTCCCTTCCTGCCTTCTCCCCTTCTTCCCTCTTCATTAACCCCACACTCCAAATTTACTCAGGAGATCGTGTCTTTTTCTCCTTCCTATGTAGATTCATGTATGTCTCTCTTAGAGACTTCTTTGTTGTCTAGGTCCTCTGGGGTTGTGGACTGTGGGCTGGTTTTCTTTGCTTTATGTCTAGAGACTACTTATGAGTGAGTACATATGATAGTTGTCTTTCTGGGCCAACACTTATAATCCATAATCCCAGAATGTATTCTAGTTGTAGAGGCAGGAGAATGACTGAAAGTCTGAGACCAGTCTCCATAAGAAAACTGTTCCACATAGACAGACAGACAGATGGACAGACGGATGGACGGACAGATGGGTGGGTTGATGGATAGGTGGGTTGATGGATGGATAGGTACATAGGTAGATGAATGGATAGGTGGGTGGATGGATGGATAGGTAGGTAGGTAGATAGCTTAGATACATACA
Organism: Neodon shergylaensis; assembly: GCA_025134845.1. Classification (NCBI taxonomy): domain Eukaryota; kingdom Metazoa; phylum Chordata; class Mammalia; order Rodentia; family Cricetidae; genus Neodon; species Neodon shergylaensis. Next base: position 5,573,809 of record JABTXL010002731.1, on the reverse strand, counting down.
TATGCACCTACATACAAAGAGGAGCTGAATTTATGGATGGTTGTTAATCACTATGTGGGTGCTGGGTGAACCCAGGTCCTCTGCAGTAGCAACAAGTGCTCCTAAGTGCTGGTTCACCTCTTCGTCTCTATCTTCCCATCATGTGGATGCAGGATTGTGTCTTTTTTATTTGTTTGTCTTATACTTTTTTAAAAGCAGAGTTTCACAAAGCCCAGGCTATCCTCAAACTGACTATATAGCTGAGGATGGCCCTGTCCTCCTTTTTTCACTTCTGGAATTCTCAGATTATAAGAGTGCGTGCCGTCATCCTGTTAGATCAGAAACCAAACCCAGAGGCAAGCCCTTGGCCAGCTGAGCCACATCCTTAGCCTTGTTTTCTGGTTTTGTAAGACCTATTTACTTTTGATTTGTTTTTGTTTTGTTTGAGACAGGGTTTCTCTATGTAGCCCTGGCTGTCCTGGAACTTTGTATGTCATTCTGGCTAGCCTTAAACTCCCAGAGATCCTCTCACTTCTGTCTCTTGAGAGCTGGGATTAAAGGCATGGGGCACCATACTCAGCCCCGAGGTTTATCTTTAGCTATATTTAGATGTGTGTGTTTGTGTGCATGGGTGCAAGTGCCTGCGGAGGTCAGAGGCCTTGGATCTCCTGGACCCAGAATTGGGTTGTGAGCTGCTGGATTGAGGCTGCTGGTCCCAAACTGAGGTCCCCTGAAAGAGGAGTAAGTTAGCCAATGAGCCTTCTCTCCAGCCACTGTTTGTTTTGAGACAACTCCAGTCCTCTGCAAGGGCAGCATCCACCATAACCTCTAAGCCATCTCTCCAGCCCAGAGGAGAAACTATTATTTTTTTCAAGGCAGGGTTTCTCTGTGTAACAGTGCTAGTTATCCTGGAACTCGCTCTTATAGACCAGGCTGGCCTCGAACTCACAGAGATCCTCCTGCCTCTGCCTCCCCAGTTCTGGGATTAAAGGTTTGAGCCACCACCCCCCGGTGAAACTAACATTTTTTTTTTTTTGGTTTTTCGAGACAGGGTTTCTCTGTGGTTTTGGAGCCTGTCCTGGAACTAGCTCTTGTAGACTAGGCTGGTCTCGAACTCACAGAGATCCGCCTGCCTCTGCCTCCCGAGTGCTGGGATTAAAGGCGTGCGCCACCACCGCCCGGCCAAAACTAACATTTTTAAATAGTTTTTCTAGACAGGGTTTCTCTGTGCAACAGTTCTGACTGTCCTGGAACTTGTTCTGTAGACCAGGCTGGCATCAAACTCAGAGATCCACCTGCCTCTGCCTCTTGAGTGCTGGCATTGCGCCACCACTGCCAGGAGAGAAACAGTTTAAGAAAAGAAAAAGAAATAAATGCACTAAGAAAGAGGAGCAAGGTCATCCAAGAGCCAGCCTTGGAGAAGGGAACCAGCTTCCCTTCTAGAACACCCTCTGAGTTCTAGGCACTATGCCAGGCATCCTGGGAGGGGCCTGAGGCCCTAATGGTTGGAGACTTGGAAGTGGGATGCCTCCCTCCCCCTGCTGTGGGTCAAGGCTTTCAGCCTACACTTTCCAGTTCCTCTTGTCAGTGCCTCTCTCATCTCCTTTCTGCTCAGAACCTTGAAAACAAAGCCGTGGAGTGAGATGTTTGTGTTTGCTCTCCTGGGTTATCATTGGCCAGATTTGGACAAATTACTCAAACTCTCTGGTCCTCAGCTGACTTCTCTATGAAGCAGGAAATCTCACTTTTCCTATAATGTCATGATTATAGGAAATCTCCAAGCTAGGATCAAATGGAAGTGTTTCTCTGAGCTGAGCACAGGCAGGGTCTACTGTTGAGTCCAAGTTTCTAGTCCTCAAATGAATTCACGGAGCCGGATTTCGGATGCAAATTACAAGGGGGGTTTTAATTCAAACTCCAGTTTGGGCCACACCTCCACCATGCCAGCAGGTGAGGGAAGTGCAGCTCCAAACCCGGGGAAGAGGAAAACTTTTTTTTTTGGTTTTTTCGAGACAGGGTTTCTCTCTGGTTTTGGAGCCTGTCCTGGAACTAACTCTGTAGACCAGGCTGGTCTTGAACTCACAAAGATCCGCCTGCCTCTGCCTCCCGAGTGCTGGGATTAAAGGCGTGCGCCACCACCGCCCGGCAAGAGGAAAACTTTATAAAGGGGAAATGCAGCAATCAGGGAGTTCATATCCTGTTGTCTTGGGATTCGGTGAGGAGTATATAAGATAAGGTAGTTTCTGAACCCACCGGTCAGTTTTTGGGCGCGAAAACCTAAGAAAGAGTCATTAATAACGGACAAGGTGTCTTCAAGGACAGGATGCCTCCCGGAACATCTGGACCTTGTTAAAGTTTATGGCCCTGCTCCCTATCTTCTTAATTGGCCATTTTTAGGGCATCTGTTCAAATTTTTGCTATGGCAGCACGTTTCTGGAGTTGAGATCGCCCAGCCCCCAGCTCATTATACGGCTTAAGATGAAGCCCCTTCTTTAAAATGGAGCTTGCAAAGTCAGGTCCTCACAGTACCAGACACCGGAAAGCAGATCTCCGCTGTGATGACCCAGGGTGATCAACTGACTCCTCTCCAAGGGAGCCCAGCCTGTCTTTCCTGTCACTCTGTCCAAACCATTTTCCCACCACCCAGGTGTCACGTGTCCTGCAAACGCAGAGAAGGAACCAGCTGTTTTTCAGCCTCATGACAACAGAGGCTTTCTCTTCTTGGCCAACTTCCCTTGAGCATGCCAGGTGCAGCTTCCAGTCAAACCCGCGTCTAGGTGTGGTCAGGGCTCCACGTTTCTCAGTATTTGTTGAGAACCCAGACGTACCTTCCTTGCCTCACACAGGGCCGTGGGATTGTGGACCTTAGGTCAGGCCCTGATGTTTGCAATGCCTTGCGCCAGCCCCTTTTCCCTGAAGAGACAGAGTGCAGCCAAATGTTACAGTTGGGCCCAAAGAGAGTCTCATGCTGGTTATGAAATAGTCATGTTCCTTTGGTTATCGAAGAGAAGGACGAAGCAGAACTGTCTGTCTGTCCTTGTATGTATGGGAGTGGTTGCATGCCTGGGTGCAGATGTATGTGTGTGCATGCACATGTGGAAGCCGGAGCTGAAGGTGGGGTGTCTCTCCTCAGGAGCATCCTTCTTGTTTTGCTATTTTTAATTTTTCTCACAGTTATGTATATATTTGTGCGTGTGTGCGGGAGTGCATGCGTGTGTGAGAGTATGTGTGTGTGCAGGTGCGTTTGCACACGAGTGGGCATGAGCGCCCCGAGCACCTGCGCAGGTCAGAGGATAACTGATAGCCATTGATTCTCTCCTTCCACTATGTAGGTCAAGAGGCTGAAATCAAGTCTTCCGGTATAGTGGCACGTGCCTTTCCCTGCTGAGCCATCTCCCCAGTCCCCGTCTTCTTTCCTGAGACAGGGCATCTCATTTGGCCTGGAGCTGGACAAGGAAGCAAGTCTAATTGGCCAGCAAGCCCCACAGATCTGCCCATCGTCACTTCCCCAGCACTGTGATTACACGTGGGTGCCATCATGCCCTGCTTTTTTTAAAAAATTTATTTATTATGTATAAATAATCTCATTATAGATGGATGTGTGTCATCATGTGGTTGCTGGGAATTGAACTCAGGACCTCCGGAACAGCAGTCAGTTCTCTTAACCTCTGAGCCATCTCTCTAGCCCCATGCCCAGCTTTTTAGGTGAACCAAACTTGGGTCCTCATGCTTGCTTGCCTGGCAAGCATTTTACCAACCATCCCTTCTTTGTCCCAAGTTCATTAAGCAATATATAACAACAAAGGCCTTCATTCTCCAGGAAGATTTTCCCTGGGCTCTTGACCCCATGCCTAGATGCTCACTCTCACTGGTGAATGGGTCTGGGCTGGCACAGCGCTCCTTGCTCCCGGAGGTTGGGGAATGTGATTGGTAGAAGCAGTCTGTAGCATAGCTGACGCAGCAGGATTTTTGCAGAGGATTGCAATGGGCTTGGCTGAAAGCCCAGCCGTGAGGGCGAAGTGGAGCGTTCCCTTTATTAACCTGACCTGAGGAACACGGCAGAGAGCACGTCCATGTACAAACTAGTCGTAAAATGCCATTCGCGCTGTGGCTGAAATCAAGATGGCCTGGAGACGCTTCACTCTCCTAAGAATGCTGGGCCAGTGGGTCAAAGCTGATGGTGCCCTTTAGTATCTGGGGTCCTAGTATTCTGACACCACTCAGCCTCTATATTGGGGATCCTCAGGGGCCATCCACCAGGCCCACCCACCACTGCCAGTACTCCTTCCAGATTATAGGACCTTTTCCGGCATGACCAGCACCTATCACGACCCTCAGGACCCCGACTTGGAATAGCCAAAGATGTGACTACCTCTGTTGGCAGGGTGGAGGTGTCTCCCCTATAGTACCCAACAAAAATGTAAAACTCAGAACCAGGAATGTAGCTCAGTGGTAGAACACTTGCCTTGCACTCCTGACCCACTAGGCTGTATCCCCTGAACAACAATAAGTAAGCATGCAAGCAAAAATGCACATGTGGACACCACACACACACACCACACACACACACACCATACACACACACCACACACACACACACCACACACACACCTCTGCACGGGCAGTGCTGTTGTCTTTGTAAATATTTTCTTTTAGCTTTTAAAGCAATTATTGTTTTGTATGCTGTGAGTGTGCATGTGGGTGTGTGCGTGTGGAAGACTTTTGTGCACAGGAACACCTTAGGGCGACAGTTCTCTTTTTCCGCCGAGTTAAAGACGTCTCTCTCTTGTTTCTAACATGCTTCTTGCCCCAGGCTACCTGGCCCATGAGCTCCCCTGCCTCCCATTTCTTTGCAGGAGTGTTGCTACTGCAGATGCATGCCGCCATAGCCAGCTCTTTCTTGGGGTTCTGGGGTAGCGCAGGCATCAGGCCGGCACAGCAAGTCTTTTTACACGCTGGACCATCTCACCACTGTTTTCTAGACAGTGATTTGGAATCAATGGTTTCTCCTATGTGAAAGTCTGATGACTGTTATGGCTAAGAGTTAGGTGAAGTATCCTGTCCCGGCCCAGAGCTGCCCAAGCCTAGATCATATTTCTCTATTTTTATTTTGTGGGCATCGGTGTTTTACCATGGGTGTCAGGTCCTCTGGAACTGGAACAGACAGGTGCGAGCTGCCACGAGGGTGCTGGGAATTGAACCTGAGACCTTCAGAAGAGCAGTCAGTACTCTCAACCTCTGAGCCATCTATCTGTCCAGGCCCTAGCTTATATTTCTTTAAATAGAGATTCGCCATGTGGCCCTAAGCACACTGTGCAGTCCAGGCAGATCTGGCACTCATGACCCTTCCAAGTGCCGGAGCTGCAGATGGCTGCTCCCCATCCTGCCTGGTTTATTTTCTGCTTCCTCTCAAGTGTCCTTCCTCCCTGCTCTTAATCTCTTGGACAACCTAATTTCAAATTGCATTAATTTCCTGACACCGTATAAAGAAATGTCTGCTTACCTTAGATAAGACACTTTGGGCCTATGACCAAACACTTCTGATTCTGCTCAGGTCCAGTTCGGTGAAGCGGTGAGATCATTGAGATCACTAAGGCAGCTGCCTTCCTGTAAAGCCCACCTCAGCACAGGTGACAACTCACAAAAATTCTCTGGAGCGCCAAGCACACCTTGCAGGCAGTTCCACTGAAGAGTCTCCCAGCAAGTATTTACTGTTTATATACAGACCCCCAGTGAGCGCCCCCCATTCCCTCTCAAGGTAACGCTCAAACTGGAGGACACAGCTGCACAGCAGGAATATACCGCAGTTATTGATAGCATATGATTAGATTATTATAACAAACACTACTTTCCTATTACTGTAAGAAGAAATAAATGTAATTTCTTCTCAGGAAGTCTGGCTGTCTGGCTGTCTAACACGAACAGCTCCAGACTCAGTCACCAAAGAATTGTACAAAAAAAAAGTCTAAACTGGATAGTGATGGTGCACACCTTTAATCCCAGCACTCAGGAGGCAGAAGCAGGTGGATCTCTGTGAGTGGTCTTTAGAGAGAGTTCCAGGACATCCAGGGTTACACAGAGAAACCCTGTCTCAAAAACAAAACAAACAAATAAAAAAACAGAAACACCACCAACAACAACAACAAAAAATTTATTCTCTGTTCCAGGGCAGCAGGGATAACTCAGGCAGGGGTAAGTACACTTACTTCCCAGTCCAATGACCTGTGTTTGATCCCTGGGTCCCACATGGTGGAAGGAGAGAACCAACTCTTTCGAGTCGTCCTCTGACCTATACGTGTGCATCAGGACACACACACACACACACTAAAATATATAAGCATAAACTTGTGAACTGTCTGCTCCAATTTGTAGGGGTTTTTATGGTTGTGTGTGTTTGCACGGATGTGTGCACACGTGCGGGTGCATGCTAGGCCAGGGGTGGATGGAAGGTGCGCTTCCTCAACAACCTTCTTATTTTTGATACAAAATCTGTCACTGAACTTGGAGCTCTCGGTTCTGCTTGGCCAGGTGGCCAGTGAGCTCCAGTGAGCCCATGTTTCTGCCATCTCTGCCTAGGATTGCAAATGTGTGCTGCTGGGCCCAGCTTTCAGTTTGTTTGTTTTTAGTTTTATTTGGTTTGGTTTGATTTGAGTTTTTTGTTTTGCTTTGTTTTGTTTTTTGAGGTAGGGTCTCACTGCGTGCAGTGTTGGCTGCCCTGGAACTCACCACGTAGACCAGGCTGGCCTCGGAGTCCTAGAGATTCACCTGCCTCTGCCTCCCGATTGCTGACGGCATAGTTGTGTGCCGCCACCGCTAGCTCTCAGGCATCTTACCAACTGAGCCATTCTCCTAGCCACCTTGTTTGGTTTGTTTTTCTGTTTGTTTTGAGACAAGGTCTTCCTGTATTGATCAAATTGGCCCCGATTCACAGGCTCAAATCGTCCTGCTAGCTCCTCCTCCCAAGCACACCTCAGGCCTACTTTACAGGTAAAGCCTGTTCCAATGTGAAGACATCACCAACTGAACCAAAAGCTGGGCCTGCCGGAGACGACCCAGATCCCTTGCTGCTGGTAAGTGGTACAGTCTGAGACTTCGCCAAACCCTTTCGCTGTCTGAGGCACCTGAAAGAACTGTTTCATTAGCTAAATCACAGACCACAAAAGCACAGTCAAGGGCAGGGGATGAGGCCAGAGGCCTCCGGACAGGTCCTGTGTGTGGACAGCTGAGGCTTGTCAACAGTGAAGCCAGCACGGCCCCAGACCACATCCAGGAAGTGTTTTGAATATTAAACTGAGCCACAGTTGAGGGCCGGGGTGTGTTGCCATTAGAATACTGGACATTGTCCAGAGTCCCACACACTGCAGAAGGTTCCAGAGCAGGGTCGGGGGTAACTTGTCTAATTAACCTGGAAGGGAGCAGAGTTCCTGACATCAGAATGGGCATGGTCTTTAACCCCTGGTTTCTGGTTCTAGATTTAGGGGGTGATCTGTCCATTTTTGGAGGAGGTTATTGGGGACAGCTAAAAGAAAGTCCCTCTTTACAAAGTTCAGCGTACTTAGAATGTGTAGTCCCTAGAACTACCACACCCCCAAAGTCAAGAAAGCAGCTGTAAGATAGATTTAGAGGGCATAAAGAAAATACATGCACAAGTTATTGTTTCCGGGGTAACCAGGGACCAGTGGGGTGGTTCAGAGGAGCACTTGACTGTAACCTGAGTTGGGCTTGATCCCCCGAACCTGAACTAAGATAGAAGGGGAGAGCTGGCTCCAAAGTTGTCCTCTGACCTCTGTGTGTGAACATTGGCACAATACACACATCATATACACAACAGCAATAATACATAAAAACCTAAAGTTCAAAGAAATTATTATAACTGCCTTTCCAGTTGGCACGTGCTTGTACATAACACTGGGTTCCAGGACCCCCAGGGTGCCAAAACGCAAGGATTCTCAAATCCCTTGCCTAAAGTCACACAATGTTTGCATCCGTGGCCTCAGTGGGTAAAGTGCTTCTCTAGCATAGACGAAGCCCTGGATTTGGTCCCCAGCACCACACGGTAGAACATAACACACCTGGAATCACAGCAGGCAGGGATTAGAGTGCTGTTTCTACAAGCCAAAGAGCAGAAGAATTGCTGGCAACCGCAGAGTGAGGCAGGGAGCCGACTCTCCTGCAGAGCTGATGCAAGGAGCCAAACCTAGCCAACACCTTGATTTCGGATTTCTGTCCTCCCAAAAAGGACAGAATAAATTTGTATTGTTTTAAGCCACTCAGTTTGTGGTTCTGACTCACACCCATCAGATTCACGCTCACCTCAGGACCTTTGCACGCACTTACTCACCAAACTGCCTAAGCCCATATTTTTTCCGTAGTTTGCTCTGTCTTGTTAACCTGGCTCAGCTCAATGTCACTTCCTCCAGGAGGCCTTCCCAGCCACCCCACCCCAGTCATTCCACCTTCCCCACTGCCAGGCTTGGCTGTTAGCACCAATAGCTTTGCGGTCGTGCCTTTCCTTCCTTCCTCCCTGCCTTGACTCTGAGTCCAATGAGAAGAGGACCACCCATCTACCTTGCTCCTGGCTGTATTACCACCACCTAGAGAGTCTGGTGCACAGTTTAGTACAGGAAAACCAGAGGAAAGAATGTCAGCTGTTGACTTCAGCCGCTGAAGGACTGGGCGGTTCACCACGGGCTTCCCTGTGAGTCACGCATCTGAATGGGGGAAATCCCTGCTCAGCTCTGCGCTCCTGTCTGCCATCTTTCCGAAGAAGGCAACCCCTGCTTTTAAATTCCTACCCATGGGAGCTGAAGGGAATAGAGACAATAAACTTCAAGCAAGCCCGTGAACTCAATACTGTCCTTCTGTCCCCTGTTTCTTGCCTTCCACCCTGGGCCTGGGAAATCTGAATATTTAAATTCTTATCTGCATCTAGCTCAGGAGGAAAAAGTTAAGCCTCATCTTGCCAAAGGATCAAGGAGGGACAGAAACTGGAGATGAAAGTACAGCAGAAACTTGGACCCACAGCAGGCTCAAACCAGTACATCTCCTTTCCATCTCCGAACTGGGAACCGAAACCATTCCATAGGAAGCTCTCCCTTCCTCTTCCTGGGGGCGGAAAAAAATCCCACTGTGGTCTAATTCTTTTTTTTAATGTACAGCTATTAATAGCAACACTCACCAAACTGTAAAGGGGGAAACTCCAATGCAAACTTTACTATACAGCCTTCCCAAATGCAAGAGCCTTATGTCCTTCCCACCCATCCCTTAGCTATCTCACGACAGAGCTCCACGCCCGTCTGTGCTTCGCAACATGCTGGACTTTTCTGCTAGGATACAGGTCATAACCCATACGGGTCTTAAGTAAGGAGCCCATCTCTGTGAACTCTAACCCAGACAGATGGCACAGCAGACTGTGTCTCCTGTTGAAATTTATTGAAATGGCAGATGGAAGTACAGAAACACAAGCATATGAGCCAGGAGGATTCCACCCGCCCCGTTTAACCATGGACACACATAGACCCCTTTTACAAAGAAAGGTGGACAGAAGAGGGAGGCAGCTGTCTTCCCTGAAGCCTTTTAACTCCTCGGTTGAATTTCTTGCTGATGGTTTAATTCCCTCCAACAGATAGTTCAGTCTCTCCTGGAGTTAGCCCCTTCTTACCACCATCGGAGACTCCCAGAACAATCAAAGCTTTGGAATCTCCTCCCGCTTCTCCATTTCTGCTCAAGTTTGGCTGAAAAGCGAATTGGTTCCACAGAACCCAAGTGACCTGCTGGCTTGTTCAATGACACCTGGGCAGAGATCCTCTCCAGCTCCTTGGCTCTCTTTGTCCCCCACTGGGTCCCACAGACAGTCTAGGTAGGACCCTAGGGACTGAAGGACCATCCGAGGCTTTGAGACGGCTGTGGAAAGAAGCCATAGGCACGAATGGGTGTGTCTGGAGCTCAAACGCTGCAGGATCCTGTCCTCTTCACCCCCGCAGGCTTGGGAGACTAACAAGTTTCTACCTTCTGGATCTTCTGAGACTTCTATGACAGCACCTTGCAACCAAGCCACTGACTCCACCATGGTGTTTCTCTAAATCAGATTCTCTGAATCTAGAAGTTCCGAGAAACTGTGTGAGCCAAGTCTCATGATATTACTCTGTGCAACGGCCAGATTGTTTCTCCAGAGAGCTCAGGCTGAGTGGCAACCTTCCTTCTTGGCATAGAGGCTTAACGAGATGTTGTGGCCAGATAAGAGGGTTTGCCTGGCTCACTGGGGTCAGCCATTAATGCCTCTGGAATACCTCTGACTGTGCTGGGGTCCCCCGTGAGCTCCACGCTCGTGCTCCGGTTATTGTCTGTTTCGCTCAACGAGTTCCGTCGAAGGCAGCGGTTGATACACGTAGAGAAGAAGTTGGGGAAGGATGGGCTGGAGAAATAGTAGACCACTGGGTCCAGCATGCTGTTCATGTAGGTAAAGCTGAGGGTGGTGAAGAAGGCCAGGTCCGCAGAGGAGTAGATCTCACAGTTCCACACATTGTTTCTGTAGAGGAGCCAGAAGATGCGGATCCGCACAGCCACGCTGGGCAGGAAGCAGATCACGAACACGATAGTCACCACCATGATGAAGTTGATGGCCCTCTTGATCTTGGCGTGTCTGTCCATTTGTCTCTGCCTTAGGCTCCAGATGATCCTGGCTGAGCAGAACAGGATGATGCTCAGTGGTAAGAAGAATTCCAGGAGGAACATTGCATCATGCCACCTGAAGGTGTAACAGATGCTGAAGCTGCTGCACAGTTTCGCGTCGCCGTTGCGGGTCATCATGTTGGTGTAGAGGAGATGGACTGTCAGACCGATGGTGACACCCCACAAGAAGCAAGAGATGATGGTCGCCGTCCGGTTGGACATCTTGTTCAGGAAATGGTGGGGATGAACCACCCGGAAGTACCTGTCCACAGCCACCACGGTGAGGAAGATGATGCTGCCTTGCCGGTTCATGGCCAGCATGAAGAGCATCAGACGGCAGGGGATGTCTCCAAACCTCCAGTCCCACTTTTTGACATAGTTGTCCATCAGGAAGGGCAGGCAAATGATCAGGAGAAAGTCAGCCACGGCCAAGTTGAACAGGAAAATCCGGCTGGATTTCCAGGACTTGAGATGGAAACAGAAAATCCACAGGGCAAGGCCATTGCCCAGGAGCCCGAACACAAACTCCAGCCCCAACACCGGTGGCAAGACTTTGGCAATGTTTTCATCTCGGAACACACAGCAGTTCTTGCCATTTATCACCAGAAAATGGTTCTGTTTGATCATGAGTAGATCTGGTCAGTCCGCCCCAGAGCGCCTCACCTAGCGAAGGCTCAAGGCAAGTGTGTGTCTGTGGTGAACGTGTGGTCCAGCCCCCAGCTTTATGTCATGGCAGGGTGTTGAAAGAGATGACTGAATGGTTACCAGGAAACTACGAAATCGTTTAAAAAAAAAAAAGCTAGCAAGGCTCTTATGCAACTTGCTGTTTGCATAAACAAGTAATGAAAAAACCCCTTAGGCAGGCGGCGGGAAGCACAACTTTTTCATTTTCTTTCTTTTTTTTTTTTTAAGCACAACTTTTTCTAAGTGTAAAGGATAAGTTTAGGCAAGCAGACTGCGAATGAGTAAAATCTGGGGGCATTCCTTCTGAAGGCTGCATGCATGCACACTGGGGCGTTAATTGGCAGGAGAATTCATTCACTGCCATTTGCTTGGCTCACATAATTAACAAATTAACAATGGCATTGTGCTAAATGAACAGCAAGGCTTTCAGAAACAATAAGAATTCATGTGAAATTTTACCCTGCATTGGTAATGTGTATACAGTTTCTTCTCTCTCTCTCTCTCTCTCTTTGTGTTTCTTCCTCGCTGTCTCTCTCCCTTTTCTTCTTTCTAGGATTGACTTTTATTTTTAATTATATATATGCATCTGTGTGGGTAGGTGCCCCCAGAGGCTGCTGGGCACCGTGTAGCTGGAGTTAGAGGCAGTTAGGGCACTGAACTCAGGTTCTCCGCAGGAGCAGTGTGCTGTTGACAGCTGAGTCAGCCCCTTAGCACCCCGTTCTTTGCTTTATTGCTTGCTATGTCGCCCCAGGGGGCTTTACATTCTCCATCTTCCTGCTTCTGTTCCCCAAGTTCTGGGATTTGCAGGCATGCAGCACAGTGCCTGGCTGTGTGGTGTTTGTAAAATTAGATTTAAATTCCAAGTCTCAAGAGGATGTGGAGCTCTGCCTTGCAGAAAGACAGCATTTCCTTTCCTCCCCACCCCCTTTTTGGGAACATGATTGCCATCCTATAGAGTATCTACCACTGAGTATTTTGACATATATACATGTCAATATATATATACACGTAAGGTTTATAAATTTTTTTTTGTTCTACTTTGAGTTAGAAATTGGAAATTTAACCCTTTGGTTGCATACCAAGACCCACTATTGGCATGTGATAGACCTTTGTAGACTAGACTCAGGGTGGCCTAACCTTAGATTCCTATGGAATTATCAATGCTATGGTGACCATGAAGACGGGATGAACGGTGCTCGCACAGCAGTCTCCAGCAGTCTCCAGCATGCCAGACTCCAGGCCTTAAAGAGCCGTTTGTTTTCTAAAGTGTATGAGTGCCTGTGTCAGAATGTTATGTACACCACAGTATGTGGTATGGCCAACGAGATCATAAAGGCATCAGATCCCCTGGAAGGAGAGTCAGACAGTTGTGGGTCACCATGTGGTTGCTGGGAACAGAACCTGGGTCCTCTGCAAAAGCAGCCAGTGCTTTTAGCAGCTGAGCCGTTGTCTCTCCAGCTCACACTTTAAATCTGTCATCTTGTTTTATCCTCCGTAGCCCATGGACCAAAAACTCTTGCTGATTATGACTTCCAACTGAGGTAAGGGGAGTTCAAAGAGGCAACGTGCCCAGATTACCCAGCGGGACTTGGATTTGAATCTGGCAGATCTCCAAACCTCTGCCCTCATCATTGTGGTATACTTCTTTTTATTTATTTAGTATTTATTGGAAATTTTTAATTGCTTTCATTTATTTGGAAAGGGAGGAGATAAACGCTATGGTGCATGTGTAGAGGTCAGAGGAGAACCTAAAATGATAGGTTTCCTCCTACCTGGGTGTTTAACTCAGGTGTCACGCTTGGCAGCAGCACCTTTACTCAATAGACCATCTTGCCAAATGATAATGTATTTTTCAAAAGATTTTTTGAAACATTGACTTTTAAAAAAATGTGTGTGTGTGTGTGTGTGTAGGTATGTTCATGTGAGTGCCCTCAGACATCAGAAGAAGGTGTCAGGTTCCCTGAAGCAGTGGACACGAGTCACCTGATGTGGGTCCTGGGAATTGAACTCAAATCCTGTGCAAGAGCAAGTGCTCTTAACTGAGCCATCTCACCAGACCCTTAAACAGGTTTTGAGACAGCATCTGCCTGTGTAGCCCAGGCTGGCCTCAAGCACAACGTCTGACCACTGCCTCTTCTGCGATTGCCTTGAGCGGCAGCTGGCATTAACGCTTGCCTTGCGGCCTGTGTATGCTGGTAGCACTCCCTCCCTGGATAAATGTGGACTTATTGATGTCGTGTATTGTGGTTTGAATATAAAGCGTCTCTCCACAAGCTTCCAGGCTTGAACACTTGGTCCCCAGCTGCTGGTGCTGTTTCTGGAGACTGGAGATCTTTGGCAATGGTAGCTGGAAGACAGATCTCTAGGGACAGGGTCTGGAAGGTTATATTGACTTTTGGGTGAGTCCTCCTGGCCCAGCCACCATGTGAGAATCCCCACCACGCGTTCCTGAGCTGCTCCTGACATCACGCTCCTCTATGTCACAATGGACTGTGACACTTAAGCCAAAACAGACCTCTCTGCTCTAAGTCGTTTCTGTCTGATGTTTGGTCTCAACATCGTGAAAGTAGCTCACATAATACCCGCGACCTAATCCTACGGGGCTGTGGACTAAGTATCAGAGAAACTACTGGCACCAATTATTTCTGGCATCCAGAATCTGCACGGGAGTCTCCTTCCTAAGGTTTTGAGTTTTATTAATGTGTGTGCGCATACATGTTCGTGCAGGGGTGCTTGCCTATATGTGTGAGGGCCGTGACTGAAGGCAACTTTGAATGGCATCTTGAGCTGCCGCCAGGGTTTCTCACTAACCCCAGAACCCACTGTCTAGCCCACAAACCCCCCGGAGGTACGTGCGTGTGCCACATGTATGTGCTGTCTTCACAAGTGGGTGCTGTGGATCTGAACTCAGAGCCTTCTGTTTGCACTACAAGCTCTTTACCCAATGAGCCGGCTGGACAGCCGCCCTGTAATCCCAGTATTTCAAAGAAAGAGCTGGAAAGAGCAGGAATTCAAGGCCATTCTCAGAGTCAGAGGGAGTTGAAGGCCAGCCTGAGCTACAGAGAGCCACAACTCTGCCTCAAGACAGGAAAGACAGACAAACTGAGAAGGATGTGGAGGAGGAGCAGCCATTATAAGGTTGTCTTTAACTGCTAACCTAGAATCATTTGGAAGGAGGCTTCAGTGAGGGGCTCACTGGGTTTGCCTGAGGGTCTGTCTGTGGGGGATTGCTCTAATTATGTTCACTGATGTGGGAAGAGCCCGCCCACTGTCGGTGGCACCATTCCCTGACTGGGGTCCTCAACTGTTTTCAAGTGGAGAAGCTGAACTGAGAGTAGCACTGGCTAGTGAGCCTGCAGACATTCATCTATCTGTGCTCTTGAGTGTGGCCATAATGTAACCAGCTACCTCAACTTCCTGCCTTCACTTCCCCACAAAAGGGGACTGGAAAGACAAACTGAAATAAACCTTTTTCTTCCTTACACTGCTTTATGCCAGGGTATTTTCTCACAGCAAACAGAAATGAAACCAGACAGTCAAGAATAAATCTTTCTTTTTGAGGGGGGAGTTGTTTTTTTTTTTTTTTTTTTTTTTTTTTTGAGACAGGGTTTCTCTGTATAGCTGTCCTGGAACCCACTCTGTAAACCAGGCTGGCATCGAAGTCAGAGGTCAACCTGGCTCTGCTGGGTTTAAAGGCGTGTGCCACCATTCCCCAACCTATCACAGCCAAAATGAGAAAAACAACAAATAGTTAAGTTTGGAAAAAGAGAAAAACCGGTAGCTGAGTCTGAGTCCATGCTCAGTGGGCTGTGAAGCCCCTCACTTCCCCCTCAGCTTCCTCTGATGGAAACTGAGGAACTAGGAGACACCTCCCCTTCCCCCACTTTCCTACAAAGCTCACATTCAAGGCTTCTAAACAGGAAGTTTAGGGAATGTAAATTGAGGCCTCTGGGTGCCAGGTCCTGGTAGGGAATTCCCAGTCTTCCCACCTCGGGAGGGCACGCCTTGTCTTGTGCTGGTCTGGGGAGGGCACGCCTTGTCTTGTGCTGGTCTGGTCTTTCTTTTCTGTATTTTTTTTTCTTACTGAGGCATGAGCTGTACAGAAACTTGTTAGAACGAATCATTTAGAGAGGCAGGCAATGAGTCTTCTGTCTGGTGGAAAGGAAATGATCCTCACAGGTATGACTCTCAAAACCAACGTGAGCCCCTACACTGGGTGGGACAACTAGAGGTGTGCCACGGTGCACAAAGGTGTTATCATTAATCAATTAATTAATCAACCATTGGGGGAGGGTCTCAATTTGTTGCCCAGGCTGACCTTAAGCTCCTGGGTCAAGGGACTCTCCTCCCTCAGCCCTCTGGGTAACTGGTTCTACAGATGTTAACCGCTGCACCCAGCAAACAGTTTTTAGAAGTTTGACACAGTGTGATGGTATATGCCTGTGAGCCCAGGAAGAAAGCAGAGGCAGGAGGATCACTACAAGTTCATGGTCAGCCTGGTTTACATGGAGGACTACACAGACCCTGTCTCAAAAAACAACAACAAAATTTAACTAACTAAAAATAACTAAAAAGCCGGGCGGTGGTGGCACACGCCTTTAATCCCAGCACTCGGGAGGCAGAGGCAGGCGGATCTCTGTGAGTTCGAGACCAGCCTGATCTACAAGAGCTAGTTCCAGGACAGGAACCAAAACCACAGAGAAACCCTGTCTCGAAAAAAAAAAAAAACTAAAGCTGAGGGTTGGTAGCACAGGCTTTTAATCCCAGCATTGGGAAGACAGAGGCGGGCAGATCTCTGTGAGTTTGAGGCCAGCCTGGTCTACATATTGAGTTCTGGGTCAGTCATAGCTATATATGGAGACCTTGTCTCAAAACAAATGAAACAAAATTTTTTTTAAATATTTATTTATTTATTATGTATGCAATATTCTGTCTGTATGCCTGAAGGCCAGAAGAGGGCGCCAGACCTCCCCACAGATGGCTGTGAGCCATCATGTGGTTGCTGGGAATTGAACTCAGGACCTTTGGAAGAGCAGGCAGTGCTCTTAACCACTGAGCCATCTCTCCAGCCCATGAAACAAAATTTTAAAAAATTAAGTAAATAAATATAATAGGGCCAGGGCTATTGCTCAGTGATAGACTACTAGCTAGCTAACATGCCTCACCCCCTGAGTTTGGTCCCCAACTCTACAAAAGCAAAATAAGAACACCAACTATCCTCTGTCGTCTGTTTGCTGTACATCGGGCCTTGTACTGAGAGATTTCTGAAGGAGACCGCAGAACAATGGGAGCTTTCTCCTGAACCCCAGACTAGGCACAAACCACACACAAACACCTGTTTTCACAGAGAGATCCTTTATTAATCGGGGAAGAAAAGTTAAAGTGGCTGCTCTCTCACTCAGGCAGAGAAACAGCAGCAAGTGATCTTGCAGGTGTCATTTTAAGGGGAGGTCTGTGTTAGAAGGGGCTAGGGTGTAGTGGCTCCAAAAGCTACAAAGAAACCCTGTCTCAAACAAACAAACAAACAACAAACAAGCAAACAGGTAAAGGGGGAACCCCGTGTTAGGATGTAGTGTTTAATTTTAACTGGGCATGTTGAGTAGGTAAACCAAAGGGGGCTTTTGATAGCTGGGACTTGGTAGTCAGCCTCAGGAAGAGGAAGTGGTCAAATAAGGGAACTTTGGTGCCAGTTTCAGGACTGTAATCTAATGATTTTTAGTAAGGCAGAGGGAATGGGGAGAAGGGCAAGGCCTGCCAGAGCCACACGCCTGAATGGGTTCGTGGCCATCACTTTCCATGTGTGACCTCGCTTTATCTTCACACAAGGCCAGGGAGGGAGGTGTCATTATTATCCCTGTCTCAAGACTGGAAAAACAGGGCTTACAGCAGTGGTCCTCCTCAACTCTCAACCTCCTTAACGCTGTGACCCTTTTTCATTTGGTTTGTTTTGCTTTGCTTTTTTTTTTTTTTTTGCTTTTTGAGACAGGGTTTTTCTGTAGCTTTGGAGCCTGTCCTGGAACTAGTTCTTTTTTTATATTTATTTATTTATTATACATACCATATTCTGTCTGTGTGTATTCCTGCAGGCCAGAAGAGGGCACCAGACCTGATTACAGATGGTTGTGAGCCACCATGTGGTTGCTGGGAATTGAACTCAGGACCTTTGGAAGAGCAGGCAATGCTCTTAACCACTGAGACATCTCTCCAGCCCCTAGTTCTTGTAGATCAGGCTGGCCTCGAACTCATAGAGATCCGCCTGCCTCTGCCTCCGAGTACTGGAATTAAAGGTGTGTGCCACCACCACTCGGCTGCTGTGACCCTCTTTAATACAGTTCCTCATGCTGTGGTGACCCCCCAACCATAAAATTATTTTCATTTGTACTTCATAACTGTAATTCTGCTACTGTTATGAATTGTAAATATCTGATAAGCAGGATATCTGGTATGTGACCCAGGTAAAAGCCTCATTTGATGCCCATAAAGGGGCACAACCCACTCACTGGCTTAAAGACTTTAAGTAGGAAGCTGTCTCATGTCTGCTCCTAACCTGGGTTTCTGTTTTAGGTATCTGCTAACGAGTCACCATCAAACCCGAAGCTTTAAAACATTTGCCGCTCCCATTTTCCTTCCCTGGTTTTTGGATTGACTGGACTCAGCCGGATTAGTCCCCTGGGGGCTTTCAGCTAGGGCCTAGGCTAGACTTACACTGAAGAAGTGTGGGTTCCTTTGTTTCTTTTTGCTGCACCAAAATACACGACAAAAGAAACTTAAGGCTTCGGTTTGGTTTTGGCTCACAGTGTTGGGACAGGTAGTCACCACAGACCTGCGGTCGGGAAGCAGAGCGAGATGAATTTGAGGCAGCTTTCTCCTTTTTATCAGTGTGACCCTCCAGCCAGTAGAGTGGAGCTGCCCACACTTAGGGTGGGTCTAACCTTCTCCCTTACCCTCCCTAAGACCTTCCCAGACACCCAGAAGTGTGTCCCCAGTAGACACTAGGACGAATCCTGACAGATGGTCAAGGAGGTGCTGAGACACCTGGGTTCCTCACTCTCTTCGCATGACTGTCTGCTTCTTAGGGTGGCTTCTTCATGTGACCCTGTCATATGTTTTCTGTACATGGCATAGGCTGGGCTGCACGTGGGCTTCGCTGGGTTTTCAGAAGTCCACAAGCAGACCTTCTTAAAGCTGGGCTTGGGAATCTCCAGATACCGCTCTTACCACATCACGGCAAGGCTTCATGTTCCATGGAGACAGCAGACACTCATAGTGTCAAGCGGCAGGAAGCCCAATTTTTTGGAGGACATTTTGGAAGATCTCCCACTGCAGACAGTACATGACTCTGAAGGCATTTGTGGCTGGTAGGGGACATGACAGCCTGGGGCTCTAACAAAGGAGATCTAGCAGGGGAAATAAAGTGGCAGAGAGAGCATTAGTTGCACTGACCGGTGTGTATAAACATATCTATGGTATAAATCCACGTATAAGCATATATGTATTTGTGAATATGAATAATAAAATACAGTGAGGAAGGGAAGTGAGAAAAGAAGAATTACTTCTTTCTGTCTTCATTTTCTGAGATAGGCTCTCACATAGTTCAAGGCTGACCTAGAACTTCCTATATAGCTAAGAATGACTTTGAACTTCTAATCCTCCTGCCTCCACCTCCTGAGTGATGGAAATCCGACGTAAGCTTCCATTTCCAGTTTATGCCAGGCTGGGGATCTAACCCAGAATTTGGTGCAGACTTCTCTCTCCAATCCAGGGGTTGTAAGTGTGTGCCCTATGCCTAGTGCTGTCTTGAGACTCTTCAATGCTTTTTAAAAGGGGGGACCTAAAAGTTCCATTTTGCATTACATCCTGCAGACTGCAGAACCAGCTCTGCAGCCTGGGATGCGCCCATTGTGAGAACGGGGTCTTGCATCATTCCATGTGGAGCTGAAGGCTCAGAGGCCAGCAAGGGCAACCTTGCAACACAGCCCTGCTTCCCTTACAAAAGCTTTAACAACTGGTTTAACTCTTCACTCGCCAGAGGTCTAATCCCTCCGGGCACTATGCATGCATTACTTCAAACCTTGTTGTAACCATTTTTCCTTTAATTAAAGGATAAGGCATGGTGATGAAGATTTTTTCAAAAATATATATTTTTTTAATTGACCTGTTTGTTGTGTATTGGTGTTTTGCTTTTATTTAAGATACCATGTTCATGCAGTACTTGTGGGGGCATGGGGTGGATGTTGGATCCCTCAGAACTAAAGTTATAAGTTGTTCTGAGTGGTGGGTGCTGGGAATTGAACCTAGATTGTAGACAGAAGTTTCTGTCCTGCCCGGTCCCGCAGCCATTCAGTCCCAAAGAAAAACACAGAGTCTTATATTAATTATAAACTGTTTGGCCTATTAGCTCAGGCTTATTATTAACTAGCTCTTACAACTTAAATTAACCCACCAGTCTTGTCTATGTTTAGTCACGTGGATTGGTACCTTTTATCAGTAAGGCAGTCTCATCTTGCTTCCTCTGTGCCTGACTGGTGACTGAGTCTCTCTGCCTTTCCTCTTCCCAGAATTCTCTTAGTCTGGTCACCCCGCCTATACTTCCTGCCTAGCTACTGGCTATCAGCATTTTATTAAAACAGTACGAGTGACAAATCTTTACAGTGTACAAGAGCGTTGTTATCCCACAGCACTAGATCCTCTACAAGTGTAGACAGATTTTTTTTTATATAAGATTTATTTATTTATTATGTATACAGTGTTCTGTCTGCATGTATCCTTGCATGCCAGAAAAGGGCACCAGATCTCATTACAGATAGTTGTGAGCCACCCTGTGGTTGCTGGGAATTGAACTCAGGACTTCTGGAAGAACAGTCAGTGCTCTTAACCTCTGAGCCATCTCTCCAGCCCCAAAGCCAGTGTTTTTAACCACAGAGCCCATCTCACAGCCCTAGCAAACACCTTTTATCCCAGCCTTCAAGAGGCAAAGGCAATGGGGACTGGAGAGATGGCTCAGAGGTTAAGAGAACTGGCTTCACTTCCAAAGATCCTGAGTTCAATTCCCAGCAACCACATGGTGGCTCACAACCATCTGTAATGAAATATGCTGCCCTCTTCTGGCTTGCAGGGACATATGCAGGCAGACCACTGTATACTTAATAAATAAATAAATCTTTAAGAGGCAAAGGCAAGTGGATCCCTGAGATTGAGGCTAGGCTAGTCAATACAAAGAGTTCCTGCCCAGTCAGGGCTACATAGTGACACCCTGTTTCAAAAATAAAATAAAATAAGTTAAGAACATCTATTCTGAGGGTGTTCCAGAACTCATTTATTTTCCATTGTCAAGGTCAATTAAAGACAATTGTCATTTTCTTTTTATATAGATTTTTGCTTTCCCGGGGAAGGGAATCATTTCCTCTAAACCCATTGTTTTCATGTTTCAGACAGCCCCACACCCCAGTTCTCAAGAACACTTTCTGGTAAGACAGGCTTTGTGTCACACTCGCCAGCTTCAAAGGGGAAGTGCACGGAGAGTCAAGGCTATCCTTGAGGTCTTGTTTCATTTTCCTGGCTTCCAGTTTGCTCTGGCTGTTTTGCGGTGAGAACCTCTGTCCACAGGCCTGCCGTGGGCTTCTGGGGATTGGGCCTTTAGTTCCTTCCCTTGGAAGGCCACTTCAGAGAAGTTTCTGAGCGAGAGTCACACTTGAGAGGCATGCTTTCTTTCAAAATCCATTTTTATTAGGATCAAGCAACAAAGGAGTGAAACATGGCGCCCCAGGGTAGAGTTAAAAGCCGGTTTTCACAGATTTCTGTTTATTTTTGCATGTAGGATAAGCATGTGCACTCTCATGCGAGTGGAGGTGGAGGCCAGAAACCAACCTCTGGGGTCATTCCTCAGGAGGGACATTAAAAAAGTGTTTGTTTAGTGTGCGTGTGTATGTGTATGCTCTTGTGTGCACACGCATGTGTGAACACACAAGAAGAGGTCAGAGACACACTACAGGGGTCAGCTCTCTCCTTCTGCCGCCCAAGTTCCTGGCTGGATCACGTTCAGGCCTTGGTGGTGAGGGCCTTAACCCACTGAGTGATCACGTCAGCCCCTACTGTGTTTGCCTGTTTGCTTTGCTGTCGTTTTGTTTTGGAGACAGTCTCACTGAGTCCTCGGGCTTACCCATTCAGCTAGGCTGGCCAGTGAGCCTCTCCTGTCTTCTGTCTCTGCCTCCCCAACTCTGGGATTAGAAGCTTGTGCTACCCTATGAGGTCCTTGGGACTGTGTGGTAGGTTTTTCACTTAGTGAAATAGCTCCCGAACCAGTTTCCACAGATTTCAATCATGTGGCAGAGGCCAGCAGATCTCAAGTTCAAGACCAGCAAGTTAGCTGGGAGGTGGCGGCACACACCTTTAATTCCAGCATTCAGGAGGCCACGGCAGGCAGATCTCTGAGTTCAAGCATAGCCTGGTTTACATAGTGAGTTCCAGGATAGCCAAGGTTACACAGAGACACTCTGTCTCAAAAAACAAAACAAAACAAAAAAACCCAAAAGACCAGCAAGTTCCAGGTCAGGGTTATGCAGTGAACCCCTGTTTCAAAATCAAAGTAATAGTAATAATAATAATAATGATAGTGTGAAGAAAATAAAATAAAAGACAAAAAGGATATGTGGTCCTTGATTTGATGCTGGTAGGACTTCCTGGCTTGACTCCTTCCTAGGAAGCAGAAGTCAGGCAGTAACAACGGAGTAGCTGCTTAGGGACACTTGGCTCTCGTGTGTCCGCTTCTTTCTATGGACTCTCTGTGTGCCGTGTGCTCATGTATCAGGCACTGCAGGGTCACCATGAGGTTCTGAGTCCCGGTTTACACAAAGTTCCCTTTTCCTTTCCTGTCTCTTTCTTTCGACCTCTCTAGAGTCCAAACATCCTGTTGCTGGCACTCTGGGCCCTTCCATTCTTTATCTGAAGCCCTCCTCCCCACTGTGGGGCCGCTCAGGCTCTCTGTGACTACTGAGAAAACCAACAGCTTTCTCTCTTCCCCCTCTCTGTCTCCCTTCTCCATCTGCTGAGATTTACAGCTTGCCTGCCCCGGAGTTTTTCTTTTAAACTTGAATAAAAACTACCCTCTGAGCTTAAAAACAACCACAAACCACATGTGATGTCGTTAAGTCATCTTTGAAAACTCATAGACAGATGTAGGGTCTCATTCCTTACGTGCATGCAGTCATTCAACAAACATTTATTTACGTATGTTATAAGCAGGTAGTCCCTTCTAGGCATTTGGGACGAAAGAGTAAAACAAAGTCCTCATGCGTCAGGATTGTATACTCGTTGACTTTGCCCTAACCCTTTGGAGGCACCAGTACTTCTCTTGGACAAATGGAGAAACCAAAACTGAATGTGGTTATATAAACTCTTCCCTAAGAGCGCTTGTCTAATAAGTGTTTGAGCTAGGATTCAAACTGAGACCCACTTGACTGTGCAGCCAATACAATTGTTATCACATTAATTAATTAATTAAGTGTGTGTGTGTGTGTGGCGTAGGTCAGAGAACAACCTTTGCGAGTCTGTTTTCTCCTTCCACCAGTGGCTCCCAGGGATACTCAGGTTGGCATCTTGGCAGCAGGCTCCTTAACCCGTTGAGCCATCTTGCCGGTCCTGTAGCCAGACCAGACCATGGTTTTGGCTACCAGGCTGTACACCGCTTCTGGCAAGGGAAACCACGTGGAGAGCCTAGAGGAGTGTCTCAGGCTAAAGACAGAAAAGTTGTCAAGGTCCCTGCTGGTGGGGGGGGGGGATGCTCTGGGAATCGGAGAAAGTGCAAACAGAAGGATGACTGATGCCCATCACTCCTTTGGAAGAGGGGCTGAGCTTGACATGGGATCTGTTTTCCTTCCTCTGGGACAGGAGCAGCCTGCGATTCACAAAATCGTCTAGTGGTGAGAGTTCCGGGCAGTATCTGGGGAACACGTGAGCAGAGGGAGGCCACAACAGGAGGAGATCCTGACGATTGGCTAGACACTGTTCACCAAAAGGGAGCCGAGATGAAATGTCTCTGGCCGCCCCCTAGAACTTCACAGTCTCCCAAGAGTTGGCAATCAAAGCTCCAGCTAGATGGGGAGCAAGGGGTTGAGAATGGAGTTCAGTGGGGAGTGCTCACCTAGGCCCTGTAAGGCCCCAAGTTCATTGCCCAGCACCAAAGACAAAACAGATGGGGATACGAGATAGTGCTGGGCTACACAATACGAATTCAACAAGGAATGGAGAATGAATGAATGAAGAATGAATGAATGAAGAGGAAGCTGGAGAAACTAGACTGGTTTGTTGAGTCCCCCAGCATCTTCTTTGAAAAGCAAACAAACAGGCAAAACCAAACCACCTAAAATCAGCAAAGCATGAAGCTGTAAGGTTAGGGTAGATTCTTTTTGCTGTCCTCCTGGGCTACCTGGAAGTTCAAACACTGGAAAGGAACTATACAGAGGCTCCCCAGGGAAGATGAAACACAGCCAGGACCCAGCATCCCCGTGTAAAGGGTCTCACTCAGCTGGACAGAAGTGTATCCACCCAGTCCAGGTTCAATTTATTTTCAGCCCAGGAAATACTGACAAGTTATCAAGTTCATTAACTTCCTCAGAGCAAGAACAAAACCATATTCTCAGCCATGTAAAGTGACAGAGGCTCTGAGCAGTTCCTAACCCAAAACATGCTTTCCTATACACACACACCACACCACACACACACACACACACGCACACACACACATGTGCCATCCTCTTACCATAGCAATCAGAATATTTAAACACAACTAACTCACTTCAAGCAACTGGACCCTTCTGGAAAAGGCAGAATGACATGGAATTCATTTCCACCTGAGAGAAAGACACAGCTGAGAAACAGCGGTGGCATTTTTGAAGTCCCCACCCATTTAACTCACAGTTGCCCATCCCTCTGCCTTGTGGTTGGGCCATTTGCCTTAACGCCATTCAACACACTTGGAGATCCCACTGCCCCTCTGACGGCCTTTGGGAGCTATTTGCCCCATCGACGGAGCTCTTACGACAGAGGGTGGAAATTGGCATCTCTTCTGACCTCTGTGTCTTCAAGTGTCCTGGGCGTTTGGGTCTCAAACTGCAGATTTTGAGACTGGTATAGAACTTGGGGAACGAGGGGCTTGAGAAATAGTAGATGAGAGGGTCCAGCATGCTGTTCAGGTAGGTGAAACTGAGGGTGATGTGGAGGGCTGTGTGGACAGAGGGGTCACAGGCACTGGAGGGCACTGTCCAGAGGAAATAGAGCCTGGCCAACACGCTGGGCAGGTAACACGTGATGAACACAGCAGCCACCACCATGATGAAGCGGGTGGCCCTCTTCATCCGAGTCTGTCTGGCCAGCTGCTGCCTCTGTCTGAGGCTCCAGACAACTTTGAAGGAGCAAAATACGATGACGGCTAGAGGCAGGAAGAACTCCAGCTGGAACATGATATCATGCCACCCGTTGGCAGACTCCATGATGAAGCTCTCACAAGACGACCCTGTCTCCTGCACACACAGGTGACTCTCCATGAGAAGGTACATAGTCCCCAAGATGACCAAGGTCCAGAGCACACAGGCGGCAGCAGCTGCTGTCCGGTTGGATATGGCATTTACCGGGTGGTGGGGGTGGACCACTTTGAAATACCTGTCGGCAGCCACCACGGTGAGGAAGACAATGCTCCCCGCCCTATTCATGCCCAGCATGAAGAGCACCAGGCGACAGGGAATATCCCCAAAGGCCCAGTGCCTCCGTCTGAGGTAGTAGTCTGTCCTCAAGGGTAGGGAGATCATGAGGAGAAAATCAGCCACAGCCAAGTTGAAAAGGTAAATAGTGCTCGGTTTCCAGGTCTTCGTGTGAAAGCAGAAACCACACAGCGCTATCCCGTTGCCCAGGGCGCCAAGCACGAAGGCCAGGATGAGTAGCGGTGGCATCACCTTAGAGATGGGGTCTCCCTCGATGAGACAGCACGACCCGTTGTCCATGGCAGTCAGAGAGAGGATGAATGTCCTCTGGTGACCAGCACCAGGGCTATCGGAATACTACCACTCCCACCGCCGCTGAGCCCTTAACCTCATCACCCTGGGATGCAGACGCTGCACCCACAAGAGAAACTTCAGCCAGGAAACGAAAGCCTGGAGCAAGCCCTTTCTCTTCCTCAGCCTGGATCACAAGCTCCATGTCCCCCGCAGGGGTGAAGCTTGTGGCTGGGCCAGGCTCTGAAGTGCAAGCTGGTTTCCACACATGGACCTTTCTGGGATACAGCTCTGGGGTCCTACGGGATGTGTGCTGCTCCGGAATTGTTGGATCCAGCCCTGAGAGGACTTTTCTTTCCTGCTTCTTCCTCACAGCCTGCTCTGCAGAGTGCTCAGAGCTGCCCAGAAGGCTTGGGGGAAAAAAAGTTTGTTTGCCCTCCCTCCTGGTGGAGAAATCTAAACATTTCCTGGAGTCACTCTGGGCCTCTGCCTGGCTCCTTTCCTCCCTAACCTTTGCCTGACTGCCCCCGTCCTCCCCCCTCCCCTGGGACACTCCCATGCAGTGCCAGAGAGGGGAGATTGTGTTTTGTAGCCTCTCAGGGCTACTTCCTGTGCCCGTACCCAGAATTACAACCTTCAACACTCGGGAGGGTCTGCAGAGAAACGAGCTTCTAAACACGACATCTGTCGGGTATCAGAAAAATCTGTGTGTGGGGAGGGTGTGGCTCAGAGGTGACATGTGCCAAACTCTGGGCTCTACTTCTACCCCCAGTTCCTTCTAGAAGGGGTATATGAAGGTCCCACCTTCCCCTCCTGTCTCACGAGGCAGTTCTCTTCCTGTTCTGCTGGGAAGCAGAACCTAGTTTAGTTACTTTTGAAAAATTTGACTCTGCTTCCCAGCAGTGGCCCAGAAGAAGTCAATGCCAGGGTGAAGTGTGCTTGTGAGGGTCTATGAGGAAGCAAGAGGTTCCGTAAGGAATTAACGTCTAAAATAATCATGGGCAGAACAAGACTGCTTTAGAAACTGGAGTTTTTGCTAAAATGTCCTATTCTTTTGGCTTGAGAGAGTGTCCATCTGCCCCATGCCTTTTCCCATTTAGGAAGGGAGAGGAGGGGGCACATTGAAAGAACTGCCCAAGTTCATTCTTCTGCTCACTTTTTAAAGCTAGACTTGAGTTGAATGTGGCGGTGCAGGCCTGGAACACACACACACACACACACACTTTTAAATAAAGATTTATTTGATTATTTTACTTATGTATGAGTGCCCATGGAGGCCAGACGAGGACGTTGGGTCTTCTGAGCTGGACTTCCGGTGGTCGTGATGAATGGGGTCCTCTGGAAGGCAGGAGGAGCTCTCAACCGCTAAGCCACGTCCCCACCACTGTTCTTTCTCTTTTTCTTTTTAAGAACCAATCTCAAGGGGCCCAGGTTGGTTTTGAACTTTGCTCCTTAGCTGAAGACAAACTTGAATTACTCATCCTCTACCTCCCAAGTGCTGAGATTAAAGCGTGGGGTCACTAACCTGCTGGAACCCCTTATTTCTACCACCTCTCTTTCTTCCCACTTTCCCCCACCCCCTCCTTTCTGTGTCTTTTCTCCCATTTCTCCCACTTCCCTGCCCTCCCTCCATCCTGACTGTCAAATCAGGATCTCTGTGTATACCCCAGCTTCCCTTGAACTCTTCACCCTTGAGTGTCACCTTGCCAGGTGCTTACATTTCTCCAACTCCAAATCAGCATCATGGATCCCCTACTGCCCCCATCGCAGACACAGTGACCTTCCATGGATCCCCACTGCCCCCATC
>JABTXL010002731.1:5526595-5537135 GCA_025134845.1 Neodon shergylaensis | reverse complement strand
TATATATATATATATATATATATATATATATATATATATATATATATTTGAGACAGGGTTTTTCTGTGTAACTTTTCAAGCCTGTCCTGGAACTCACTCTGTAGACCAGGCTGGCCTCGAACTCACAGAGATCTGCCTGCCTCTGCCTCCCAAGTGCTGAGATTAAAGGCGTGCGCCACCACTGCCCGGCAAATAAATCTTTTTAAAAAAATGTTTAGTGAATGTGTCCCTGAGGTATTTTTCTTGGTGCTTCAGGATATTTCAATAGTCACAAGACGACTGGAGTAGAATATAGCTGGGGAAATAGTGCATGTGCTCCCTATAGGTAATAAATAGTGCATGTGCTCCCTAAAGGTAATAAATAGAGCATGTGCTCCCTAAAGGTAATAAATAGAGCATGTGCTCCCTATAGGTAATAAATAGTGCATGTGCTCCCTAAAAGTAATAAAAAGCCAACAGGCACTGTGCATGGTGGCTCGTGCCTCTAATCCCAGCATGTGGAAGGCTGAGGTGGAGTATTGCTGTAAATTACTGTAAATTCAAGTCCAATTTAGGCTTTTCAGTGGTCTGAGTAGGAAGTTGTCTTAGCTACAGTTCTATTGCTGTGAAGAGACACCATGACCAAGGCCACTTATGGAAGAAATCATTTAATTGAGGGCTTACCTATAGTACATTTAATTGAGGATGAGTCTGTGATCATCATGGCAGGGAGGGTGGCAGCAGGCAGGTGAGCACGGTGAAGGAGAAGCCGCTGAGAGCTCACATCTGACTTGCAAGTGACAGGCAGAGAGAGTCACTGGGCCTGGCATGAGCTTTTAAAACCTCAAAGCCCCCCCCCCCCCAGTGACACATCTCCAGCAAGGCCACACCTCCTAATCCTTCCCAAACAGTTTAACCAGCTAGGAACTAAGTGTTTAATTTATTAGACCATGGAGGTTGTTCTTGTTCAAACCAGTACCACAGTAGTCTAAGACAGTATTTCCTAAATGGGGTAGATACACCAGAGATAACAGGGAGAAAATGAGGCAAGGGGTCATAGAACAGCATATACATGTTTTCATTTTATTAGGTGTGAATTTAATGTACATTAGGAAAATGAGGTTGGTACCTTGGGCCTCTGGGCCCTGGGTTACATGAAGAGTTTAGGGAGATGGAGAGAGCTGTTACAATCTCCAGGGGAAGAAAAGAAGAAACTAGTTTTTGTTTGTTTTTTCTGAGACAGGGTCTCATTATGTAGCCCTGGCTAGACTTGAATTCACAGAGACTGCCCACCTCAGCCCCCCAAGTACTGGTAATAAAAGCATGTGCCACC
The DNA here is from genome assembly GCA_025134845.1 of Neodon shergylaensis. Classification (NCBI taxonomy): domain Eukaryota; kingdom Metazoa; phylum Chordata; class Mammalia; order Rodentia; family Cricetidae; genus Neodon; species Neodon shergylaensis. The sequence continues at coordinate 5,535,823 of JABTXL010002731.1, read as the reverse complement.
ATGTCCGGCTGAGAAAAGCTTAAGAAGCCTTCCTGTACAGGAAGCCTAGGAGGTATCACTTCCCTCAACGCCAGAGTCTGCTGCGAATGGCCTTTAGGCTGGGCCTCTTCATGAGCCTTTATACCACCCACACACACACTAGCACGTTCACACATGTGTGCACACCCTGCAGGAATCGCACATCCACACGCGTGTGCACACCCCTCAGGAATCGCACGTCCACACGCATGTGCACACCCCTCAGGAATCGCACATCCACACGCGTGTGCACACCCCTCAGGAATCGCACATCCACACACGTGTGCACACCCGCAGGAATGTAATGATGCTTTTCTCATGTGTCTTTCCAGAACCTTGGCGTCCAGCACACGGGATGGAGAAACCACAGCCACCACACCTTCTGTGACTGAGAGCCACTGATTGCAGACCCAGCCGTCCACTTGCTGAGAGGAGACCTGATGGAGCAGGAAGAAAGCACGGAAAGGTCTTGAAACCTGCCAGCCTGGTCTGGCATCAGCTCGGGGCTCTCACGCCCTTGGTGCCGCCTACTCTGGTGCTTCTATAGGTTGGCCTTCCATTTTATTCATGACAAGGGCAGGAAGTGTGATTCCCAGTGGGGTTACCTGGTAACAGGTGGTGGGAGGGGATGTATGAATTCAAGGAACCTACTTCCCTAAGTCTTCTTTCCCAGCCATGGGTGGGAGTGTGTGCTGTCTGAGCTTCCCGATTCTGGTGTAACAGCTTGTCACATCTTGGCAACTGAAGCTAGGCTCTCACAGCGCTGGAGGCCAGAAGACTGAAATCGAGGTGTCAGCCACAGCTACACCGGCTCAAAGACAGGTTCTGGGGTTTGCCTCTTCCAACTTCCTTGGCTTGTAGCTCCACCTCTCTACCCCCTGGCTTTCTCTTCCATGTCCCTGTCTCTCTCTTTCTCTCTCTGTATGCGTGTGTGTGTGTGTGTGTGTATGTGTGTGTGTGTGTGTGTGTGTGTGTGTGTGTGTGTGTGTTGGAGACTAAACCTAGGGTCTCATACGAGCTATGACCTAGTCTCCATGTGTCTTTTATAAGGATATTCACCATTGGATGTTAAGACCTAGTTAGTCCAAAAATATCTCATTTTAACATTTTGTTTTCATCTGTGTGTGTGTTTGTGTGTCTGAGTGCCAACATCCTCCCTTTTCTGTACATGAAACAAGAGCTTTGTACACCAAGTCAGTTGGCCCGTGAGCTTCCTGGAATTCTCCTGTCTCCGTGTCTCATCTCACTGAAGGAGGCTGTGCTGGATATTCTGTGGGTGCTGGGGTCTGACCTCAGTCCTCACGCCGGGACAGAAGAGCCCTCTCTCAGCCTTGGTTTATCATTTTTAAAGATTTCTTTTTTAATCTTGTGTATATTGTTGGTGGTGGTGTGTGTGTGCGTGTATGCATGAGTTGCATACACTGTTGGAAACTAGAACAGGTGTTGGATTCCCTGACATTTGTGAGCCCCCTGATCTGTGTGCTGGGAATCAAATTCAGCTTGGGTTCTCAAAGAGCAGTTTATACTCTTAACCACTGAGCCATCTCTCCAGCTGAATGTTTCTTGCATACATATATATATATATACTACATATACACATACACATACATATACATATACACACTGAGTTTCTCTTTGTAGACAAGGCTGGCTCAACCTCCCATGTGCTGGGCAATCCTTAAGTACAGCTAAAGCCATATTCACCAGAAATCAGGATTTTAGAAATCAGGACAGAGGTCTGGAGAGATGGCTCAGAGGTTAAGAGCACTGGCTGTTCTTCCAAAGGACCCAGGTTCAATTCCCAGCATCCACAATAGCTGTTCTCACCACTGTCCAGTTCCAGGGGACCTTATGCCTTTATCTGGCCTCCACCCAGAACCAGGAATACACATTATATACTGACTACATTCAGGCAGAACTCCCACCAAAATTTAAAAACAATCATGGCATGGATGTGTATTTTAAGAGATTATTATAGTGTAGTGGCTTTGCAATGTTGGGGTTTGAGTCCCGGGGCTCCTTTTTACCCAAGTATTTCAAAATGCCTCTCTGGGAGGGAAGAAGAATTACTGACCAAGAGGAAGGTTTAAGCATTTCATCACTTTTTTATTTGCTGGTTTCTTGCACAGGTGGCTTTGGCCCAGGGCAGAAAGCTGAAGAAAAGCTCTCCTAAGGTGGAAGGCAGAATTGCTTCATGGTGTGGCCACGTGTCACCTGACCTGTCACAGGTCCTGAAGGAAGTCCCTGCCGTTTCAAAATAAACTCTGAAAACTACAGAAACAAAACCAAAAAACCCCCAAACCCTGCAATTGATGAATTTCTTGAACATATGAAATGTAAAGAAGTTTTACAGGAAGAGAGAAACCCCGGCTTTAAGGAGACTAGGGAACAAATTGATTGAAATCTGATTCGAAGTCCCAAGTTGTTAAAAGTCAAAGACGTTGGGCTGGAGAGATGGCTCAGCGGTTAAGAGTATAAACTGCTCTTCCAGAGGACCTGGGTTCAATGCCCAGCACCCACATGGTGGCTCACAGCTGTCTGTAACTTCGGTTCCAGGAGATCTAACACCCTCACACCAATGCACATAAAATAAAGTTAAATAAATTGTTCTTTAAAAAATGGTCAAAGACTTTGAGGGAAATATGACTATTGATTGCCAAATTAAGAATATCAAGGAGTTATTACTAGTTTGGGTAATAATGATACTTTGGTTACACTTAAAGAAAGAATCCTTATTTTTATCTTTAATTTGTTATCTTTTTTAAAGATTATTTATTTATTTATTATGTATACAACATTCTGCCTCAGTGTATGCTCGCACACCAGAAGAGGGCACCAGATCTCAGTACAGATGGTTGTGAGCCACCATGTGGTTGCTGGGAATTGAACTCAGGACCTCTGGAAGAGCAGCCGGTGCTCTTAACCTCTGAGCCATCTCTCCAGCCCCAATTTGTTATTTTTTTGTGGAGGAAATGTGCATCATCGCTTGACACACTGTGGGGATCAGAGGACAACGGGAGGGAGCCATTCTCTCCTTCCACCACGTGGGTCCCAAAGGCGGCGCTTGGGTCATCCATGAGGTTTGGCGGCATTACTCACCGAACTGTCTTGCCAGACCAATATTTTACGAGTAAATACTGGGATTGAGCACGGTGGGCCAAGCCTGCAATTCTAGCTCAGCAGTAGAGAACTTGCTCGGCATGCGTAAGGCCTTGTGCTCCAGTCTCAGCCGTGAAATGATGGTAGAAATCAGAGAAGCAAATGATCACCGCGGTGGCTCAGAGGGCAAAGCCTGGAGGCCTGGGCTCCATCTTCCTGGGACCCAAATGGTGGAAAGGGAGATCTGACTCCCATGGGTTGTTCTCTGTTCTCTACACCCGGCTGTTGTACTGTCTCATGGGCACGGGCACAAGTGTGCACACGTGCACACACACACAGGCATGCTCTCTCTCACACACACTACTTTCTTTAAAAAAAGCCAATATTCACTTTATTTCTTGTACTAAGGGTTTTACCAAGGGCCTTGAGCCTGCAAGGCAAGTGTTCTAACTCTGAATAACATCTCTACTTTTTATTTTGAGATGAGGCATCTTTTGAAAAGTCAGTGTTCTCTTGCTGTGAAGAGACACCATGACCATGGTAACTCACAAAGCAAAGCATTTAATTAAGGTTTGCTTACAGCGTCATAGATTTAGTTCATTATCATCATGGTGGGGAACTTGGCGGCATGCAGGCAGACATGGTGCTGAAAAAGCAGCTGAGAGTTCTACATCCTAACCTGCAGGCAGCAGGAAGAGAGAGTAACACTGGGCCTGGCTTGGTTGAAACCTCAAAGCCCACTGGCAGTGACACACTTCCCCCAACAAGGCCACGCCTCCCAATCCTTCTCAAGTAGTGCCACGAAGCTGCTGCCCGACTAAACATTCAAATTATATGAGCCTATGGGGCCATTCTCACACAAACTACCACACAGGGTCTCCTTAAGTTGTCCAGACTTTTTGAACTCACTCTCTATAGCCCAAGTAGACCCTGAATTTGCAATCCTGTTACCTCGACCCCAGGCGGACACTACCAGGTCACCCAAATGCTCATTTTTTTTTAAAAATTGCATGTTTGTTTCTAGACAAGTTCTCGCTATTTGTCATGGTTGGCCTAGAACTTGCTATGTAGACCAGGCTGTCCTCAAACTTGTGATGAAACTCTGCCTTTGCCTCCCAGTCATGGGCTATCATGCTTGGCTCAATATTCGCTGTAAATAAACAATTTTACATTATATAAATTTCAACTCCATGTTAAAACATGGATTTGGTGTCTTGGGCTGTATTACACTTGTCTTAGCACGCACAAAGCCCTGGGTTCAGTCTCTACATAAGCACACGTGACAGTGTATGTTTGTGATTCTAGCACTTGGGAGGTAGAGTCAGGATGATCAGGGAGTTCAAGGTCATCCTAGCCTATGAAGAGAGTTTGAGGTCAGTCTCTGAAACATGAGATCATGCCTCAAAAATGATGTAGATGGGGCTGGAGAGATGGCCAGAGATTAAGAGCGCTTATGGCTTTTGCAGCAGACCTGGGTTCAGTTCCCAGTACCTGTATAGCTCACACTGTCCATCATTCTAGCCCCAGAGAATCTGCTATCCTGACCTATGCACGCATAAGGTGCACACACATACAAGACAAATAAATCTGACTTTTAAAAGTTATATGTGTTTCATATATGCAACTTAAAATCTGAGATACTAGAATATGAATTCTGGGTCTGGGGTTTAGAGCTCAGTGGTAGAGGACTTGCCCATCATCAGGTGGGGGGTGGAGCAAGGAGCGGGGAAGACATTCTGAACTCTGACACAGAGTGACACACGGGTTTAAAGTTAATTCTCTCATAGGCTGTGAGATTTCTGTTGTTTTGTTTTGTATTTTGAGTTCTGTTTTTGTTTTTCTTTTTTTTTAAGATTTATTTATTATGTATACAACTTTCTGCCTCCACACGCCAGAGGAGGGCGCCAGATCTCTTTACAGATGGTTTGGAGCCACCATGTGGTTGCTGGGAATTGAACTCAGGACCTCTGGAAGAGCAGACAGTGCTCTTAACCACTGAGCCATCTCTCCAGCCCCCTGTTTTTGTTTTTCTTGAGACAGAGTCTTGTGTAGCCCAGGCTGGCCTTGAACTTTTAAACTTGAAGCTCTGGCTCAGCCTGTTCAGGACTGAGAGTACAGGCGCATACCAACACGCTTGTCCGGCTGTGAGTCCTAAAAAAGGCAGGTCACCTCTTTCAGGTCCCCGACAAGAGCAGCCAGTGCTCTCTCCAATCCCACTTCGTTACTTTAAAAATGGTTGTCTATGTAGCCCAGGCTGGCCTCAAACTCAAGATCACCCTCTTGCCTCAGACTCTCAAATGCAGAAATTATAGTAATTTAAAACCTTATTATTTATTTCTTCATTGCCGTGTTGTGGATTAAACCTAAGGTGATGCCAGGTGCTCTGCCCCTCAGCTATACCACCAGCCTTCACTTAAATTGTTTGGTTGTTGGTATACGCACACGCGCGTGTGTATGTGTGTGTGTGTGTGTGTGTGTGCACATGAGCACGCACGTGGACACCACCGTGTTTCTATAGAGGTCGGAGGCCTCTTCGGTCCTTGCCTGTGGATCTGGGATCCTCCTCTGGTCATTAGACTTGTAAGTGGACTTTACCTCTTGACCCATCTCACTGATCCATCAACCTTCAACCTTTTTAAAAAATAAAAATAAAAAACAAAAACCAAGATTGTAATAGGAGGCTTTTATAAATTTTAGAAGGAATCTCAATAAAGACTCCTGGGCTGACTAGGCAGAACCAGTTTCCTGGCCTGGCCTGCTGTCTCCTGATAACTTGGTATTATCGGTCTAGATGATCTGCCTTGAATATGCCTGAGCCTCCCCGTGGCGGAACTGGTTGAGTCCCTTGTCAGTCCTGTCTTGTGAGAATGGCAGATGACGTCTAATCTTGGGAGGAGCCAAACAGGTTGGTTGCCATTAACCCCTGCAAAGCCTACTCCCTGCTCCCAGTTGGTGTTCTAATCCTGCTCCCTCGGCGCAGGGTTCTGGGATCAGGAGCTGGGGAGATGTGTGTTGTGTATGTTGTGTGTGCTCTGTATCTTGTGTTTGCCACCTCAGCATTCTGCACCCTTCTTTTGGGATTTACATCCTAATGTTTTTGGCGACCTGTCTCTCCTCCCTCTTTATCTGTCTAAAGTTTTCGAAGATGGGTCTCCATGAGTTGAGGATAGCCTGGTCTACATATTGAATTCCAGGCCAGCCAGAGCTAGAACAGAGTCTCAAAACAAAAACAAACAAACAAACAAACTGCTCAAGTAAATGGACCTCTTGAGAAGGGATGGTGGGAGGGAGGTCAAAAGGCAACCAACCCTGATACTCTGAGCTTGGTCCCTGGAACCCAGAAAGGAGAGAAGTGACCTCTGACCTCCATACCTATGCCCTGACATGTATACCCACACCCATCCACCTGACACAAACAAAAAAGAAATGTAACAAAAACGTTTTCAAAGGGCATTGCCACTTCAGTATAGCCTGAAAATCAGATCAGCCTGAAAATCTTGAGAAAGACTTCAGGGAAAGGAGCTGTGTGACTCAATGCTGTTAGAGCCCCAAGGGTGGAAGAGTAGAGCCTGCGATGTCTGGAGAATCTGGACCCTATAATAAGAGCATCACACACCAGCTACAAAGCCCAGAGCAAATGCTCTGGGTCTCATCAGTGGGCCACTTCTCAGAAAGGGATGTCGACACTGCCCCTTCCTGCCAGCTTCGGCTTAATGGCTGGACTTGCAGCATCGCTTCCCCTTGTTCTGTGCCAGATCTTGATCTCCTGACTTTGGACAATGCTTAGTAAGACCACAGATTTCTCCCCAACTCCATTTCTGAGACAGGGTTTCTCTGTGTAGCCCTAGCTGTCCTGGTCCTGGAACTCCCTCCGTAGACCAGGCTGGCCTTGAACTCAGATCTGCCTGCCTCCGTCTCCTGAGTGCTAGGACTAAAGGCGTACACCACCACCCAGCTCAGATTCCCCTCTTGTGGTAAAGGAAATATCTGGTTTCCTGGTAGTATCACTCAAGTATATATTCTATAGTGTGAGAGAAAACCCTACCGTGATGGTTTGAACACATGGGGGCTAGGGTTTTTCTTTGTGCATGTGTAGAGGTCAACCTTAGGGTCATCCCTCAGCTCTCAGACGACACCCACCTTTTTTTTTCTTAGACAGGGTTGCCATTGTCCCGAAGTCATCAAGTTTGCTGGGCTCCGGGACTGAGAGCCCGAGGAATCTGCCTGTTTCTGCCTCTATCCCTGGTGTTCCCAGTGTACATGTACCCATCTTAGTTCTGGGTGACAAATTTGGGCTCTCAGGCTTGTCCTGCAAGTACTTGACTGAGATGTCTCTCCAGCCTCTGAGGGTTTGTCTGTCCAAAGAAGCCCAGATGGAGAAAGGTGAGAGTCCGTAGGGCTTCCATTAGCATAATGGTCAGCATAAAATCATAATCATGAGTATAAGAACCTCTTTTCTTAGACTTGGTCCCTGTGGTTACAAGGTGGCACACACACACACACACACACACACATATATATATATATATACATAAAACCTCTGAGCCATCTCTCCAGCCCCTTCTTTTGGGTTTTTTGAAACAGGCTTTCTCTGTGTAACAGCCCTGGTTGTCCTGGAATTAGCTCTGTAGACCAGGCTGGCCTTAAACTCAGAGATCTGCCTGCCTCTGCCCCTAGAGTGCTGGGATTAAAGGCTTATTTCACCATTACCTGGACAAAAATTATGCACTTTTTAAAAAGATAAAAACATGATTCATGGGAACTGGAGAGATGGCTCAGAGGTTAAGAGCACTGCTTGCTCTTCCAGAGGTCCTGAGTTCAATTCCCAGCAACCACGTAGTGGCTCACAACCATCTATAATGAGATCTGGTGATTTCTTCTGGCATGGAGGCATATATGCAGGCAGAACCCTGTATATATAATAAATACATAAATCTTTTACAAAAATTCACCCAAGTATAAAATGTATATGACAAGAATTTTATTTCTCTTTTGTTTTAAACAAGGGAAGATGCTAAGGAGCAGTTCATATAGCTACGGAGCTGGGTGTAGCTCAGTGGACTAGGACCTGATACTTGCCTGGAACTCCTAGCTTTTTAATCTCCAGCACCATAAGAACCATTAGATAAGACCACCAGTCCCTGAGCACAGGACTCACCTATTCCCCTTTTACCAAGACCCCTAGACAAATGTCAGCCAATCAGGGCCCTGAACTTTGGAAATCCCTTCACCCCAACCTCCACTATGATAAAACCCTGACTGGGCTTGGCAGTTTCTGCTCACAGCTGGGGTGTCGGACAGATGGAGAGCCCAAGTTTAAGCTTGAATAAAGGCTCTTTGCTTTTACATACAGGACTTGGTCTCCTAGTTGGTTTTGGGGGGACTCCGTGATCTGGGTTTAACAATAGTCAATTAACGTGAGCTGGACTTGATGCTTTATTTTTTGTTTTTGTTTTAGAGATGAGAGCAGAATGTAAAATTTGGGAGGAGTTGGGGTAAGGGGAATTCCCAGTAAAAAAGATATTATTAATAAACATCGCCTATGGTGGATTAAGCCTTTAATCCCAGCATTCAGGAGGCAGAGGCAGGCAGATATTTATAAATCGGAGGCCAGCCTGGTCTACAAAGTGAATTCCAGGACAGCTAGGACTGGTACACAGAGAAACTCTGCCACAGAAGACGAACAAGCAAACATCAACAAACAAATAAAACCACAAACCAATAAAAAATAAAACCAATGTGTGTGTGTGTGTAACCACGTTTACACCCCATACACAGAGGCTATCAAAAATGCTGAGCTGAATTTCAATACAAAGGAGAAACTACCTGATATCCACAGAGGATTAAACATAGCTCTTCCAAAGGAGCTACATCTGCATATCCTGCTTATCTATGGACCGGAGCCAGTCCTGTTAGCAGCAATATTGGGTGATTGTGAAACACCAAACACAGAGCTAGGTGGGTTGGAAAGGGAGATAGTAATAGGACCAGATCAGGATCAGCCAGGATTCTTTCTTTTGTTTCCTCTCCTCTCCTCTCCTCTCCTCTCCTCTCCTCTCCTCTCCTCTCCTCTCCTCTCCTCTCCTCTCCTCTCCCCTCCCCTCCCCTCCC
>JABTXL010002731.1:5492222-5525981 GCA_025134845.1 Neodon shergylaensis | reverse complement strand
ATTTATTTATTTATTTATTTATTTATTTATTTATTTATTTATTTATTTATTTTAATTTTTTTTTGAGACAGGGTTTCTCTGTATAGCCCTGGCTGTCCTGAAACTGACTCTGTAAACCAAACTGGCCTCAAACTCAGAGATTCACATGCCTCTACCTCCCAAGTGCTAGGATAAGGTCATGTGCCATCACTTCCAGCTTTTTTTTTTTTTTTTGGTTTTTCAAGACAGGGTATCTCTGTAGCTTTGGAACCTGTCCTGGAACTAGTTAACTAGCTCTTGTAGACCAGGCTGGTCTCGAACTCACAGAAATTTGCCTGTCTCTGCCTCCCGGGTGCTGGGGTTAGAAGATGTGCGCCACTGCTGCCGGCTTAATTTTATTTTTTAAGACAGGGTCTTACCAGGTCGCCATGCCAGGTCTGGAACTCACAAAGATCTCTGCCTCCTTGGCGTTAGGATTAAAGATATGCATCATGAACTGCGGGGATGCTTTGTATTTATTTATTTATTTTAAAACGTTATTAGGGAGAAATCGGCTATAATATAGCGGCAAACCACTTGCCTAGCATTCACAAAGCCTTGGGTTCGATTCCCAGGACCAAAAGAACGTTGTAGGAGGTCACGCTGGATTAATCTCTGTTTTGGATAGCTTAGTCCATGCAAAGTAAGCTGCAAACAGAAATGCAAAGGGATGCTGGCACTGGAGGTGATGGAGAAGAGCAACTTCCTATCCAGCCCTTTCTTTCTGAGCTCTGAAAGTGTCCGGTTTCACAAATGGGATTTGGGCTGAGTATGCAGATGAAGGGGTTTCCCCAAAATAAAAACAAGGAAGCAAAACCAAAGCAAGGCTGTGTGTGGTTAAAACCAGAAACCCTGAGATGGGATCCATAAATTCCAGCGTAGGACATGTATAAGACGAGATATGCGCAAATCATATGTAAATTGTTGTCAGCCTGGTGAGGTAAACTAAAACAGTAATTAATAAGATCTTTGCAAGAATAATTCCAAGAATATTCCCTAAGAATAATTTAGGGAAGAGTAGTGGAATGAAACCCAGTGTCTCATCCAGCCGCCATCTCTCCGCAGAGAAGTGACTTATCCATCAGGGTAGGGGTTAGTTGGGACTCTAGGATGCAGCCCAGACACTGGGGCTAGGCTGCCCGCATCATTCATAGCGAGTCACCCGTGACTCAAGAGCCCCTCCTCCAGTCCAGTGCACGCCCCACTGCGCAGGATCCTCCAGGCGCTGGCTCATTCTCGCCATGGGTAGCGAGCGCCTCCTACTGGCCGTCTGCCTCCACGCCACTCGATCCCCTTTCCCTCCAGCCCAACTCAGAGCGCATGTGCCTCTCTCTTCGCCCCGCCCACCCGCGGCCGTCAGGCTTCTCGCGACATCCGCCTAGCGGCTGCCGGGATCTCGCGATAAAGGCCTATTGTCTCGCGCGAGCGTGTCTCCAGACGGCTTTGGGGCTGCTGTGGCCGGGCAAGAGGACTTGCATGTGTCGCTTCAGCTGGCGGGAGCGGAGGCGGCGGGGGCTGTGCGACCGGCTGGGTAACGAGCGCTCGCGCCTCTGCGGCTTCCGAGGAGCCGGTCGAGCGTGTGGGGGCAGCCGCGGCGCTGCCTGGAGGAAGGGGGCCGGGCCGAGCGTCTCCACGCCCGCCCACATGGGGGCCTCCTGTGGCGTCCCCGGGCTCTCCCCTTAGCGTCCGCCCTCCTAAGGGCTGCCTGCCCTTTTCCTGGTCTTTCTGCCCCAGTTTTGTCTCCCCAGGCCGTGGCACTTCCATCCTCGTCCCCGGCTCGGTCTCTCTCCCTTGGTATTTTGCTGTCGCCGCACCTTGCATTCTGGTCACCTCGAGTGACTCGCCCTCCTCGTGCAGATGCTCTGGAGCCTTTCCTGCAGTTTGCATCCCCCCCCCATTTGACCCTCAGACCTGCCCCGTCCCTGTCGAAGTCACCCACCCCATCTATTTCCCCAGCTGCTCCCTCTTTTCCTCTGATGTCCCCTTTGCCCTCGCCCCAACCCTCAGCTTTCATGGCCCAATTATTCTTGCTTCCCTATAGATCTGTGGAGCAGGTAGATAAGCTTACAGCTGATCATACTTTGTGACTCCAGTGAAACTTGTGTCCTTTTTAATAGAATCGAAACAGCTTCCGGCGGCAGGGATCCGTAGTGCAAGCCAAGACTGCACCCAAGTGCTGCTTTGGGGGGTCCAGCTCCAAAATAGTGAAGTTGTGTTTATTTTGCTTACAGGTTTGTGAGATGGCTACTGACATTTCTGAATCCAGTGGGACTGATTGCAAAGGCGATACGAGGAACAGTGCCAAGTTAGATTCCGATTACCCTCTTCGAGTCCTTTATTGTGGAGGCAAGTGCTGGAAGGGAAGAAATGGCTCTTGCTCACCATTTTTTATGCTTAACGTTCAAGTTTCAGATTTGGTCTTGTTAACTCCTGCATCTGTCTCTGTGGTTTGGACGATTCTTAATTGAGGAGGGAACCTAGGGAGGACATATAGGTTAACAGATAACTCCTTTCTCCTGTGCCATTTGGGTCTTGCCTCCTGGCCTGGAGGTGTGACAGTCCAGTTGGAATCGAGATGTGCAATGGAGTATCCCAGCCAGATGTTGGATTATATGCTTTGTTACGGAGAGCTTTTAGGACGGTAAGGAGTCTTAAAGGATGGGGAAGTATGGAAGAGGCGAGAAAGGGCATCCTAAAGGAAGCGAACTGTTGGGAAGAAAAGGCAGGACCTGAAGATGTTGCTTAGCAGCAGAGCACTGATCCAGAGAGTTCACAGCCTCTGGATTCAGTCCCAGTACTGGGCTGAGTAGGGGCTGGGGAAGCTTGATGGCTGGCTAGACTCTTGAGCTTTTTTTTTTTTTTTAATTTCATTTCATTTGTGTGTGCATCTGTGTCATGACCCATGTGTGGGTGTCGAGGACCATTTGCAAACCTTAATTCCGTCTACTTTGTGGGTCCTGGGGATTGAACTCAGGTCCTCCGGCTTGGCTTCAGATGCCTTTACCCATGAACTTCTTGAGCAGCAACTTTGAATTCTTACAGTACAGGGAGGGTGTTGGTTAAGGAGTAGAGGAGGTGAGCTCAGAGTGCTCTGTGGTAGGACAGTCTTGGGAAAGTCGGGTTTGGATAATTACATTTTTTTTGTATTTAGATGTGGATGTGTGATGTCAGAGGTCAGAGGGTGACTTCCTCAGTCACAGTCCGCCATGTTTCTTTGAAAAAGGTCTCCCAGTGAATCTGACACTCATGAGCTAGACTGGGTGGCTAACAAGCACTAGGGATCCTCTGTCTCCCCAGTATTGGGACTGTAGTTCTCTGCTTTGCTCGCTTTAACATGGATGCTGGGCTGCTGGGGATTCTGAGTCAGCCTTTAGGCTTATGTCGCAAGTACTTTATTGAACTTTATTGAATAAGGCTAAGGCATCGCCACAGCTTTAGACTTTGTTTTAAAGACAGGGTTTCTCTGTGTGGCTCTGACTGGCCTGGAACTCACTCTGTACACCAGGCTGGCCTCGATCTCAGAGATCTGCCTGCCTCTAATTTCCTAGTTCTAGTGTACTTTCATGCCCAGCTTTACCTAGACTTTTTAATATAACGAAGTTGGAGTTGAGTAAGAAACAGGTTTGTTTTATGTTGTTTGCCCCACCCCCATCACCAAGGAAAGCCTAAGCCCGTTTTTCTCCAGTCTTCATCCGCTTGTTCTTCATATTGTTTGTTCCTGAGGCAGTCTCACTTGGTAGCCTTGGCTAGCCTGGACCTGAGAGATCCTTCTGTCTCTGCTCAGAGTGCTGGGATTAAAGGCGTATGCCACCATGCATAACTACTTTTTTGTTTTAAATGGGTTTGTGTATGTGCCTGAGTGTATGTGTGTGCACCACATATATGCAGGAGCCCATGGAGGTCAGAAGAGGGCATTGGATATCTTGGAACTAGAGTTACAGGTAGTTCTGAGCAACCAGGTGGGTGCTGGAAATCAAATCTGGGTCTTCTGTAGGAGCAGTAAGCTCTCTTAACCACTGAACTATCACTCCAACCCCCAACGTTTGATTCTTTTTCTCCTTATTATTGTTATTATTATTATTTTTTTTAATAAGATGAATTGACTTTTTGTAGAGAAGCTACAAAAAGCCATGGTTGAATCCTGGGTCATGTGCATGGAGGTTCTGGTCTGAGTTCTCACAAGATAGTCTGTAAGTTCCTGAGAAGATTTTAATGGACACAGTCTCTTTCCAGAGGGTCAGGTAGCTGTAGGTCTTGGAGAGGGTATCAGAGATGGCCTTGGTGGAAGTTGCCCAGGTGGCATGAGTCCCTGACTGAAGTGCAGTGGTCTTCATCAGTACTGGCCAGTGGTACCAGCTTCTTGAACCCAGGAGCCAATGGTGCCAATGTCTGCCAGTGGAGATGGGTTAGCCAGTACACAGCTACAGCAGCCTGTCACTTTGTGTGGCGTGTGCAGTTCTTGTGCCCTCTGTAACCTCTCCCACAGGGGTGGAAAGCTTCGCTCCTTGAATGGCAGTGACTACTTTCTTGGAGCACTTAACCTCCAGATTAGTGTGCCTCTTGTAGTCCCCAGGGGCAGTAAATGCCTCAAATCTGGTCTGCAAACCATTGTGAGTTTGCTTCTGCCTCAGTACCTATGTCCTTAAGGGATGTCCCCACGAGAAAGTCAGTGTTCTGATTTCTGAAGGGGCTGGGAGAATGATCTTTTCTAGACACTTGGTCATGTCCTTCACCAGGTGGTTCAACTTGGTGATAGGGATCCACTCTTGCCTTTGGTCTTCACCCTGTGGGCTTAGTCCTGGCTCCCATCGTGACCCTAGAGGATGTTCCTGTGGCCTCCCACGCCGGGGCCTTCACTGCATCAATGTCATATCCTCTTTGTCATTTTCCCAGGGAAGATGGTGAGAAGCAAGAAACACTTTTAGTGCAAATTCTAAGCACAGGCTTTAAGGGAGGTGGGGGGAGGTGCTTAGGAAAAGGACAGTACACAACCAAGACATGTTTGCAGGCTTCCTCACAGGGGCCATCAGTGGGTAGCGTGCTTGCTGAGAGTCGTGACCTCTAAATTTGATATGAAGGAATACACATGTAATCCCCACACTCAGCAGAGGTAGTCAGGGAGATTGCAGAATTCCAGCCAGTCTGGGCTGTGTTGAACCTGTCTTAAAACTTGAAAGGAATGGACGTAGGAAAAAGCAGAAAAAATTATATAGAGTTGGTTGTATTTTGTTATGATATTGGTAATAGAGTAATGGGCCAGAGTGTGCTTTCTGACTTAAATACTTCCTAGGTGTGTGGCCTGGGCAAGTTATCTCATTTCTGTGAGGTTGAGAGATTTGTGTCTTAATGTGTAAAGTGAGAAAAAAGATGACATTAAGGCAGATAAGCACACATCTAATCTCAGTACTCAGGAGACGGAAGCAAAATGGTTTGGTCTACATAGCAAGTACATATATAATAAATAAAGATCAAGCAGGGTATGGTGACTCAGGCTCACTTGGGAGATGGAGAAAGGAAGGTTGTTGCAAGTTTGAGGCCAGCTTGGGCTACAAAATGAGCTATAGACTAAGACCCTATCTCAGAGCAAAACAAAACAAAAAAGCCTGGTGATGGTGGAGTACTACTTTAATCCCAGCACTCAGGAGACAAGCAGGCAGATCTCCAGGACAGTCAGGGCTACACAGAAACCCTGTCTCAAAAAAAAAGAAAAAAAAAAAGACCCAAAACAAAAACAGCTAATCATAGCATCTACTACCTACCACACAGGAGGCAAAGGCAAGAGGGTCACCAGAAGTTCAAGCCATCCTGACCCTATTTTACATAGTGAGTTCCAAGCCAACCAGGGTGACGTAGTAAGGCCCTGGCAGGGGTCATTTAGAGGTACCTATTTAACAAAATTTAAGATCTTTTTGTTTCTGTTTGACAGCAAGTGTCTATCTGCCAGATCATTCTGTTCTGAGAACAGTTAACTTTCTTCAGTTCCCTCCTTGCTTTTGTACTGGGCATTGCAAATACTAGGGAAGAGGTGCTTCTAAGCCCCAAGGAGTTTAAGATCTACATGTATAAGAAACACTTGGGAGTCGGTGGCCTGAGTTCAATCCTTGAGATCCACATGGTAGGAGAGACTCACTTAGGGAATAGAAAACACTAAAACAACTATAAATTAGGAGGTGGGGGGAGTCTTTGTGAAGAGTGAAGTAAGGACGTTGACAAGAAAATGTGCCCTGTTTAAGCCTTCAGTGATAGCTGTTATATGATGGTTTTCTGAGAAACAACTTTTGTGTTGATCGCTTGTATGAGTCAAAGATAAGTTGTGTTTTCCGTTGCCTCAGGCTTAGTAAACCAGATGTGTAAGGCAGAGGCTACCAAAAGGTGCATTTAGAGTCTAACCTCAGTGTGGTATGATGATGATGGGCTCGGCAAGAAAGTGCAGCGACTGACAAGTGCGTCTGGATAAGGTGCTGGGCTAGATTGTGGGGGGCCTGTAAGACAGCAAGGTTCTGCCTGTTCTCGACATGTAACTTAGACTGGGTAGCTGTTGGTGAGTGTTGGATGGGGAGGGGTGTACACAGGTGTATTAGTAGCAGAGACAAGAAATACACTTCGGGAACAGTCACAGTGGTGTGCAAAGGGAGAGGTTCTCCTAGTTGTAGAGCTAGGGGAGACTGCATAGAGGCAAGCACAGTTGGTATTTGAAAGGCAGCTGTGCCAGGCCAAAGAGCAGGAAGAGAGGTAAGAAATGAGGGGATGCCGGGCGGTGGTGGCGCACGCCTTTAATCCCAGCACTCGGGAGGCAGAGGCAGGCGGATCTCTGGGAGTTCGAGACCAGCCTGGTCTACAAGAGCTAGTGCCAGGACAGGCTCCAAAGCTACAGAGAAACCCTGTCTCGAAAAAACTTAAAAAAACAAAAAAAAAAAAACAAAAAAAAAAAAAAGAAATGAGGGGATGTAAATTTGCAGGTATTGCAGTGCGCTTGTTAATGCGGATTTTGGAAGTAGAAGCAGAAAATTGAAAGACAATTGGGTCTGGAACAGATTTTGGGGCCTTGTTTTGTAACTGCTTGTAGGTCACTGAAGGTTTTTGAGCAAAGAAGCTATGTGAGAATGTATGTGGCACAGGACTAAAAGTTGGAGGAAGCAAGCGTAGTGACCAGCCTATGGTATGATTTAGCGAAAGTTAAAGAGCGTTTGGAACAGAGGTTTTGTTTTCCAATTGTCTTAGGTGACACATTTAGGGTCATGACCCATAGTGGAGACCCACTGGTTTAGAAGAGCATAGTGAGATACAGTGTTATATACCTGTAGTCCCAGCTGTTCTTGGGGACTTTGAGGCAGGATCCTATGAATCCAGGAGTCCCAGCCTAGCCTGGGCAGTAGTGTTGTGTCACCCTGTCTCTGTCTGTCCCTTTAGGTCTCTCTATTTTTATTTATGAACCTGTGTATGTTTATGCCACATTGTGGATGCCCACAGATGCCAGAAGAGGGTCAAATCTGGAGCTAAAGTTACAGGTGGTTGTGAACCACTGATGTAGGTGCTGGGAGCCAAATTGCTGTCCTTATAAGAGCAGCAGGTTTGCTAAACTGCTGAGCTACCTCTCCAGCCCCTGAACTCAAGAGGACTGGGCTCATCGCTTGGCTATAGACTTAGCAGGGATTCAGAGAACAGCTTGAATTTATTTAGAAAACATGTTTTAGGCTCTGTTCTATGCCACATTGTGTTTCACTCAGAGGATGAGTAAGATATAATTGTCTTGAGAAATCTCAAGAAAAATAGACACTTTATAGATAAGTTTTAAAATATGAAAGGTTTGCTGTTATATCAACTGACAATTGCCTTTAGATCAAAATGTCAGAGTACTGTCATCTGAAGTAATCACGCACCTTTGACCTCAGAAATCTCTGCAGGGTAGGATTTGAAACTGAGTGCCACAGGAGCGCGTGAAGGCAGACAAGCTGGGGCGCAACTCACCTCAGCACCCAAGAGGCCGAGGCAGCGAGACCATGAAGTTTGAAGCCAGTGTGTGCTTCCTGGTGGTTACTTAGTATTCTTGGGGTGTTAAGAGAGGAAAACTCTCAAGTAGAGTATTCGATTGAAAAGTAGTGGTGACACGTAAGAAGAAAGAAATGAAAGGCTAGAGGGGAGTATTCCGTCAGATAGAGAGTATGAGGCTCCTGTGTTGTCATGGTTTTAACATCTCATCTTTTTTTCTCTCCATTTCTCTAGTTTGTTCATTACCAACAGAGGTAAGTCCTACTTGTTATTTTTGTTATTGTTCTCTTTCTGCATGTGAGATCACTCTTGATTTTAGAGTTAATCTGAGAACTTCTATCCTTTCGTTTCTTATCAACCTTTTATAAAGAACTTTGGATCAGAATACTTAGTTTTTTAAATGTGTGTGTGTGCAGTGTGTTCCATGGTATACTTGTGGAGGCCAGAGGACAACTTGTAGGGGAACAGGGATCAGTTCTCTCCTACCATGTGGGTTCCTAGAATCAAATTGAAGTTGTCAGACTTGGTGACAGCACATGGACTCACCACACCATCTTGTTGGCCCTGGATCAAAATACTTTTTTATCTTAGAAATTAGATATTTGAATTGTACATGTACTCTGTTACCTTACTGGCCTTTTTTTTTTTTTTAAAGTAGGGTTTTAGCCAGGTGTAGTGGTGGCCCACGCCTTTAATTCCAGCATTTAGGAGGCAAAGGCAGGCAGAAATCTGAGTTCGAGACCAGCTTGGTCTACAGAGTGATTTCCAGGAAAGCCAGGGCTACATGGAGAAAAACCCTGTTCAAAAAACCAAAAATGAGCCAGGCAGTGATTATGCACGCCTTTAATTCCAGTAGTCAGAAGGCAGAGACAGACAGATCTCTGTGGGTTCAAGGCCAGCCTGTCCAGGACAGCAAAGAGTACACAGAGAAACCCTGTCTGAAAAAAAAAGTGAATGAATGAATATAGGGTCTTACCACAGATTAGTCTTGGATTCAGTTGTGCTTCCTTATCCTCCTGAGTAGCTGTGATTATAAATGCCTTTTTTTTTTTCTTCTTAAAAATGTTTGTGTTTTTACTTATGTGCCTACTTGAGTTGTGTGCTCCATGTACATACAGTGCCCTCCGGTCAGCGAAGGATTGGATCCCCTGGACCTGCAGTTGCAGGTGGTTGTGAGCCAACATGTGTATGCTTGGACCTGAATCTGGGTCCTCTGCAAGAGCAATAAACACTCATAACTGACGCACATGTCTCCAGCCCCACCATCTCACCAGCCCCATGTGTACATCTTTTTTGTACTTGGCTGTATGTTTTAGATTTTTGTATGAAATTTATGACTAGTCAGATGGTGGAAGCAAAAGTAACCTGAAAGCCAAGACTTACATGCCTGAGCAGAGGAAGAATGAGGAGTATAATTGTGTATAAGACTTTTCTTCAGTCAAGCTATTAATAAAGACCATTTGTGGCCAAAGCAAGAAATGTGTTTTTGGCCTGGTGGTGGTGGTGCACTCCTTTAATCCCAGTGGAAGGCAGAGACAGGCGGATCTCTGAGTTCCAGACCAGCCTGCTCTACAAGAGCTAGTTCCAAGACAGGCTCAGAAAAAAAGAAGCATATTTTTGTTTGTTACTCCCTCCCTCATTTTTCTCAGACTAGGTCGTCTTTCCCTGTTTATGACCTTGGCCTCATCTCTGGTCTGATCCTCTTGAGTGAGTGGGTGCTGGGATTTTTTCAGGCGTGTTCTCTGTGCCTGGTTGTTACCCTCTTTATTTTTTAGTTTGGTTTGGTTTTTTGAGACAGGGTTTCTCTGTGTAGCTTTAGAGCCTTTACTGGAACTCACTTTGTAGAACAGGCTGGCCTCGAACTCATAGAGATCTGCCTGTCTCTGCCTCCCGAGTTCTGGAATTAAAGGTGTGCGCCACCACTGCCTAGCTGCTACACTCTCTTTGTTTTTGTTTTTTTTTTTTTAATATTTATTTATTATGTATACAATGTTCTGTATGTATACAATGTTCTGTCTGTATGCCTGCAGGCCAGAAGAGGGCACCAGACCTCATTACAGATGGTTGCTGGGAATTGAACTCAGGACCTTTGGAAGAGCAGGCAATGCTCTTAACCGCTGAGCCATCTCTCCAGCCCTGTTACACTCTTTCTAATGACCCTTTTGCTTTATGGAGAAGTAAACAGCTGCGCTGAGGAGGTCCTGATCTGAGTTTTCATTTCCCCTCCCCCCAGGGTTTCTCTGTGTAGCCCTAGCTGTCCAGGCTGGTCTCAGACTCACAGAGATCCACCTGCCTCTGTCTCCCCAGTGCTGGGGTTAAAGCCATGCACCGCCTGGTGAGTTTTCATTTCTTAAGGGACATTTCCTACTTGAATTACAGATTTCCTGTGGATGGTCAGGCGAGGCTGAGCATGGTGACCTGTAATTCTAGTACTCTGATTTAGATTTAAGAGACTTCCCTGACTACATAGTGAGATAGAAAGTGTGTGTGTGTGTGTGTGTGTGTGTGTGTGTGTGCGTGTAGTTTATCCTTCTTTATCAAGTATATAGGGATGTTTTAATTATATTGTTTGAAATGCATGATTCTCACTCAATTTGTTCTTTTCCTTCCCTTCTAGTACTGTGAATATATGCCTGATGTTGCTAAATGTAGACAATGGCTAGAGAAAAATTTTCCAAATGAATTTGCAAAACTGACTGTAGGTATGGACTTTTTCCTTTATTTTATTAAATTTTATTAAAATTGTATTTACGAAACAAATACACGTGACATTTTAAACAGGAAAGTTTGGGTGGACCTGGTGGCAAAGGCCTACTGTCCCGGTTGTGTGGTGGTCTGAGGTTAGATAGTGATGTCAAGGCCAGCCTGGGCAGCTTAGGAGACTCTGTCTCTTAGAATTGTGGGTGTAGCTCGATGGTAGGGTGCTTGCTTAGCATGCGCGGGGCCCTGGATCAGTTCCTAGTCCTAATAGAAAAGGATAGGAAAGTCCTTTCACCCATCTTGGTTAACTTTAAAATTATTTAAGTTCAGAGACAAGAGAGTTGAAGATTAGCCAGGGTAATTTAGTGAGATCTTGTCTCAAGGATGATGACAGCAAAGGCAATGACGACAGCAACTTGGTTGAGAATGGCAATAGTGGGCGGAGGGTGGGGAGAGCCGGTTAGAGGATGAGGCTGTGTAGAACAGGATGGTGGATGTGAGGTGTGAGGAAGAGGGGCATCTAGGGCTTCAAAGAGTGGGATTGGTGGTGCTGGGGTGTCACAGACAGGGAACAGATCTCTTAGCTTTGTTGATGGCTTCTTTTGCAAGGTTTGTAGAAAAAAAGGCAGTAGTGGGAACAAGGAAAAGATGGCTTGAAACAGACCTATTCCATCCCAGTACATCCCGTGTTGTCCCTCTCTTTGCTGCTCCATTTTTATATTATTTACATGAGGCAGTACTCTTGTCTTTGGAGATAGTAACTACTTAGTTGCTCTTTGCTGGGAAAGAACACTTAAAGGCTGGCCTTGGGATTGGTGCCTCCATTTTGTCCCTGAGTGTGACCTGCCTAGACACGATTGACTTGGGAGCAGGAGAAGCGTGTCTCATCCCATGAAGTAAGTCGGGTTGGCCGGTTCTGGGAGTGCCTTCTTGTCTGATGAGTAGAAGGAAGGACAATTGTATAGAGCGGTTCCTCCAAGGAGTAGGAAGATGCTGCTGGAGCAAGGAGATGGCTGAGCCTTCCCCAGCTGTCATGTTAATAACAAGCTGTGTTTTACTTTGGTTTCTGTCCTAAAGATACAGGTTCTTTTTGTTTAGTTTTTGAGACAATCACACCATTTAACTCTGGCTGACCAGAACTTGGTAAATTTCAAACAAAAACAAAAACAAACCAGATTTACATAAAGTTTCTTTTTTCCTTTTATCATTTTTTTTTCAGATTCTATTTATTTTTACTTTATGTGTATGGGTGTTTTGCCTGCATGTATGTCTGTGCACCACTTGCATGTCTGGTGGAGGCAGGAAGAGGGTGTAGGATCCCCTGTAGCTGGAGTTACAGATCATTGTAAGCTGCCATGTGGATGGTGGGAATTGAACCCGGGTCCTCTGCAAGAGTAGCAAGTGCCCTTGCCTGTTAAGCCATCAGATTTACAGCCCCATAAGAAATTTTCTTGATCTGAGTGTTTTGCTTCCCTTTCACATGGTAAAAAGTCACAGTTTGTGAGCTGGGCATAGTGATGCATGGCTGAGGCAGGGGCTTGTGGGGTGTTTGTTTTGTGTTTTGGTTTTTGAGACAAGGTCTCAGCATATAGCTCTGGCTGTCCTGGAACTCAAGAGATCTGCCTGCCTTTGAGTGTTGGGATTAAAGGTTTGTACCGTTACACCTGGCTTCCCCTTTTGTTTTTTGTTTTTTTAGCTATTATTATTTTTAAATTAGGTGTATGTACACTTGTGTGCAGGTGTCTGAGGAGGCCAGGAGGTGTGATATTCCCTTGGAACTGAAATTCACAGTTAGGAGCCACCTGATGTGGGTGTTGGGAACCAAACTCAAGTTACTTCGCAAGAGCGGCAAATGCTCTTAACCTGAGCCATCTTTCTAGCCCCTGTTTTGTTATGAGACAGGGTTTCACAGGCTGGCCTGATCCTCCTACCAAAGTGCTGTTCTAAAAAACAAAATCCTTGCCGGGGTGGTGGCTCACACCTTTAATCCCAGCACTCAGGAAGCAGAGGCAGATGGGTCTCTGTGAGTTCGAGGCTAGCCTGGTCTACAGAGTAAGTTCCAGTACAGCCAGAGCTATACACAGAGAAACCCTATCTGGGGGTGGGGATCCTCAACCATGTGAAGCGGCACTCACCTTTAATTCTAGCACTTGGAGGCAAATAGATCTCTTTGTTTGAAGCATAAATAAATTAGATGGATGGATGGATGGGTGGATGGATGGATAGATAGATGGATAGAAAGAAAGAAAGATAGAATAAAATCCTAAACATTTTGTTCTCTATTACCATCACTATAGCAGATACCTAAAATAATAAACTTAAAAAAGGTTAATTTGGCCCATAGTTCTTTTTTAGTCCACTGAGCAGTAGTAGTGTATGCTTTTAAGCCTGACACTCAGGAGGCAGAGGCAGATGAATCTCTGTGAGTTCAAACAGATCTTAATCTATCACTGTGACTCTTTCTCTAGGCCTGTACTGACTGGGAAGTGAAAAAGAGGAAGGGACTAGGTCCCGTTGTCTCCAAATTGAAACCTCTAATGACTGTCTCCTTCTAGACCTTGGCACTCCTCACTTTAAACCCTCCTCCTGTGCCTATCCTTTAAAACAGTGACACCTTCTTGGGGACTGTCTTTAACTCCTGAGCCTTTGGAGGGTACATAGCCAGACTAAAGACTTACTGTAGTACGTTTAGAGTTCGATTTCATTAGAGTGCAGTATGGTTATTTGCTTTATAGATACTAAGCTAGTATAGGTTGCTTTATTTACTTGCGAAATTGTGTGTGTTTCAGAGGACAACTTGTGGGAGCTGTGCTCGCCACCGTTCCACAAACTCAGGTGGTTAAGCTTTGGAGTAATGCCTTACCCATTGAGTCACCTCAGCAGCCCTGGTTGTTTTGTTTGAGACAGATCTCACGTGGCCCAGGCTGGCCTCAAACAGTGTGTTGAGGATGATCTTGAACCCCACCCTACCCCTTTGTTTTAAACAGTTGAAGAAAGGGGTTACGGGGGGGGGGGGACTGTGAGGAAACCTACAAAAGCAATAGACACACAGGGAAAGAAAAAGACCTCAGCAAAGCAGAGAGGAACTCTTTCGAGTTTTAAAGCCTTTGAAGAATTTTCTTCCCCTAATTTAGGGTTAGTCAATTTGAAGAAAGCATGACTGTTGTGTGACTCATCTTGAGCAGATCTTGAACTTGTCTGCTAGTCCATCCGTAGAGGCCTGCTGGTGGGAGACCAGGACCTACAAAGCCTTTGTTTTAAGCTTCTGGGCTTTTGTGTCAAGTGTGGAGGGTGAGGAGGAAGCTGGCCATCTTAGGAATTCGCCACCTTTATTACCCAGCCATGGCTTCTCTTCTTTGTCTGTCTACCATGAGTCTGCCTAACTCCTAATTTCCCATCCCTTACTCTCAAAGGTCACCTAACTATTCTTAGGGGACTCAGGGAGGACGGTGGAGGCAGCAGTCAGAATCCCTCATAGGGAAGTCTGTCTAAGGAACCACAAAACTTAACCAGTGGCAGTGATCTAGAGCGTAAGACAGCCATTTGTTGATGGTGTGTATCTTCGAGGCTTGGCATACTAATCAGGTAGCATCTAGAACAAAATGTGAGGCTGTTAGTGTTATAATTCCCACTGAGAGTGTAGTTGGAAAAATAGCTGGGGCAGTTTTACCCTTAATAAAGGAAGAGAGCAGGTAAAACCATGTAAGGAGCCCTTGACAGGCTCTGTTACAGGTGTCGATGAGACTGATGATTTCTCTGCCACCATTGTCTACCGGTGTAGATGTGCACTGTCGAGGAGGCCTTACATCAGGGTTAAGAGTTCAAGGAGTAAAAAAATAAATAAATAAAAATAAAAGCTAGGTGGTGGTGATGCAGGCCTTTAATCCTATCTCTATGAGTTCGAGGCCAGCCTGGCCTACAGAGTGAGTTCTAGGACAGCCAGGACTGTTTCACAGAGAAACCCTGCCTTGGAAAATAATAAACAAACAAACAAATGGTTACAAAAGGAGTAAACTGGGCATGGTGGTGGCACCTGTAATCCTAGCTCTCTGGAGGCAGAAGCAAGTGGATCCTGAGAAGCCCTGCCTCCAAAAGGCAAAAAAACAAAAGCCAGTTTAAGCTTATAAGTCAGTCTTTGAGTTTCTTTTCTGTACCTCACAGGGAACATTAAGACACAAGGTTAATGAGTAAGAGGTTTTGGCATTGTGGTTAACATAAGATTTGGTTTTTGAGTCAGGGTTTCTCTGTAGCTCTGGCTGTCTTTGTAGACCTGGCTGGCCTTGAACACACAGAGATCCTCCTGCCTCTGTCTCTTGAGTGCTGGGGTTAAAGGTTTTGTTTAATAAGACAAGGCATAGTTTTGTAGCTGGCTGGACTGTGTACCAGTAACATTAAAATACTGTAGCAGGCCTATTGGCAGTGTCTTACCAGTAAGAAGTACCACTGTCGGTGGTTCTCAAAAGAAATATGAGACAAGCTCCCTCCCCCAAATGATAGTCTAGGGGGTTTTGATCAGGTTTCTTTCTGTAGGTTAAATAATTAAAAGATAGGAAAAAATCAGGTACCAGCAGAGAAATCTCAAGCACCTCAGACAATCGGCAGTTGAAGAACAGTGTTTATTGGGGGTGAGGAAACACATCAGTGGACGCACAGAGAAGGAAACCCTCTGCAAAGCCGAAAAATCCTGACCTTCCACTTCTGATCCCCTTGCCTTTACCTCAGTACTGGAATTAAAGTGGAAACAACCTAGGGCTTTGTGCACTCAGGTGACACTCTCTAGCCTGAGCCACATCCTCAGCAGATGATTTCTCTTTACAATATTAATATAAAATGCTGTTCATGCTCTTGCATTTTATTTTTCTGTTCAGAAAATTCACCCAAACAAGAAGCTGGCATTAGTGAAGGTCAAGGGACAGTAGGGGAAGAGGAGGAGAAGAAAAAACAAAAGAGAGGTAAGACCTAATCCACGTTTGATTTATATAGACATATCTTCCTTCCTGTAGAGGATAACTGGAGTGATGAGAGCTTCCGCCTGTTAATGTTTGTAATCTTAGTATTGAGAGATTAAAGCCAGAGAACTGCTGGGAATTCAAGGCCAGCCTGAGGTACATAATGAGGACCTTGTCTCAAAAAGCCAAATCCAGCTGGTCGTGGTGGTGAGCACCTTTATTCCCAGCACTTGGGAGGCAGAGGCAGATGGATCTCTGTGAGTTCAGGATAGCCAGTGTACATAGAGAGACCCTATCTCAAAAGGAAAAACAAACAAAAAGGATTGAAAATATATATGTGTTTATCTTAATGTGCCTTTAAGACACAACCAGCCTGCTGAACATTCCTTTCTGTTGAAGTGGAATGAGCTGTTGCTTGCACTTAGTTCTTTCCTCTCTAAAACAGATTTTTTTTTTAATGTTTTTGTTTTTGTTGTTTTGTTTTTTGAGACAGGTTTTCTCTGTGTAACAGCTCTGGCTGTCCTAGAACTCGCCTTGTAGACCAGACTGGCCTTGAACTCACAGAAATCTACTCGCCTCTGCCTCCTGAGTGCTAGAATTACAGGCATGCGCCATGACTGCCTGCCCAAAACAGATTCTTTATGCTATGGCACCTATCCCCTACCCATCTCTTCCTCATTGATTGTTTTGTTACTAAAATTATCTTATAATTTATTTTGATTATCTATGTATGGGTATTTTGCCTGTATGTATGCACTCTGTGGATTCATTGCCCATGGAAGATAGACAATAGGGGTTAGATCTCTGGAACTGGAGTTATAGGTAGTTATTAGTAGGCATGTGGATGCTGGGAACCAAACCCATGTCATCTTTGAAGACTGCAAATGTGTTTAACTGCTGAACCATTTTTTCAGCCCCAGCTTTAAAGATTTTTGCCATGACCCCCAGCCCTACCACCGTTTTCCCCCAGTGCTGGACACTGAACCCAAGGCCTTACACATGCTACTTAAGAGAGGCCTCTACTAAGGTCTGTTGCTATCTTACTTTCGTTTCTCACCAGTTCTTATCCAGGTGCCTTTACTAAAGTGGACTGACCTCCCAGCCTCACGTCTCTTACTGCTCACTCCAGCCTGTCTTACCCTGACTTTAACTTTACTGAAACTGTTCTAATAAAAGTCACCAGTTTTTTGGTATCTGTTAAGTAGAAAGAATATGTGAAAGTTGGGTGGTGGTGGCACACGCTTTTATTCCTAGCACTCAGGAGGCAGAGGAAGGCCTGAGTTTGAGGCAGAGGTCTACAGAGTCAGTTCCAGGACAGCCAGGGCTACAAAGAATAAACCCTGTCTTGAAAAACCAAAAGAAAAAAAGAACACCTGAACCTTTCTGAAGTGTGAATTTCCTTGATTTTCCTGTTTGTATAGACCCCTCTTCTTTCTGGTGTCCCTTTGAAGTAACTTCCCAGGCTCTGTCCCAGGTCTTCCAACATTCTGTTCATTCTCCCAGGATGTTTCTACTGTATCTCTGTTACACTATTATATATCTGTATTTCCTAAATCTGTATGCCTATGCCTGGCCCATGGCAGGCTGAAAATGTGCATGGTCCCCACAGATACCACAAATGAAGCACTTCCAAAGTTAAGTTGACTGAGTCCTGAATCATCTTTATTTCTCCCATTTTGGCAGAGGTTGCACAATTATCCTATCACCTCAGCTGGAAACCTGAGGACTGTGTCAGGCTCTGTTCCCGTTAATTGTCCTAAAATCTGTCCTTTCTCTTCCCCTGCACTTTTCTCTTTAGCTGCTTGCTACATTTTGGTTTATATTTTGACTAGTTTTTGTTGGAGTGAATACAGGAACTTCATTTGCCTCTCTTTCCATCTTACTCTTTATAAATCCACCCTTCACCCTAGAGCTGACCTGATCTTCTTAACCATGAATCTGTTCTTTCATTCTTTCTGTCTTCAGTGACTTCTCTTTGTCCAGTGTAGTCACACCTGAACTTGGATCCATTTTTTACTGACTTCTGACTTCCTGTACTGCATACCCATAAGTATTCTTCAGTAAGACAAGCGTGCTTCCCAAATTCAGTGTATTTTCTCTTGAACTGAAGCCATTTGTCTTCTCCTGAACACTCTTCTGTTCTTTAAACTCACCCTAGAGGTCACTTCCTTTAGGAAACATTTTCTGTCATTCATTCATTCATTCATTCATTCACTGTGCTAGGCAGTGGTGGCATACTTCTAATCTTAGCTCTCAGAACGCAGAAGCAGGTAGACCTTTGAGTTCCAGGACAGCTAGACTACACACAGAAATCCTGTCTTGAAAAAAAACAAAAAATATTTGCTGCATGTGGAAAGTAGCATACACGTGTGTGGAGGTCAGAGGACAGTTTGCAGGAGCCAGTTCTTTCCTTGCATCATGTGGGTTCTGGGGATTGAATTCAGGTCGTCAGGCTTGGCAGCAAGCACCTGTCCTTGATGACACATCTCGGGCCCTCAGACTAAGTAGGCCAGGCCGGACTTGACCTCAAGGTCTCTCACTGTAGACCTGTACCCCATGTCTGCTTTAACATCTCCCCCCACCACTCGTCTTCGTGGATTGTGAGTTCCTGGAGGGTGGGAACTGTGTCCTGGTTATCTGTGCACCCTCGGGCCTTTGTGCAGTCCTGGGCACGTAGTAAGTACTAATTGGTGAGTGTTGCTGAGTAAATAACCTGTGTGATTTGTATTTAGAAAAGGAACTCAAACACAAAGTGAAAGACTCAGTATTGTATGTTTACAATTGTGGAAAAGGAAGCAATTGATGTGAGCTCTTTCTTAATGAAGGGGGAAGAGGTCAAATAAAACAGAAGAAGAAGACAGTACCACAGAAGGTCACAATAGCCAAAATTCCCAGAGCAAAGAAGAAATACGTGACGAGAGTGTGTGGCCTTGCAACATTTGGTGAGTTGAGGTTTGTTTGTTTCTTTATTTACAAAGAAAATATATAAACCAGAGTCTATTTATTTGTATCATGAAGTTCTGTTCGGGTGTTTTTATAAGGTGTTGGGGAAGTTGCATCCCTGCTTCGATATATTTGTTCATGCCAAGAATATACTAAAAGAGGTTTTTGCCTTTCTGTTTTTATTTATTTATTTATTCATTCATTTATTTATTTATTTTTGAGGATTTGTTTATTATGTATACAGCATTCTGCCTGCATGTATGCATGCAGGCTAGAAGAGGGAGCCAGTTCTCATTACAGATGGCTGTGAACCACCATGTGGTTGCTGGAAATTGAATTCAGGACCTCTGGAAGACCAGCCAGTACTTTTTTTTTTTTTTTAATTTTATGTGTATTGGATGTTTTACCTGCATGTATGTCTGTGTACCATGTCTTCCTGGTTCCCACAGAAGAGAATGCTGGATTTCCTGGGGCTAGAGTCACCGATTGTGAGCCATCATATGTGAGTGCTGGGAATTGGACCCAAA
Organism: Neodon shergylaensis; assembly: GCA_025134845.1. NCBI lineage: Eukaryota > Metazoa > Chordata > Mammalia > Rodentia > Cricetidae > Neodon > Neodon shergylaensis. The sequence goes on along the minus strand of JABTXL010002731.1, from coordinate 5,506,855 downwards.
GCCTCTACAAGAGCAGCCAGTGCTCTTAATCACTGAGACGTCTGTCTTTCTGGTCCCTGTTCTGAATTTTTTTTGGAGGTGGGGGGGTAGAGGCACACTACAAGGTGATGCTCTCTAGCCTACGCTAGGCTGGAACTTCCTTTGTAGTTCAGGCAGTCCACCCACCTTATTTTCTAGATGTTGAGGTTACAGACATGTGCCATGTTCAGCACACGATCCTTCCTTCCTTCCTTTTCTTTTTTCTTGCTGTTTTCCTTAATGGCAGGGTTGCTTGCCAGATGGGATGGTATACCCTTTAATTCCAGCACTCAGGAGGCAGAAACAGGCATATACCAGTCTGGTTTACATAGGTAGTTCTCGGTCAGCCAGGGGTACATAGTGAACCTTTGCCTCAAGAAAAGAAAAAAACTGGGTGGGGCTTCTTCATCTTAAGCTGGCTCAGCTAGTGATGAAAGAGAAGGGTGACCTTGAGCTTCTAATCCTCCCAAGTACTGGTTTATAGGAGTGTGCCGCCTGCCTAGCTGTTGTGATCCACGGCTGGAGAGTGAAATGAGGGCCTCCAAGATGCCAGGCAACGACTCTTCCTGCTGAGCTAATCCTCAGCCCTAGGTTTTGAATTTCTAACTATAGTTTCAAAATTACCATCTAAAAGTCTAGCACACTTTTTTTTTTTTCCTATCTGGTAATTTTGCCTGGTTTTGTTTGCTTGCTTTTTGTTTTTGAGAATGCTATCTTGCTGTATAACCTTGGCTCTTCTCAAACTAGTGCTTTGCCTCCTAAGTATCTGGGGTTGCAGGTATGTACCACTGCCAGCTCTTGAGGAATTGCTGTTGAATATATTTGTATAGAATGAAGAGGACTAGGTAGGACTTAAAAGTGGCTAAGGCTGCTCCTGTGTCTCCAGAATTCTATTAAGATTTAACCTGTTAAGTTGGCACATACCTATAATCCTGCCACTTGTGAAATGTCTTAGGTTTCTATTGCTATGAAGAGACACCATGACCACAGCAACTCTTATAAAAGGAAACCTTTAATTGGGGCTGGCTGGCTTTTTTAGAGGTTTAGTCCATCATCATGATGAGGAGCATGGCAGTGTGCAGGCAGACATGGTGCTGGAGAGGTAGCTGAGAGTTCTACATCTTGATCCGCAGGCAGCCAGGGACACTGTGTATCATCCTGGGTATAGCCTGAGCATAAGACCTCCAGGCCTGCCTCCACGGTGACACATTTCCTCCAACAAGGTCATACATACTAATAGCGCAACTCCCTGTGGGCCAAGCATTCAAACACATGAGTCTGTGGGGGCCATTCCTACTCAAACCACCACAGAAACTAAGACTAGAGGAATTCAAGTTCAAGGCCAGTGGGGCTCTGTAGCAACTCCCTGTCTCAATAAGCAAAAAAAGTGGGGGGGGGGCTTAGGTATAAAGGTTTGGTTCTCTGTTCTCTGTTTTTCTATTATATAGAACTTAAGCATGGATAACTGTGATGCTTGGAAGTAATATGTTCCTGGATTCATTTTGGATTTTTTTTGTTTTGTTCTGTTTTGTTAGACAGGGTCTCTCTGTTCGCCTTGCCGTCCTGGAACTCAAGTTGTAGACTAGGCTGGCCAGGAACTAACAAATCTACCTGCCTCTGCCTTCTGAGTGCTGGGATTAAAGATGTGTTTAGCACTCTAGCCATTTTAGTCTTACTGTGTGGTGGAGTAGTGTGGATGATGCTGTTTGCGATATTGAGACTATATGACCTTGAAAATATATGTTAAGAGCTCTGCCTATAATAGTTTTAGTCATTGTTCTGGAAAAAAATAATTAATACCACTTGTTAAATGATTTTAAAATACAGATGAAATTTCAAAATGAAGGAGATCTTTGTTATATAATTCCAATTATGGTCTTGCCCCCCCCCTTTTTTTTTTCTAAAAAACAAACCAAAACAGAAATTGATCTCAAAGAAGCACAAAGATTTTTTGCTCAAAAATTCTCCTGCGGTGCCTCAGTAACTGGGGAGGATGAGATCATCATTCAGGGAGACTTCACAGATGACATAATTGATGTCATTCAGGAAAAGTGGCCAGAGGTAAGTGCACAGGATGTATACACCCGTAGAAACAAGTTTTTTTTTTTTTTAAAGCAAATCACTTTATTTCTTTCTTAATTTTTGCCACAATTCATAAACTTCTTTTATCTGTGTCTTACAGGTGGATGATGACAGCATCGAAGACCTTGGCGAAGTGAAGAAGTGATTCTGGAGTCATGTGTGTCTGAGCTGACCTGAGAGTTGACACGGCCTTTCAGAAATATATACATATGTATATATGTGTACATATGTGTCCTACAGTAAAACTGTAGACTCCTCATCTTTGGTGTTCTCGTTGTTCTGTACAAGGCTGCTTGGTTTGTTTATGGTTTTTGTTTTTTTGTTTTGTTTTTGGGTTTTTTTTTTTAATTGCCAAAGTCTGATAAACAGAGAGAGAGAGAGAGACTGTCATGCTTATGCATGAATCTGAATTTAGTCAAATAAAACATTTTGGTTATTTGGTACTGATTTTTCTTTTTTTAACTTTTTATTTTAGAAAAACACTGTAGCCTCTTCTTCTTGGTGCTGTTAATGGGACCCAGGGCCTTGTGCATGCTGGGAAAGCATTGCCACTGAACTAGACTCTTGGCATCAAAACCTTCTCTTTTTTTTTCAGGAAGTGTTTCTGTTGGTTATCTTACTGGGAGAAAGCTGAGTGACTTTTCAAAAGAATCTGTTTTTCATTTACTTACTAGAAATGTGTCCTTGGTTGGTGAGAATCCAGTGGCTTAGTTCCTTCATTAACGACAAAGTCCACTGTATTGATATAATGAGCAACAGAGTGGGTAGGTTTGCTCAAGTCATTCAGGAGATTACTTGCTAAAGTACATTAAAAGCCTTAAAACCATGTACACTGTGACCCAGTAAGCCCCTTCAGCACTGTCTTAAGGGCCAAGGGTGCCATTCATAATGTTACTGATGATGTTAGAGTTCATGAATACGGAACTGTTAAATGCTGGTGTATCTTGTGGTAGGATACTGTATATTTGAAAAAGCTTTTCCCAGGAATATTAGAAATCTGCTCGGTAATGTTGAGTAGGGTCAGACCACAAATTTGTTGTAGACATTCGTTTTTGTTACGAGTGGAAGGATGCTCAGAGAGGCTGGGAATTCTTGTTCTAGTTACATACCACATGAGTAAAATTCTAACCAATTAAAAGCAGAATATATTTGTTCTCAGTCTACAGTTTTAGAAGTAGCAATTTAACTTATGGAGAAACTGATCGTTTTAATGAATGCACTGGGTGAAATTAAACATTGGAAATCAGGTGTTACATGTGAAAAAGCTACAGGTATGAGAATATTTGTGGCTGGGCAGTACAAGTGCTTGCCCAGCATGCACAAGGCCCTTACATTCAACCCATAGTGTCACAAACAAAAATTGTATAGATACTTTAAGAATTTAGAATTCATGAAATTGTCAATTATACAAATATATTCTTGAATGAAAGGGTTTTTTTTTATTTTTCTTTATGTGCATTGGTGTTTTGCCTGCATGTATATCTGTATAAAGGTGTTGAGTACTCCGGAACTGGAGTTACAGACAGTTGTTAGCTGCCATGCGGTTGCTGGAATTGAACCCAGATCCTTTGGAAGAACAGCCAGTGCATTTAACTGCTGAACCATCTCTTCAGTTCTGAAAGGGTGTTTAGAAAAAAAGTCTTAGAAACAAATGCATAATTAAGATGTTAGCTTAAAAGCAAAATTCTTTACTAACTGAATTTCGCCAAATACTCTTTCTTACTTGGCAAAGCAAATGTACTGGTCATGGCTGTTTGGTGAATGTTCTGTTGGTATTTTTCTTGGTGCTCTAAGATCCCCATGTATGTATACATAATGTTCATGGAAAAGGCACTTTAATGTCCACAGATCTAATTTTAAAAAGGGGGGAGATATGCCCCCCAAGGGTTCAGTACCCAAGAGGCCAGAAGAACCTGTAGGGGTCCCTGGAACTGGAGTTATAGGTGGCTGTGAGCTGCTCATTTGCATGCTTGGTATGGAACTTGAGGCCTCTGCTAGGGGAGCAAGCACTCTTAACCACTTGGGCCATCTTTCCAGCTCCCAAACGGTTTTTGAAAAGTGCATTTTCGGTTCCTTATATAGCTATCAGCAGATGTTACTGCCAGAAAATGAAGAATTAAAATGCCCTTACTGATAAAATGAATGTTTTCCTGTGACTTGAAATTCAATGTACCTCAACAGTTCAAAGATTGACTTTAATTGTCACTTTTTTTTAATGTTACATTTTTCTTTGGTATGTATGTATGTAATAAAGTGTTTGCTTCACAATGATGAGGACAGGAATTTGATCCCCAGCACGCAGGTAGTTTTTAACCTATTATTATTTTGGATGTGTGAGTGTTCCAGTGTGCCAGAGAGATAAAGGGAACAACTATGGCCGGGCGGTGGTGGCGCACGCCTTTAATCCCAGCACTCGGGAGGCAGAGGCAGGCGGATCTCCGTGAGTTCGAGGCCAGCCGCCTGGTTTACAAGAGCTAGTTCCAGGATAGGCTCCAAAGCTACAGAGAGACCCGGACTCAAACCAAAAAATAAACAACTATGAATTCTCTTCTTTCACTGTAAGCTTCTAAAATGACACTCAGGTGGTCAGGCCTGAGTGGAAATCGCTTTTAGGGTCCAGGGCCATTCTGTTTTCCTTTCCCCCGACTCCCAACACTCTTAAAACGGGGGGGGGGGTATCTGTTATGTGCATTTTTAATGCGGGGAAGCAGGCAGGAGGATGTGTCTGGTGAAATTAGTGGAGCTGCCTCAAAGGTTTGTTGAAGGTCTTCTGGAGGAGACTGACAGGAACTGTCCTCACCTCCGCACAGGTGCAGGGTGCACACACGTAAAATTCCAGGGTCTTCCTAGGTCTCCGATATTTTTGCCTCAGACTCAGGACCCAGCAATAATGTGGGAAATGTTGATATAAAATGTCACGGTTCTCATCACTATTAAAAGATGATTGACAGATGCTTCTGTCCTGAGTGATCTTTCGTCCTGTCTGCCGGAGCGATTATCCCTCTAGTTAAGCCAGAAAGCGAGGGGACCAGGGCCACTGGGCCAAGAAAAGACTGAGTTCACTGTCTTTAGCGCCGGAACGCTTCTCTGGGGCGCTTCGTGTGGCGCCGGAGCCTTCCAGTGTGGGAAAGCAGGTTCGCGTTCTCGCGAGACTTGAGGCGTCCACCTGCGCGGGCTGGCGGTTTGTGCGCATGCGTGGTCGCGAGGGCGCGGCGTGCGGGGCTGCGGCCTTGCCCGCCCCGGTGCGACCCGGCGCCAATGGCGTTTCCGAGGTGACGCGCTGCTGGCACCGACTCTCTCTGCGGGCGGGGGCATCGCCCATGAACCCTTCGGCGACCTTCTTCGTCCGGCGCCAGGTGAGCGCCGCTGCCCCTGGAGACGGTGCAAAGAGGGAACAGAGCGACAGTTTCCTCAGCTCGACAAAAGCTAGGACCGAGCGACGAAGCGCGAGCACCAGGCATTGCTGTTGAACGTTGACAGGGACGTTGCCCTCCCTCGTTTATTTAACAGTATCCTCCACTGAGCTCCATCCCCCTGACCTGCCATTCTTACAGACTGGAATTCAAGTATCGTGACCTGGAATTCCAAGTTCTTTTGTGTGTGTGTATGTTTAGTCAGTAACTGTCAGTGATTATTATTTATAAGCCTTTTTAAATGCTGTAATCGTATACGTGAGTCTCCGATGAACTTGCACTGCCCTTCACATCCGGTGTAGGCCCTGCTGGCATCACTCTCACCGGTGCCTCTGCCCCCTGAGTTTCGAGAATGTAGCTGTGAGCCACCGTATCCCAGCTTTAGCTCTTAGAACCCTTGGGGCGAGGCTTAGCTTTAGTGGTAGACTCCATTTCCACTTTTCATACACAAAACCAGAACATAATTTAGCACCATATGGTTTACAAAACAACTTAGCGGGTTAAGGGTCAATAAACCAAGCTTTATGATTTGTGTTTGATCCCTAGAACTCATATGGTAGAAGGAGAGAACCAACGTCTGAAAGTTATCCTCTGACCCACACACACACACACACGAACTAAGTCAGGTGTGGTGGTGCACAACTTTAATCCCAGAAAGTACTTGGGAAGTAAAGGTGTACTGATTCCTGTGAGTTCAAGGCCAGCCAGGGCTGCATAACAAGTCCCTGTTTAATCAATAGTAATAACAATGTTGAAGGATTGCTATATTTGAGGCACTTATAAAATCACAGGCCTGTAATCCCAACTACTTTGGAAGCTGGAAAGTTCAAAGCCATGGAGTGGGCCTAAGGGGAGGGCAGTTTAGTGAGACTATATCTCAAAAAGTAATTTAAAAAAAAAAGCTGTGGGAACTGGAGAGATGGTTCAGCAGTTGGTTAAGACCACCGGCTCACCTAAATGGTGGCTCACAAATGTCCGTCATTTCATTTCCAGCAGATCTGATATACACTTCTAACCTTCACAGGCACCAAGCGTGGAAGTGGTACATAGAAATACATGCAGCAAAACACTCATACACAAAATTAATAATAAAAAATACTGTGGGTATTGCTCAGTGATAGAGCACTTGCATGTGCAAGTCCCTTAATACAGTTGTTACCATTTTACAGGTAATGAGGCTAAGTCTGAGAGATTAAGATTATATAACCACTAAGTGCCCAACTCTGGATTCAGGTTGATAGGACCTGCCATATACTGGACTTTAAAACTGGGCTGGAGCCGGGCGGTGGTGGTGCACACCTTTAATCCCAGCACTCGGGAGGCAGTTCCAGGACAGGCTCCAAAAAGCCACAGAGAAACCCTGTCTCAAAAAAAAAAAAACCCACAAACAAACAAACAAAAAACTGGGTTGGAGAGATGGTTCAACAGTTAAGAGTCCTGAGTTCAATTCCTAGCACCCACATGGTGGCTCACAACCATCTCCAGTGGGATCTGGTGCCCTCTTCTGGCATAAAGTTGTATATGCAGACAGAACAAATCTTTTAAAAAAAAAACAGCTATAGCCTGGTGGTGGCACACTTTTAATCCCAGCAATCAGGAGGCAGAGGCAGGTGGATCTCTGAGTTCAAAGTCAGCCTGGTTGGCCCTGAATCAAGGCCATTAGTTTGCTGAAGCTGTTGGTTTCAAGCAGGTGCCTAAAAAAATTGTCTTTCTATGGTCTGTTGGTCATTTCAGAAATTTTAAAATGTTATTGTCGATTCATTAAAAAGAAACATCTGCCTGCATATGATACCCGGCTCTAAAATTGTAGCACTTGGCTAGCTACAGAGGCCAGCTAGGCCAGAAGATTTGGAATTTGCAGCCACCCTGGGCCACAGCAAAATCCTGACTCGGGTGGGTGAAGTGGGGAGAGGAGAGCTGAAGAAAGGACTGAGTTCTTGGTAACAGATGTGGGTAGTTGCTAGTCTTAATGACATTCTAAGATTTTTCTAGGGGCTGGAGAGATTGCTTAGAGGTTAGGAGTACTGCCTGCCGTTCCAGAGATTCTGAGTTCAATTCCAGCAACCACATGATGGCTCACAACCATCTGTAGTAAGATCTGGTGCCCTCTTCTGGCCTTCAGAACACTGTATATATAATGAATAAATAAATATTTTTTAAAAAGATTTTTCTATACTCCTACATTATTAATTTAGCTTTTGTTCTTTTAAGTTATATATATGTTGCTGGGCAGTGGTGGCATGCCTTTAACCCCAGCACTCAGGAGGCAGAGGCAGGTGGATCTCTGTGAGTTCGAGGCCAGCCTGGTCTATAAGAGTTAGTTCCAGAACAGGCTCTAAAACTACAGTGAAACCCTGTCTTGAAAAACCAAAAAAAAAAAAAAAAAAAAGTTCTATCTATGTTAAATCTATTACCAAGAAAAAAGATTGCTGTGGGTTTTCTGCCCAGAACATTGTTCTGTACTGTGAACTTCTGTGCGACAATGTCCTTTTGTGTGGTTAGTGCCCTAATGTATGTTTTTTTAAAGATTGTATTTATTTACTTATTTTATTTATTATGTATACAGTATCTGTCTGCAAATATGCCTGCAGGCCCGAAGAGGGCACTAGATCTCATTACACATGGTTGTGAGCCACCATGTGGTTGCTGAGAGTTGAACTCAGGACTTTTGAAAGAGCAGCCAGTGCTCTTAACTTCTGAACATCTCTCCAGCTCCACTTGTGTGCTTTTGACTTACTCAAATAGAAACTTTTTAAAAAATGGATTATTTCCCCTATTCTTTCTAATTTGTAAATATAAACTGTTATACAATGTGGGAAAGAAAAGGAAAAAAAAAAACAAAGTCAGCCTGGACTATTGAGTGAGTTCCAAGATAGCGAAGGCTATACAAAGAAACCCTGTCTTAAAAAACAAAAACAAACAAACAAAAAACATTAAAAACGGTAGGTAGTTATGCATTTTTTAAAAATACTATCTGTATAAAAAGAGTTACTGGAGATAATATTGTTAGGAATGGGAATGGCACATGGTTGACAAGTGGGGAATGTAGCTCAGTATTTTTTTTTAAATCAGTGCTATAAAAAGGAAAATTGAAGCAGCTGTAGCAAGATCTTTTTTTTTTAATTTTTTATTGAGAAAAAGAAAAAAAAAGTTTCCGCCTCCTCCCAGCCTCCCATTTCCCTCCCCCTCCTCCCACCCTTTTCCCCCTACCCCCACTCCTCTCCCCCTCCCTCTCCAGTCCAAAGAGCAGTCAGGGTTCCCTGTCCTGTGGAAAGTCCAAGGTCCTCCCCCCTCCGTCCATGTCTAGGAAGGTGAACATCCAAACTGGCTAGGCTCCCACAAAGCCAGAACTTGAAGTAGGATCAAAACCCAGGGCCATTGTCCTTGGCTTCTCATCAGCCCCCATTGTTCGCCATGTTCAGAGAGTCTGGTTTTATCCCATGCTTCTTCCGTCACAGTCCAGCTGGCCTTGGTGAGCTCCCAATAAATAGATCAGCCACACTGTCTCAGTGGTTGGGTGCACCCCTCGTGGTCCTGACTTCCTTGCTCATGTTCTCCCTCCTACCGCTCCTCATTGGGAACTTGGGAGCTCAGTCTGGTGCTCCAGTGTGGGTCTCTGTGACTATCTCCATCCATCACCAGATGAAGGTTCTATGGTGATATGCAAGATATTCATCAGCATTGCTATAGGATAGGGTCATTTCAGGTTCCCTATCCTCAGCTGCCCAAGGAACTAACTGGGGACCTCGCCTTGGGCTCCTGGGAGCCACTCTAGGTTCAAGTCTCTTGCCAACCATAAGGTGGCTCCCTTAACTAAGAATTGTGCTTCCGTGCTCCCCTATCCAACCTTGTAGCAAGATCTTGATGACAGGAACCTCAGTTCTAGAAACATGAGACGTCATTGCACTTTTGTCTTTGGTATACATATGCAAATTTTCTCTTCAAAATTTTGTTTTTAAGATTTTTTTTTCCAGAATGAGATCTAGCTCTGTAGACCAGGCTGGCCTCAAACTCAGAGATCTGCTTGCCCCTGCCTCCCAAGTGCTGAGATTAAAGGGGTGTACCACCACAACTCAACTAGCCTACTTTTTTTTTTTTTTTTGGTTTTTTGAGACAGGGTTTCTCTGTAGCTTTGGAGCCTGTCCTGCAACTTATTCTATAGACCAGCTTGGCCTCAAACTCACAGAGATCCTCCTGCTTCTGCCTCCGAATGCTGGGGTTAAAGGTGTGTGCTACAGCCTAGCTATTTTCTTCCAGATTAAAATCCCCATTCTTTCTTCAAAATTTCTTCTTTGTTTTTTTTTTTTTCTTTTTTGAGACAGGGTTTTTCTCTGTAGCTTTGGAGCCTGTCCTGGAATTTGTTCTGTAGACCAGCTTGGCCTCGAACTCGCAGAGATCTGTCTGCTTCTGCCTCCGAATGCTGGGATTAAAGGTGCCAGTCTGATTTCTCCAAAATTTCTAGCCAAGGATTAGGACTGTAACTCAGTTAGATCATATATGCTCATTAATGCTCTGGGTTTGAGCTCTAGCACCACAACCACACATACAGAAAGATGGCAGCAGGTGTGTGTGTGTGTGTGTGTGTGTGTGTGCACGCATGCGCACATGTTGGAGAGCACAGAAGGGCAGAGTCAGGAATAGCATTGGTGGCTAGAACAGGAAGATTGACAGCAAAGCGGGGAAAAGCAGAAGCTGAGTGTTTGGTGGCTAGCCAGAGGTTTTAGAAGAGGTCCTACTCTCCAAGAACTGGGTGGTCTGATGGAAGATGAGAGAGGCAGACTGTGTGGTGTAACTTGCTGTATTGCTCCTAAAAGAGGATAAAACTCAATTTCACAATTTTAGTTGGCAGCAAAAGAGTATAATTATTTGGAAGATATATGTTGTGGCTGATGTGTGGTTTGGGTTTATCTTGATTTAAAACCACCCTCCATGTTTAGAACATCGGGTCAGAAGTTGAGAATTCCACCATTGAGAAACAGCGGAAGGAGCTGCAGCTGCTCATTGGAGAACTGAAAGATCGAGATAAAGAGCTCAATGACATGGTTGCAGTGCACCAGAGACAACTTCTTTCATGGGAGGAGGATCGGCAGAAAGTGTTGACTTTGGAGGAACGTTGCAGCAAATTAGAAGGTCAGAAACACACACAGCTCCATCTGCTGAGTACATCTGTGTGCTGACACACCGAAAGAATTCAGTCCTGTTGAAGATGGGCAGGTTTTAAAAACAGCCACGTAGGAAAAGTGCTGGTCAGAGCTAGAGTTATCATGGCGTGAAGGCTGTGGGTGTAGCTCAGTGGTAGGGAATGCTCAAAGCCCTGGGCCACTACAGTCGTCTTTTTTAAAACCTAGAGGAATGGGTGACAAGATGGCTCAGGTAAGGTACTCGCTGCTACGGCTGAAGACCTGAGTTCAATCTGTAGGACCTAAACAGTGGAGAGAGTTGACTCCCTCAAGTTCTCCTTTGATTTTTACAACACACAAGCCTTGGCACATGTGTGTTCTTGTAAATATAAATAATTGATTTTAAAAAAATTATGTATATGAGTGTATTTTGCCTTAACTACATGCATGCAGTACCAGAGGAAGTCAGCAAAGGGTAATGAATCTCCTGGGATTGGAGTTATAAGCACTTATAAGCCATTATGTGGGTGCTGGGAATCGAACCTGGATCCTCTAGAACAGCAAGTGTTCTTAACTGCTGAGCCATTTCTCCATCCCCTAAATAAAATTTCAAAAAACTCAAAATAGTGTTGGGAATTTAGTGTTAATCCCACCGGATGAGAATAAAGACCATTACTCACATTCTCTGGTCAAATATGTAAGCTTTCTTTTCTGTCGGACACGGCTATCTTCCTAGAGTGAGGTTTGAATAAATAGCATCAAACATAGGAAACAGTGGGGTTATGTAGCCCCCAAAACAGCAAGACCAGGAGTTTTTCAAGGGTTTGGGGATTTCCAGAGGATTTTGATTTGCATAGGAACTGGGCTTGGCAGAACATCTTATCAGGGTAGAGGTTAGGTATAGGGTATAAAACAGGTCAACTTATAGAAAATGGGTCAAGACTTGGTCATATCTGAGTTTTACAGAAAACAAGAATGAACTCATTTTGACCTTGTAACAAGATGACTTTTAATTTTAAGATGGAGTCAGGCAGGTCCATCAATATAGCTCAGTTGGTAGAGTGTTTGCTTAGCAGGCATGAACGAAGCATTGTGCTCTGTCCCTAACATCATGTAAAACCAGCATGGTCAGTGGAGTCAGATGACCACAAGTTCAACATAATCTTAGGTACAGTAATTTCGAAGCCAGCCTAGGATTCATAAGACCTTGTCTCAGCTGGGCAGTGGTGGCGCACGCCTTTAGTCCCACCACTCGGGAGGCAGGAGCAGTCAGATCTCTGTGAGTTCAAGACTAGCCTGGTCTACAAGAGCTAGTTCCAGGACAGGCTCCAAAACCACAAAACCTGTCTCGAAAAAACAAAAAAAAAAAAAAAAAAGACCTTGTCTCAAAAATTCCAAAAAGAAAAAGAGGAAAAAAAAGAAAAATATAAATATAAAAGATTGCTAATTGAAAGTAAAATAAATAGGGCCTGAAAAATGGCTTAGTAGGTAAAGGCACTTGCTGCCAGACCTGGGGACCTTAGTTCAGTCCCCAAGAGCCTCATGGTGGAAGAAGAGAACCAACTCTCACAAGTTGATCTCTGATCTCTACGCCCATTGTGACATACATGCATAAGCTTGTGCACACACAATAAATGTCAATTTAAAAAGAATTCAGGTAGTATAAACAGGTGTAGTGGTATACACCTTTAATCCTAGCAATAGAGAGGTAGAGGCAGGCAGATCTGTATGAGTTTGAGGCCAGTCTGGTCTACATAGTCTAGGACAGCCAGTGCTAAAAAGAGACCCAGTCTTCAAAAAAAGAAAAAGTGGTGTAGAATATTTCTTTAAGACTGATTTATTTATTGTATCTATAGTGTTCGCTTGCATGTATGCCTGCTTGCCAGAAGAGGGTACAAGATCTCATTATAGATGGTTGTGAACCACCATGTGGTTGCTGGGAATTGAACTCAAGACTTCTGGAAGAGGGGCTGGAGAGATGGCTCAGTGGTTAAGAGCATTGCCTGTTCTTCCAAAGGTCCTGAGTTCAATTCCCAGCAACCACATGGTGGCTCACAACCATCTGTAAAGAGGTCTGGTGCTCTCTTCTGGCCTGCAGACATGCACATAGACAGAATATTGTATGCATAATAAATAAATAAATATTAAAAAAAAGACTTCTGGAAGAGCAGCCAGTGTTGTGCCCTTAACCTCTGAACCATTTCTCCTGCCTGTAAAAATATTATCTTAATAACACAGTTTGTATATAGTCACTAGCACCTAGATTTTGAAGTAATCAAGATTTGGGCTTGGATTTGCAGATTAATGGAGGTGCTTGCCTAGCATCCAAAGGACTCTGTTAATCTTCAGTACCACATACAAGAGCAAGATTTAATAAGTTCTTTATGGAAAGAGGAAAATTTACTGACCAGTAAACATGTTAGTATGTTCTCGTTCTCATTAGTAATTAGGGAAACACAAACCACAATAATAGACCATTTTATGTTTGTTAGTCTGGCAAAAGCCATCAGGCCTTGTTACCCATATACAGGAAGATAGAGAGCCACAGGAAGGGTATACACTGCTGATGGGAGTAAGCTGGCACAATTGCTTTGGGAAATCATTTCACAGTGCCTGGGAAAGTTGAAGACATATGAATCCTTTAAATAAGGAAGGGTCTGAAGGCTGCGGTCCAGCCATTCCACCTCCAGGAATTTTCACTTCAGTTGCCTAGCGAATTTACTAATGCAGACTGTGGGCTGAGGAATATAACTCACTGGGAAAGTACTTGAAGCACTGGGTTCCATGCCTAGCAACCTCCAGCCTCACCCCCCAAAATAGTAGATTCTGATATAATAGGTTTGGATTCTTTGTTTTTGGCTTCTTTTTTTTAGTGAAAAAAAAAAACTTTAAAAAGTTTAATGTATATGGGGGTTTTTGCTTCCATGTTTGCCTGTGTACCACATGCATGCAGTGTGTTCAGAGGTCAAAAGAGGGTGTTGGATCCTCTGGGAGTGAAGTTAAAGTTATAAACTACCATGTAGGTAATGGGAATCGAACCTGGGTCCTCTGAAGAACAACCAGTATTGTTAACCACTGAGCCGTCTTTTCTCTGACCTCTTCTTTTTTGATTTTTTTGAGGGGAGATTTCGAGACAGGATTTCTCTGTGTAACAGTCCTAGCTGTCCTGGAACACACTCTGTAGACCGGACTGGCTTCAAACTCACAGAGATCCTCCTGCTTCTGCCTCCCAAGTGCAGTGCTGGGATTAAAGGTGTGCACCACCACCACCTAACAATCTCTTATTTATTAATAGATTCATTTATTATTTTCATTTTTTAAAGATTTATTTATTATGTATACAATGTTCTGACTGCATGTGTGCCCGCATGCTAGAAGAGGGCACCAGATCTCATTACAGATAGTTGTGAGCCACCATGTGGTTGCTGGGAATTGAACTCAAGGCCTCTGGAAGAGCAGCCAGTGCTCTTAACCTCTGAGCCATCTCTCCAGCCCCTCATTTATTATTTTTATTTTATGTGTTTGGGTTCTTTGCCTGGATGTATGTACGTGCATCATTTATGTGCCTTGTGCCCTCCAAGGCCAGGAGAGGGTGTTGGATCACCTGGAACTGGAAATACAGGTAGTTGTGAGCTGCCATGTGGGTAATGGGAACCAAATCCAGGTCTTCAAAAGCAACACCGAACCATCTCTCCAGCCTTTATTTATTCTTTATCATGCGGGATGTGTGTGTGGATATGTACACACAGGTAAGTGCTTTTGCTTGAGGTGCTAGTGAGAGTCTTATCCTCTAGAGTTGGCATTGCAGGCAGTAGTGAGCCACCCAGTATGGGGGCCAGGAGCCAAAACTGAGTCCTCAGCAAAAGCAGTTTTAGTACTTAAACTTACACTCTGAGTCAGTCATCTCTTCAGCACATTGTTTTCCTTCCTCTTCTTTCCTGCTTCCTTCCTTCCTTCCTTCCTGCCTTCCTGCCTTCCTTCCTTCCTGCTTCCTTCCTTC
>JABTXL010002731.1:5470879-5484208 GCA_025134845.1 Neodon shergylaensis | reverse complement strand
TGTGTGTGTGTGGTGTGTGTGCACATGAGCATGTGTGTGTGTGTGTGGTGTGTGTGCACATGAGCGTGTGTGTGTGTGTTTGAATAAGAATACCTGTGATAGGCCGGGCGGTGGTGGCGCACGCCTTTAATCCCAGCACTTGGGAGGCAGAGGCAGGCGGATCTCTGTGAGTTCGAGACCAGCCTGGTCTACAGAGCTAGTTCCAGGACAGGCTCCAAAAAACCACAGAGAAACCCTGTCTCGAAAAACAAAAAACAAACAAACAAAAAAAAAAGAATACCCGTGATAGTGTCAGTTTACATTGATCTGGGAAGGCCTAGAAGCAGGTCCACTCCTTTCTGGTCTTCCCCCAGGGTTAAGTGTAGTGAGGGCTGCGGGCCGGCCTGCTTTTCGTCCCACCGGGCTC
This sequence comes from Neodon shergylaensis, assembly GCA_025134845.1. NCBI lineage: Eukaryota > Metazoa > Chordata > Mammalia > Rodentia > Cricetidae > Neodon > Neodon shergylaensis. The sequence continues at coordinate 5,483,802 of JABTXL010002731.1, read as the reverse complement.
CCGCATGGGTAGCTTTACACCCGAAATAACAACACACAAATTGTATTCATTTAAGCACTGCCTGGCCCATTATATCTAACCTCTTCTTGGCTAACTCTCATACCTTGCTTAACCCATTTCTAATAATCTGTGTAGCACCACAAGGTGGTGGCTTACTGGGAAAGATTCTAGCCTACGTCCTTCTCAGGTCGGAGAATCATGGCAACTGCCTCACTTCCTTCTTCCTCCCAGCATTCTGTTTTGTCTTCCCTGCCTCCCTATGTTCTGACCTATCAAGCCCAGCAGTTTTCTTTATTAATTAACCAATGAAAGCAACAGATAGAAAGAAGACCCACCTACATCAGTTAGGTTGACCAGTGTGTGGGTGCTGAGTTGACTGTGGACCTGAGGAACTGTTGTTTCAGCCTCACATCTGCCACTGTTTTATAAATGGTGACTGTGGGGACCACACTAAATGATACACTAAATATGGGCAGGTCACCCAAAGGAAGTTCTTTACTTCCAACCATTATCACCTACCAGAGTAGAACTCGGCCATCGATAAATTTAACTAGAGGCCTGGTTGCAGAAAGAACCACAAACTGAGATACCTAGCACCATTCAAAATAGACCATTCAAAAGAAATGCCTAGCATTCTAACTGCTGTAGATATGACCTCCTCCCAGTACACACTCACCAGGATACCCCTAGACAAATGTCAGCCAATCAAGGGTCCTAAATCTCAGAAACCCCTCACTCCAACCTTTACTACTATAAAACCCCAATTCTAATTGAGCTCGGGGCTCTTCAGTTGTTCCAATACGTTGGACATGCAGAGAGACCGAGTTTGCAAATTTGATTAAAATAAAGGCTCTTTGTTTTTACATACGGGACTCGGTCTCCTTGTTGGCTTTTGCGGGAACTTTGTGGATTTGGGCACAACAGTGACAGGGTCAGGTTAGAGGACTGACTGCTCAGTCAGCCTCTGAGGGCTGCTGCAGAGCCACAGCTTGAGGAAGTTATTCTCATCCCTGCCCAGGACAAAATGCCTCATAAGACAGTGCCAGGGCTGGAGAGATGGCTCAGTGGTTAAGAGCACTGGCTGCTCTTCCCGAGGACCTGGGTTCAATTCCCGGCCCCTACATGACAGCTAACAACTGTCTGTAACTCCAATTCCAGGAGATCCAACACCCTCACACAGATATACAGGCCATATATGCAGTCAAAATACTAAAGTACATAAAATAAAAATAAATAAATCATTAGAGACAATGGCTTAGTCTTCCTGGACAGAGTCAAGCATGAGCATAATGTGAAGAGGATTGCTGCCTATTCTCAAACTAAATTGTTAACTAAGAGTCTCTGAAAGTTGTTGAGCCAGGCATAGTAGTACAGGTACCCGCTCTTAAGAGGTAGAAGCAGGGAGATCATTAATTCAAGGTTATTCTTTACTACGTAGGGATTTCAAAGGTCAGCCTAGGCTATATATGACCCTGTCCTAACCCTGCCTCCTAAATTTGAAACTTTTTTCTTGACCAATTTAATGCAATAGTCTTGGCCTTACCATGCTTTCACCAATGGTTATAAGTGCTGTCTCCATTTATAACATCAGCTAAATCCCCATGGCAGTAGTGGGGACAGGCTGTATCTCTTTGTCTTTGGGTCAGCACAACACCAAGGATATACACTGTGTGTCACCAGTGTTTACTGAGTATGTGTGCATGCCAAGTAGGATATTCAAGAAGTCTGCCATGCCAATATTTATGTATTATGAATATTTGATTGACCCAATATTTATTTAAAACATTTTTAAAGTAGGGTAATGGGAAACAGAACAGAGAGCAAGGGAGAGAAACTCATTTAGTCCAGGTTGACTGAGAAAGGAAATTTGAAGAGTTAGCATTTGAACTCTAACTGGGCTGTAGACATAACTGTAGCCAGACCCCACGGGGAACCTTCTAGGCAGCAAACAAGGAGGCCTAGAGTGGATCTTAAGGGGCTATTCCTGATTTGTTTATTTCCTTGTTGGAAAAGAAACTCTCTGTTCCTCCTTTACCAGTTTTGCACAGACATTCAATTCGGTTTGATGCTTATGATGCTATGTGCCTGGTGTTAGTGACCATCCCTCAGGTTCATGTCCACAAGACTGTTCCCACTTAAGACACCAGTCCCAAATCCCCGGGGAGCCTCACACCAACTGACCAACCACCTGGCAGTAAAGCAAGAGCTCCTACAACAACCTGAGCAGCCTCCATCATGGACGAAGGCTCAGGGAAGCACTTTGCCCCATTGCTGGCTGAAACTCTGGAGCTGCAAATGGAAGTGGCTTTATGTGCAGAGCTCCGAGGTCCTCTCCTAAAGCAAACCTGATACCCCTCCTCCCGCCACACACACACGTGTATATATCTGGGACTCTCCATCTCAAGTCCTCTGAGAGCCTTAACAGAGCTCTGTCTTCAGCCCTCCCTTGGTTTGGAGGCCGCTGAGTAGGACTGGAAGTTCCAGCCCTGATGGCCTAGGACTTTCTGGTGAACAGTGGGTTCCAGATGCTAACTAGGGGGGGGGATCTGGAACGGTCCCTTTTTTGTTTCCTTTGGCTCTGTTTTGTCTTTTGAGACAAGGTCTTGTCATATAGCATAACCTAGGGTCCCCTCCAATTTGTGATCCTCCTGCTTCAGCTTCCTGAGTGCTATCATCATCAATACTTAGGAAATTCCAAGAGATCCAGAAGCTGTTCACCAAGACTGAAGAACAAAACCCAAATTATTTCTTTTTTTTTAGGCAGTCAAAGAACCGAGAGAAAGAAATGGAGAGAGGTTGGGAACAAGGAAGGCCATGTCACTATTGGCTTTGCCGTTTATAGTAATGGATTTGGGTTTTATCCAAGCACAGCAGGGAGGGCTTCTTACCAAAAATGACACAAGGAGTTTTTATTTTTAAAGATTGGTCTGTATCCCCTGGGTGTAGCAAGAGAAGCCAGGCCAGAGTCGTGAATGGCCCAGCTGTAGACCCAGCAGGGTCCTCAGAGGCTGCTGAGCATGTGGAGGCTTTGTGTAGTGTCTGTGTTCCCAGAGGCTGGCCTTTACCTGAGGAATTTCTCCCTTCTGTTTATGAAGAGGACCTAAATGAGAAGACAACAGAAAACAACGAACAACGAGAAGAGATCATTCGCCTCAAGCAAGAGAAAAGTTGCCTGCATGATGAATTAACATTTACTGGTAAAGAATTGGATGAAGTATTTGAATAGTTGCATGTTTGTAAACGCAGCTTTTTGTCACAGGCTAAAGGATGTATACTTCCGTAAAAGATAAGCTTTTGTGTGTTTCCCAGACTTCTGAGAGATTGATAAGGGGCTGTGCTTGAGTTTTAACAGTTTTTTATATCTATTTATGTTTATTTATTTATGGTTTTTGAGACAGAGTTTAACTCTGTAGCCCTGAGTTTTAACATATTTATTTATTTTTGTTTTTTTCAAGACAGAGTTTAACTGTGTAGCCCTGACTGTCTTAGAACTCACTCTGTAGACCAGGCTGGCCTCGAACTCACAGAGATCCACCTGCCTCTGCCTTCTGAGTGCTGAGATCAAAGGTGTGTGTCATCACCTCTGGGCTAAGTTTCAACATTTTTATTCCCCTCCAGGTAGTGTTTTTCTCCCCATAAAGTGGAGCTACAGCTTGTCCAACTTGAATGGGTCTTTATGCTCCTCAAGAAAAAGAAAACACTCCTGCTGGAAAGTTCGTTTTAGGGTAGGAGTGTAGCTCAGTTGGCGGAGTGTCCACCCAGCACACAGTAACTGGGCCTGATGGCATATAACTTGTAATCACAGAACTTGGAAGGTGGAGGCAGAAGGATCAGAAGTAACATTATCTAAAAAGAATCATATGGGTTGTTGAGGGGAGGGTTTGTATAATTTCACAAATGCTAAGTAAACTATCAGGAGTCCAAAGGGCTGGTGTGTAACCTACCACTAGACTTGGCCTCCAGCGCTATAAAACTCTTTAAGAATTCAGCATTGAGTTTTTTTGTTTTGGGTTTTTTTTTCCCCCTGGTTTTTCGAGACAGGGTTTCTCTGTAGCTTTGGGATCTGTCCTGGAACTAGCTCTAGTAGACCAGGCTAGCCTTGAACTCACTGATATCCGCCTCCCTCTGCCTCCCAAGTGCTGGGATTAAAGGTGTGTGCCACTATTGCCTGGCTCAGCATTGAGTTTGCAAATTAATTACCTTCAGTTAGTACGTTGGGGGAAAGCTCATGAGTATTGTTGCATTGGTGCAACTCAAATCTTCATTAGTTGGTGTCATGTGTAATCATCCCAGGCCTTCCCCACCGCACACCACCTTCCCCAGCATGGCCCCTGCCCATCCTCTCTGAAATATCCACCGCGGAAATCCTCTCTCTCCTCACTGTGGACATTGAGCTTATTGATACCCCTTGCCCACCAAGGTTTCCCTAGGCTCTCATTTTGCAGGAGTATTAAGAAAATCATAGTTTTGGAAGGAAAACTTTATTTTATTTTATTTTGGTTTTTTGAGACAGGGTTTCTCTGTAGCTTTGGCGCCTGTCCTGAAACTAGCTCTTGTAGAACAGGCTGGTCTCGAACTCACAGAGATCCGCCTGCCTCTGCCTCCCAAGTGCTGGGATTAAAGGCGTGCGCCACCACCGCCCGGTTGGAGGAAAAATTTTAAAGAGAAAACTAGATGAACATTTTGGTCTAGCCATTCTTTTCCTCAATCTCCCTCCTTTTAAGAGGAGAAAATTCTTACAGTTTAAAGAGAAACACCTTTAGAATTTTCAAGTACAATGAATCCTTCATTTTAATCCTTTTAAGGATTAGGGTAAGGCAGTGCCAGTTTCACCACTAGAGGTCACTGTGTTGATTATTTCTAGGATTTCTGTCTTAGTTATGCCTTGTATGTAACTAGAGATACACCCCATGGTTGAAATCAGACAGTCGGAGTCAGCCTGTATGTGATTCCACTAAAGCCAAGACACTAACAGGCCACAGGGAATTAGAACTAAGCAGATGCTGTGGAGACACTGCTTGACTTCCTCTCGTGCACTCTGAGGTGCATTGCCAAAGGCAAGTGTCATACAAGTCTTCAGTTGTGTTAAGATACACACGTAGATGTACACACGACACTGCCTGGGAAGATCTGAAGATGAAGTCTAGATTGCAATCCATTTTGCACCACCAGCCCCCAATTTGGTCTTGAACTGAGACTTTTAAGTGTGTGCCATCACACCCAGCCCACCCCTGATTCATAAATATAAAAGTCTTCTTGATTTGTAAAATGTTAAATACAACTATAATACATTTTGGGAAATAACTTTTAAAAAACATTTCTTCAACTGATTGCCTTTCTACAGAAGACAATTATACATCATTGTTTCAAAAACAGTTTTTGTATGCTTTAATTGTAAAAGTAAATTGAGGGAGCTAGGGATGTAGTTCACTTGGTAGAGTGCTTACATGTTATACTTTGAGTTTATTCCCCAGTGATATCAAAACAAAGAATAGCAGGGTGTAGTGGCGCATGCCTTTAATCCCAGTAGACAAAGGCAAGTGGATCTCTGTGCCATTGGGGGTGGGCTTTGATGTTTCAAAAGCTCTCTCTGCCTCTTATTTTTTTTTAAAGACTTTATTTTTTATTTTAAATTGTAGGGTGTGTGTGTGTGTGTGTGCGCACACATCTGATTGCAGTGCTCTGGAGACCAGAAGAGGGCATCCCTGGGGTTGGTGTTACAGGCAGGTGTGAGCTGCCTGAGATGGATGCTGGGGACTGAACTCTGGTTCTCTGGAAGAGCAGTAAGCAACCTTAACCACTGAATCATCTCTCCAGCCCTTTCTCTACCTCTGATTTGTGGATAGAGATGCAAGTTCTCAGCTGTTACTATGCTCCCTGAAATGATAGTCATGGATTCTAACCCTGGAATTGTAAGCCCCCAATAAATTCTTCTATAAGTTGTTTTGGTCATAGTGTCTCTTCACAGCAATAGAAAGTAACTAATTAAAGTACTAAATATAAAATAAAGTAACTAAGACAAATACCAAATATAATAATTTAATTTCTATCTCTTGGATTTTTTTATGTGAAGCATTTATTGCTGATGTGATTGTGAATCAAATCAGTTCTTCTCCCTGCCATGAGACAGGGATTCTCTGTATAGCTCTGACTATCCTGGAACTTACTCTGTAGACCAGGTTGGTCCTGAACTCACAGAGATCCACCTGCCTGTCTCCCAAGTGCTGGGATTAAAGGCATGCGCCACTACCACTTGGCTCAAATCAATTCTATTTTATTGTTGTTGTTGGCTCATTCTGGGACTTTCTTGGCTTCCTTTTTTTTTCTTTTTTTCTTTTTTTCTTTTTTTATTGATATTTATTGAGCTCTAAATTTTTTTCTGCTCCGCTCCCTGCCTCTCCCCTCCCTACTTCAATCCTCCCCCAAGGTACCCATGCTCCCAATTTACTCAGGAGATCTTGTCTTTTTCTACTTTCTACTTTCCATGTAGATTTGATCTATGTAAGTCTCTCTTAGTGTCCATATTGTTGTCTAAATTCTCTGGGATTGTGGTTTGTAGGCTGGCTTTCTTTGCTTTATGTTTAAAACCACCTATGAGTGAATACATGTGATAATTGTCTTTCTGTATCTGGGTTATCTCACTCAAAATAATGTTTTCTAGCTCCATCCATTTGCCTGCAAAATTCAAGCTGTTGTTATTTTTTTCTGCTGTGTAGTACTCCATTGTGTAAATGTACCACATTTTCCTTATCCATTCTTTGATCGAAGGGCATTTAGGTTGTTTCCAGGTTCTGGCTATGACAAACAAAGCTGCTATGAACATAGCTGAGCACATATCCTTGTGGCACGATTGAGCATCCTTTGGATATATACCCAAAAGTGGTATTGCTGGGTCTTGAGGAAGGTTGTTTACTAATTTTCTGAGAAATCACCACACTGACATCCAAAGAGGTTGTGTCAGCTTGCATTCCCATCAGCAATGCAGAAGTGTTCCCTTTTCCCCACAACCTCTCCAGCATAAGTTGTCATCAGTGTTTTTGATCTTGGCCATTCTTACAGGTGTAAGATGGAATCTCAGAGTTGTTTTGATTTGCATTTCTCTGATGACTAAGGATGTTGAACATTTCCTTAAGTGTCTTTCAGCCATTTTAGATTCCTCTGTTGAGAGTTTTCTGTTTAGGTCTGTACTCCATTTTTTTATTGGATTATGTGATCTTTTGGTGTCCAATTTCTTGAGCTCTTTGTATATATTTTTTAAATTTATTTATTATGTATACAGTGTTCTGTCTGCATGTATGCCTCCAGGCCAGAAGAGGGCACCAAATCTCATTACAGATGGTTGTGAGCCACCATGTGGTTGCTGGGAATTGAACTCAGGACCTTTGAAAAGGCAGTCAGTGCTCTTAACCTCTGTGCCATCTCTCCAGCCCCTCTTTGTATATTTTGGAGATCAGACCTCTGTCTGATGTGGGGTTAGTGAAGATCTTTTCCCATTCTGTAGGCTGTCGTTTTGTCTTGTTGACCGTGTCCTTTGCTTTACAGAAGCTACTCAGTTTCAGGAGGTCCCATTTATTAATTGTTTCTCTCGGTGTTTGTGCTGCTGGGGTTATATTTAGGAAGTGGTTCTCTATGCTAGTGCATTCAAATGTACTTCTCACTTTCTCTTTTATAAGGTTCAATGTGGCTGGCTTTATGTTGAAGTCTTTAATCCATTTGGACTTGAGTTTTGTGCATGGTGATAGATATGGGTCTATTTTCATTTTTCTACATGTTAATATCCAGTTATGCCAGCACCACTTGTTAAATATGCTTTCTTTTTTTTCATTTGATATTTTTTGCTTCTTTATCAAAGATCAGGTATTCGAAGATGGGTGGTTTGATATCTGGTTCTTCTATTTGGTTCCATTGGTCCTCCTGTCTGTTCTTATGCCAATACCAGGCTGTTTTCAGTACTGTAGCTCTGTAGTAGAGTTTGAAGTCAGGGATTGTGATGCCTCCAGAAGTTCTTTTATTGCACAGGATTGTTTTGGCTATCCTGGGTTTTTTGCTTTTCCATATGAAGTTGAGTACATGTTCTTTCAAGGTCTTTGAAGAATTTTGTTGGGATTTTGATGGGCATTGCGTTGAATCTGTAGATTGCTTTTGGTAAGGTTGCCATTTTTCCTATGTTAATTCTGCCTACTCAAGAGCATGGGAGATCTTTCCACTTTCTGGTGTCTTCTTCAATTTCTTTCTTCAAAGATTTAAAGTTCTTGTCATACAAGTCTTCCACTTGTTTGGGTAGAGTTACTCTGAGATATTTTATGCTATTTGTGGCTATTGTGAAGGGTGTTGATTCTCTGATTTCTTCCCCAGCCCTTTTTATCATCTGTGTACAGGAGGGCTACTGATTTTTTTTTTGAGTTAATCTTGTATCCTGCTATGTTGCTGAAAGTGTTTATGAGTTGTAGAAGTTCCTTGGTAGAATTTTTGGGATCACTTATGTAAACTATCATATCATCAGCAAATAGTGAGAGTTTGACTTCTTCCTTTCCAATTTATATCCCCTTGATCTCCCTTTGGTGTCTTATTGCTCTAGCTAGGACCTCAAGAACTATATTGAATAGATATGGAGAGAGTGGACAACCTTGTCTTGTTCCTGATTTCAGTGTAATTGTTGAGAGTTTCTCTCCATTTAATTTGATGTTGGCTGTTGGCTTGCTGTATATTGCCTTAATTGTGTTTAGGTATGTTCCTTGTTTCCCTGCTCTCTCCAAGACCTTTATCAAGAAGGGATGTTGTATTTTGTCAAAAGTTTTCTCGGCATCTAATAAGATGATCATGTGGTTTTTATTTTTCAGCTTGTTTACATGGTGGATTACGTTGACAGATTTTCATATGTTGAACCATCCCTGCATCTCTGGGATGAAGCCAACTTGGTCATGGTGGATGATGGTTCTGATGTGTTCTTGGATTCGAATTGCTAGTATTTTTGCATCAGTGTTCATAAGTGAAATTGGTCTGTAATTTTCTTTCTTAGTAGTGTCTTTCTGGGTTTGGGTATCAAGGTAATTGTAGCCTCGTATAAAGAGTTTTGAAATGTTCCTTCTGTTTCTATTGTGTGGAATAATTTGAGGAGTATTGGTATTAGTTCTTCTTTGAAAGTCATGTAGAATTCTGAGCTGAAACCACTTGGTCCTGGCCTTTTTTTGGTTGGGAGAGTTTTGATGACTGTTCTATTTCTTCAGCAGTTATAGACCTGTTTAATTTGCTTATCTGGTCTTGGTTTAGTTTTGGTAAGTGATATTTATCCAGAAAGTTGTCCATTTCCTTTAAGTTTTGCAATTTTGTGGAGTACAGGTTTTCAAAATATGACCTGATGATCCTCTGTATTTCCTCTATGTCTGTTGTTATGTGCCCCTTTTCATTTCTGATTTTGTTGATTTGGATATTCTCTCTCTGCCTTTTGGTTAGTTTGGATAAAGGTTTGTCTATTTTGTTGATTTTATTGAAGAACCAACTCTTGGTCTCATTGATTCTTTGTATTGTTTTCTTTGTTTCTATTTTGTTGATTTCAGCTCTCACTTTATTTCCTGCCATCTAGTTCACTTAGGTGAGTTTGCTTCTTTTTGTTCTAAAGTTTTCAAATGTTCTGTTAATTCACTAGTGTGGGATTTTTCTAGCTTTTTTATGTAGGCATTTAGTGCTATGAACTTTCCTCTTAACACTGCTTTCATTGTGTCCCATAAATTTGGGTATGTTGTGTGGTCATTTTCATTGAATTTTAGGAAGTCTTTAATTTCCCCCTTTGTTTCTTCCTTGACCCATTGATGATCCAGATGAGCATTGTTTAATTTCCATGTGTTTGTGGGTTTTCTGGAATTAGTATTGCTGTTGACTTCTAGTTTTAAACCATGGTGATCTGATAAGGTTATTTCAATTTTTTTTTATATTTGTTGAGGTTTGTTTTGTTACCGAGTATGTGGTCAGTTTTTGAGAAGGTTCCATGAGGTGCTGAAGAAGGTATATTCTTTTCTGTTTGGATGGAATATTCTATAGATGTCTGTTAAGTCCATTTGAGTCATAACATCTGTTCTCTTATTTCTCTGTTCATTTTTGTCTGATGGACCTGTCCAATGGTGAGAGGGGAGTGTTGAAGTCTCCCACTATTAGTGTGTGGGGGTTTAATGTATGATTTAAGCTTTAGAAGTGTTTCTTTCACATATGAGGGTGCCCTTGTATTTGGGGCATAGATGTTCAGTAATGAAATTTCCTCTTGATGGATTTTTCCTGTTACCTATATGAAATGACCTTCTTTGTCTCTTTTGACTGATTTTTTTTTTGAATTTTCGAGACAGGGTTTCTCCATAGCTTTTGGTTCCTGTCCTGGAACTAGCTCTGTAGACCAGGCTGGCCTCCAACTCACAGAGATCCACCTGCCTCTGCCTCCCGAGTGCTGGGATTAAAGGCATGTGCCACCACCGCCCGGCTTCTTTTGACTGATTTTAGCTTGAAGTCTATTTTGTTAGATATTAGGATAGCTACACCTGCTTGTTTCTTAGGTCTATTTGATTGGTATATTTTTTCCCAAATCTTTACTCTGAGACGATGTCTGTCTTTGAGGTTGAGATGCGTTTCTTATATGCAGAAGAAGGATGGATAGATTCTGTTTTCGTATCCAGTCTGTTAACCTGTGCCTTTTTTAATAGGTGAGTTAAGTAAGGGACATTAATGACCAGTGGTTGCTATCTCCTGTTAATTTAGTTTTCATCGTTGGTGATGTTAATTTGTGCATTTTTTCTTCTTCTTCGGGATTTGCTGTAATGAGATCATCAATTGTCTGTGTTTTTGTTGGTGTAGCCATCTGCTTTGGGTTGGAGTTTTCCTTCTAGTATTTTGTGTAGGGCTGGGTTTGTGGCTAGGTATTGGTGAAATTTAGATTTATCATGGAATATCTTGTTTTGTCCTTCTATGGCGATCGACAGTTTTGCTGGGTATAGTAGTCTGTGCTGGCATCCATGGTCTCTTAATGCCTGTATAATGCTTGACTATGACCTTCTGGCTTTCATTGTCTCCAATGAGAAGTCAGGTGTAATTCTGATAGGTTTACCTTTATATGTTACTTGGCCTTTTTCCTTTGCAGCTCTTAATATTCTTTCTTTACTCTGTATGTTTAGAGTTTTGATTATTATGTGGAGAGAGGACTTTATTTTTGATCCAGTCCATTTGGTGTTCTGTAAGCTTCTTGTATCTTCATAGGCATATCTTTCTTTAGTTAGGGAAAGTTTTCTTCTATGATTTTGTTAAATAAATTTTCTGTGCCTTTGAGTTGAACTTCTCCTTCTTCTATACCTATTATTCTAAGATTTGGCCTTTTTATGGTATCCCATATTTCATGGATATTTTGGGTTAAGCTTTTGTTAGATTTAAAAAATGTTTTCTTTAACTGATGAGTCTATTTCCTCTCAAATTGTTCTTATGTACACTGTTAATGTATGTTTGGGGATAGTACCTGGTTTCTATACCCTTATAGTACCTTCTTTGTATATATACTCTTTTTTGTAATGCTGGTGGGAGGAATCAAACCTAAATAAGCACTCTACCTCTAAGCCATATCCCCAACTCCTAAAAATAACTTCTTCATATGTTTTTGTTTCTATGTTGCCAAGACTGTTCTCTAACTTTTGGCCTCAAGTGATTTTCATGTGTCGAATGTGGAGTATCTGGGAACACAGGTGCACATCACCAAGCCCTACTTGTTAAAAATAAATTCCTAGGACTGGAGAGATGGTTCAGCAGTTACAAGAAATGACTGTTCTTCCAGAGGACTCAGATTGAATTACCAGCACTTGCATGGCAGCTAACAGCTCACAATTTTCTGTAGCTGTGATTCCAAGGGATTTGGTACCCTCTTCTGCTCTGAAGGCATGCATGTGGTGTACATACATACAATTAAAAAAGTTAAATTTTTAAAAATAAAAACAAGTGCTTAGCCGGAGGTGGTAGGATACCCTAATCCCTTGGAGTGTAGAGGCTCCAAGAGGAGCTCAAATTTAAGTCCAGCCTGGATTCACAGAGGGATCCTGTCTCAGTGAATAAAGATAGCAACCACTTCTCAATATCTGCTTTCAATCTTTGGTGTTCGTTATTTGGCTTTTTGTTTTGAGTCAGGGTCTCATATAACCCAGGCTAGCCTTGAATTCCTGAGTTTCTTACCTCCAACTCCCAAGTGATAGAATTACAGGTGTGTACTCCTGGGCCTCACTTACTTTCAGGCTTTTTTCCCATATTTCCCTTTATTTTTGCATATACTTTAAACCATTTTTTTGACTTAACATTAATTATGTTGTGCACTTTCCTATTTCTTTCTTTTTTTTTTTTTTTGGTTTTTCGAGACAGGGTTTCTCTGTGGTTTTGGAGCCTGTCCTGGAACTAGCTCTTGTAGACCAGGCTGGTCTCGAACTCACAGTGATCCGCCTGCCTCTGCCTCCCGAGTGCTGGGATTAAAGGCGTGTGCCACCACTGCCTGGCTGCACTTTCCTATTTCATGGTGGACTCAGTCAGAATCACACATGGAAGCTCTTCTCAGTCAGTCATTCTGCAGCTTTTAAGTTTGAGAACCACAACAGAAGTGTTAGTTGTTAAATCTGAGTGATGTGTATTGATATTGCTGATGAAAAATATCCAATTATTTTTGTCCTTATACAGTCGAGAGAGAAAAGAGGAAAGATGAGTTACTTGATATTGCAAAATCAAAGCAAGATCGTACAAATTCAGAGCTACACAACCTGAGACAGGTATGTCCCAGCTGTCTTCTATGACCATAGGTAAGAAATGTCGGGGAATTAGGAAGCTGTCTTCCTGTTGATTTTTGTTGGGGGTGTTTCTCTCTCTCTCTCTCTCTCTCTCTCTCTCTCTCTCTCTCTCTCTCTCTCTCTCTCTCT
>JABTXL010002731.1:5444685-5470869 GCA_025134845.1 Neodon shergylaensis | reverse complement strand
TCTCTCTCTCTCTCTCTCTCTCTCTCTCTCTCTCTCTCTCTCTCTCTGTGTGTGTGTGTGTGTGTGTGTTTTGTTTGTTTGGGGGCTTTTTTTTTGACACAGGGCCATCCTGGAACTTGTTTTGTAGACCAGGCTGGCCTTAAACTCAGATTCACCTGTCTCTGCCTCCTGAATGCTAGGATTAAAGGCGTGTACTGCCACCATTCAGAACTTGCTGATTTTGTTAATGGTGCCTCCTGGATCTTCACTACATCAGACATACATCGTCTTTAGCGTAGCAGTCTTGGCTGTGGGACTTAGAGGTTGGGAGATGAGAGATGCATGGAAATATCTTGTTGCAACCATCTGGTCTGTTTTGTTTTTATTGTATTGATTTGTTGACATCTCTGGCAGATTTACGTAAAACAACAGAGTGACCTGCAGTTTCTTAATTTCAATGTAGAAAATTCTCAGGAATTAATACAGACATATGACTCAAAGATGGAGGAATCAAAGGCCCTGGAATGCAGGTAACCTTAGCCGATGGTATTGATGTTGATTTTTACTTCCTCATTAGGTCAGTTTTACTCTGGCTTGCTGTGAGCCAGTACTTGCTGCTGCTTCTGGTATGGTAGGAAATAAATATGTGTACACTAATAATTACAATAATCCTAGTGTAAGAATTTTAGATGTAATCTGTAGGTGTCAACTAGTCATCTAACAAAAATAAATCATAGACTAGGTTTGTGTGTCTGTGAGTAAAAGGCTCTGAGCTGGAGTAGACACTGCAGAGCTAGCCAGGCCTTCATTAATGCAGCACTTCCCCTGTATAGGCAGTGGGCTTACTATGGGGAGTAAGATCTGTGGGACTTGGTACCAGCCTCAGAGAATAATGCGAAGAATAACAGCATTAGCTGCAACAGGAGCTCAGATCTTCCTGTCTGTTGCCAGTTGGTATGCGGCATCCTTCCCTCGATTGTGACAAGAATTGTGGGGATGATTGTAAATCTGAAACAGTTGAATAATGGCTAGATAATGCAGATAAACTACCACAGTGGAGTCCATTTTCTTTTTCTTTTTTATGTTTTTGAGATACATTCTCACTGAGTTGTCCTGCTTGGTCTTAAACCGATGGCAGCCTTCCTCTTTACTGGGACTACAGACCTGTGCTGGCATGCCCAACTAAAGCCATTGTGCTTGTCAAGAAGAGGAATTGGGGCATCCCAGCCTGCAGGGGACTACAAAGTCTGGACTAGATTGTCAGTGACTGGTGGCTCCAGCTCTTCTCTCTGGGAGAAGTACAGCTGGCAGCAGGATGCACTGTGCTGGGCTGCATTTCTGTCTTCATACCTTCGTCAGGGTTCCTACTCTGTTGCCCTACGTCCCATCTATTCCTGCCACCCGCAGACCCCAGGACCACGCAGTGTTCTAGCTCAAGCAGAAGCCTTTGACATGCCTTTTCCCTCTTTGAAATTCATTGCCACTGTGAGGCACTGGATAAGTTGAGGTTGCTTCTTAGAAGTGGTTCATGGGGGCTGGAGAGATGGCTCAGCAGTTAAGAGCACTGACTACTCTTCTGTAGGATCCAGGATCACTTCCCGGTACCCACATGGCAGCTCACAACTGTCTGTGACTCCAGTTCCAGGGGCCCTAACACCCTCACCCAGACATAGACTCAGGCAAAATATATAAAGTAAAAAATAAATAAATTAGCCGGGCGATGGTGGCGCACGCCTTTAATCCCAGCACTTGGGAGGCAGAGGCAGGCGGATCTCTGTGAGTTCGAGACCAGCTTGGTCTACAGAGCTAGTTCCAGGACAGGCTCCAAAGCCACAGAGAAACCCTGTCTCGAAAAACAAAAAACATAAATAAATAAATAAATAAATAAATAAATAAATAAATAAATAAATTATTGAAAAAAAAAGAAGTGGTTCATGCCGTGGCTGGTAATAGCACTTACCACCAAGCCTGAAGGCCTGAGTTCAATCCCAGCCCCCATATAAGGAGAGAAGCAACTGCCATTGTCCTCTGACCTCCATATTCTCTCTCTCTCTCTCTCTCTCTCTCTCTCTCTCTCTCTCTCTCTCTCTCTCTCACACACACACACACACACACAATCAAAGGAAGTGGTTCATACCATCATGGAAAGAAAGAACACAAACCGGCATGGTATGCACACCTGTATTCCTAGTACTCAGGAAGATCACAATTCCTAGGCCAGCCTGGGCTACAATGTGAGAACCTGTCTTAAGTAAACAGATGGAATCCCTGATAGGAAAAAGCCTTAGAGGAAGGCTGGTAAAGGTCCTGTTACATTTCTGTAGTAGTCTTGATTTTGTTGCTGTTGTTTTGATGGTAAACACAATGAGTGAGGGCTGGAAAGGGGAGGGAATGTAGGCTTGGTGGTCAGAAAAGCTTCCTGTAGGAGGTGGGCTCTGAAAGTCAGACTAAGGGGTTTATGGGTATCTAGGTCTACTAATGGGGCTTGGGGGAGGTGATACTAGTATATGATAGTATCAAGTCAATCTTATAACTCCTTTTTTCTTGTAATGCCACTGTAGCAGAGACATGTGTTTATCAGACCTTGACAATAACTACCCAAAAATCGATATTAAGAGAGAGAGAAGTCAGAAGTCATTGGTTAAGGATCAAAAGTTTGAGGTCGCGTTGGCTCAGCAAAATAGGTCAGACAAGAGCTCTTGTGATGCATGCAGAGAGAAGAAGCTACAGGTTAACAATGCGTTTGGGGAAAAAGGTGTAATTGCTCTCTCGTCTCTATTTACCAAAGACTTACTGGAGAAACAAAAATCTTGGTCTCTGGGTGGAAAAATCCAGACTGAACCCGAAAACAAAGTTACACTATGCAAGATTCATGCAAACTCACCAAGAAGCAATGGAATGGAGCTTCAGGTCGAAGAGAAGCAGCTCTCGGAAACATCCGTCTCGCTGCCTGATGAGAAGCAGTGGCATGACATCAATGTTTACCTGGGCCTTTCTAACTGCTCGGCCTCAAAGCACCTGGAAAAGCCTGATGGGAACTGCCATAACCTCGCAGATACAGCCGAAATCTCATGCTGCGTCCAAAATGAAGTCTGTGTGGGTGACAAGGACCTGGGTGAGTCCAAGTGCTGCCACCCGAGTAACATCGTTGTCGAAGCCCCGGGACACATGACTGACGTGGAGTGGATGAGCATTTTCAAGCCTTCCAAAGTGCAAAGAATTGTTCGCCACAAAACTGTGTGCACTTGTTCAGGAGGTGTCAGCGGCATGAAGTCTTCAGCAAGGTTGGTGACGTTCATATCTGTAAACACGGGATGTAGGTGACAGCAGGCACAGAAAGGGCTGCAGTAGACGCTTATGCCTATGGCTAGTGAGAAAGCACTGTTTGCAAACTGCGGTCGTATCTAAGACAAACTTAAAACAAAATTTGGCTCTTTTCCTCATGGCATAGACACTGGAGTCTTTGTGCAAGGGGACTCCAATGGAGACTCTGCACTGAAGGCTACTTCTGAGGCAGAGGTTTTACTTAAAAATAAAACCAATTATGAGCTGGACAAAGATGTTTTATTAGAAAACAAACAAGTGGATCACTGTGCAGGGTGGAATGCTGTCCTGGAGCATTCCTCACCCCAGGGTCCTTTCCAATTGACATGCTGACCCTTTGAGGCCCAGACTGCAGGACAGACCCTGCATCACAGTGTCTGTCCTTAGCTAGGGTCACGCCACATGTTACATACCCACTACGCCTCACTTCTGTGTCCAGCTCATACCTGTTTTCAACTTCCCATTTCCCAGGCTTTCCTATTTTCTAAATAAGTGAAAGACAGAACATTGGTGTTTAACAAGCTGATAAAAGTGACTGCCTTTCTTTTGCATAAGATAATTAGTATATGCTAAATTATTCAAGCTTGTCTTATTGTTAGAGTTGCTGAATCTTGTGGCTGAGTGGCACTGTAATAAAGCCTGCTATTTTTAAGTAAAGCATAGCTCTTCAGAGCACAGAAAGGATGAAGTTTCTATCTTGAGAGCCTTATTTTAGTCTTTGCATTGACTTTCACAGGACTTTATGATTAAAATTCCTAGTACTTACATTATGTAGAGCATTCTTTGGGCCTTTTAAAGAAGCTTGAGTCATTAAAAAACATACAGATATCCTGCCAAGTACAAAATTAAAAATCACTTGCTATACTAAATGTCATTAAGTCATTTGGTTTTAAAGATCTTTGGAAAACTGAAAGTATCAGGAAGGCATAGATGTCTGTTTCTCCCTCCTAAGCAAGACCTTGTGTGTGTGTGGTGCTAGGAATTCAAATGGGGGCTTTGAATATACTGGGAATTTGTTCTACCACTAAGCTACAGCCTTGAGCACCACCCCCTAAAAACCTTTTCTTGGTTTTTCGAGACAGGGTTTCTCTCTGTAACAGCCCCAGCTGTCCTGGAACTAGCTCTTATTAACCAGGCTGCCCTCAAACTCACAGAGATCCACCTGTCTCTGCCTCACTACTATCTGGCTAACATTCTTTATTTATAAGAGTGAAGCTGCATTGGGTAGTTTTGAGAGCAGTGTGTGTGTGTGTGTGTGTGTGTGTGTATTAAATTAAATTTAATGTATGAATAAATTCAAATTTACATTTAGGGTTTTCCTTCAATGCCCCTTTGACCTCGCTAACTTCAGTAATTTAAATGCCAACTTGTTCTGCCAGCCGAGCCACAGGCACGGGACAAGTATGTGATTAGGTAGAAAAGATAGTGGTGTTTTCCTGTTTCCTCAGGTTACAAGAACCTGTGTATCCACTTTATTATCTAGGTAAATGTTCACATTTGTGCCTCTTTCCACTTAACAAGTAAGGTCTCTTTGTGAGGGGAACCATAGGCACCTGCTCTTCTGTGTGCTTCCTGGGCTCTAGTACCTGCAGGCAGTGATCACCTGCCCAGTGCCTCTCCACTTTCACCAAGTCACAGGCACATGTCAGTTTCACAAGCCAAAAGCCTACCTGTTTACGCTTTAACCTTACACTGTTAGTAATGCTTACCCCTGCCTTCTGTAGGGTCTTGTCCCTAGCACCTTCTTTATTTTTTTTTTTATTTTTTATTTTTTTACTAAAATTGTGTTTCTGTTGTTTCAGGGTTTGAATCCAGGGCTGAGAATAATAAGCTAGTGAGCTTGTACCCCAGCCTCCCTACTTAAAAAAAGTTAACTACATCTATTTATTAGTGTGTGTATGCTACAACACTAGTGTGGAGTTGAGAAGGCGACTTGTGGGAATTGGTTCTCTTTTACAATATGGGTTCTAGAGATCAAATTCAGGTCCCCATACTTGGTGGCAAGCAGCTTTACCCACTAAGTAATCTTAGTGGCCCTTCTGTACTTTTAAAATGTCATTTATTGGTTTTTTTTTTTTGAAACAGGGTTTCACAGAATTGATCTGGTTGGCCTTGAACTCACAGAGATCCTTTTGTCTCTGCCTCCTGAGTTCTAGGATCAATGGTATACTCTACCAAGCTAAACCTTTGGGTTTTTTTTTTTTTTAAGACTTTTTGAGACAGGGTTTCTCTGTGTACCCCTGGCTGTCCTGGAACTCACTCTGTAGACCAGGCTGGCCTCAAACCTAGAGATCTATCTGCCCCTGCCTCCGGAGTGCTGGATAGAAGGTGTGTACCATCACCACTGGGCTAGAAGTTTAAAAATCTATTTTTAAGAATTTTAATTTATGTATATAGGTGTTGTCCTATATACATTGGATCCTTGATAATAGGATCACAGCTAATGTGAACTTCTATGTAGGTGCTGGAACTGAATCCAGGTACTCTTCAGAAGCAGTGGACAGTTGTGTGTCTGTGTGTGCGCGCGCATGCACATACATACATGCACATGCATGCAGTTGTATGCAGAGGCGAGAAGAAGGTGTCAGATCTCTGGGAACTGGATTTGCAGGTGGTTGTAAACAACCATGTGGGTGCTAGAAATGAACTTGGATCCTCTGTAAGAACAGCACATGCACCGGGCAGTGGTGGCGCACGCCTTTAATCCCAGCACTCGGGAGGCAGAGGCAGGCGGATCTCTGTGAGCTCGAGGCCAGCCTGGTCTACAGAGCTAGTTCCAGAACAGGCTCCAAAGCCACAGAGAAACCCTGTCTTGGAAAACAAACAAAAAAAATTAAAAAAAAATAGAAGATGCTCTTAATTAGTGAGCCATTTCTCTAGCCCTACTTCTGTACTTTTTGAAGGAGGGAAATTTCTTGTTCTTGTAGTTACCCTGAACTACAGATTTTAATTTTTACTTGCAAAAGCTTGCATTAATGTATAATACTCTGGTCAGATCACCTTGACTTCCTTTCAGACAACATGTTTAAGCTAGAGGTGCTATGTATGCTTGTTAGCCCAGCACTCAAGAGGCTGTGGTGGAGGAGTGTGAGCTCCAGGCCAGCATGGGCTTCTTTGTTTGAGGCCATCCTGGGTTGCATAGCAAGGCCCTGTCACATTCTTCTTTTTTACCCCACCTCTCTGTTTACCTTTTCTTCAGACAGCATTTCACTGTGTCCCCTAGCCTAGCGTGGAACTTATTGTGTAGCTCAGACTGGCCTAAACTGTGGTCCATCTTCCTGCTTTAGCTTCCTTACCGAGCGCTGAGATTATAAATATGGGCAACATGCCTGGCACTTTTTGTCCTCTTAGTATACTTTAAAATGTATGAGTGACATGCGTGTGATACTATTTCTCTTTGGTCTTATTGCTTGCAGTGAGCCCATTGCCATCCAGCCTCCCCAGTGTTTGGGTTCCTCAAAGTCTGCAGAGAGAGATGAGCCAGAGCCCCCTCCAGACAAAAGAACCTCATCCAAGAGTGTGTTCATCAGCAAAGATGCGGCATCGCCCCACGAAAAGGTTTCTGTTTTACATGAGAGTTCCCAATGCAGTCAAGCAGAGTTTCTCCTCAGCATGCTTTTATTCTTCTTATTGCTTAATTTTAGGCATTTTTAGGTTTTACAATCACAGGTCTGTGTGATTGAACCATCTCACACACTGGACAGATGGTTCAGCAGTTAGTAGTGCTTGCTGCTGTTGGCTAAGACCCAGGTTTGATGGCTCACAACCATCTATAAATCCATTTTCAGGAATCCTCTTCTGAACTTCATGAATATGAGACACACATGAGCACATACATACAGGCAAAAAACTCATACACACAAAATAAAATGCATCTAAATAGTCTCAGGAAACCAAAAAAGAACTGCTGAGATGGCCACCCCCCTTTACATTTATGTATTCGATTGCAGGGTGGCTTTGGTTTGGGATAAAGACAATCACAGCCAGGCCTGATGAATTGAATCAAACACCTGAATCCACTGGGTAGAAGTAGAAAACTGACTTTGCAAAGTTTTCCTCCAACTTCATGTCATGGAACTTATCATCTACACACAAAATAAATAAATGTTTTGTTTTTAAATTAGAGGCCATCTAGATGACTCAGAGAGAGGGTAAAGGTGCTCGCGACCAAGCCTGACAACCTGAGTTTGGTTCCTAGAACTTACATGTTGAAAAGAGAACTGATTTTTTTTTTGACTTGTCCTCTGATTTTCACCCTGAAAAGAATAAATAAATAAAATAGCAAGATTAAACTAAAGCACGTCTCCACATATCTTTAGTCTAAGGTTCTATTTTGCAGTTGCTTTGACATGCTAATTATGACTTGGGTTTTTAAAAGATTTATTTATTTTATGTATATGAGTACTCTATCTACATGTATACCTTTGTGTCAGAAGAGGGCATCAGATCCCACTCTAGATGGTTGTGAGCCACCATGTGGGTGCTGGGAATTGAATTCAGGACCTCTGAAGAACAGCCACTGCTTTTAATCACTGAGCCATCTCTCCAGCCCTCCCCGTTTTTTTTTTCTTCTTTATTGTTGTTGTTTTTTAAAGACAAGGTCTCACTCTGTAGCCCTGGCTGGTCTGGAACTCATTATGTAGATAAGTCTGGCCTTGAACTCATAGAGATCCATTTGCCTCTGCCTCCTCTATGCACCACCACATCCATCCTGGCCTGAAGTTTTTATTTAAGAAATGTTTAGGAACCTTTTCTTATAATTAACTGTAGTAGGTTCTGTTTGTATTTCTTCATTTCATTGAGTAGGTTATAAGAAATAAAAGGAACTGGTTATTTTTGTAATACTGATACCTACCATTGACAGCATTTGTGTCTATAAGCTGTGACTGTGCAAAAACACTTAGAAATGCACCTCCGCTCACAGTGCTGAACCGCGTGTTGTTTCAGGATGACTTCTCTCCTACTAGTAAGCTCCAGCGCTTGCTGGCCGAGTCTCGGCAGATGGTCACAGATCTGGAGCTGAGCACGCTGCTGCCCATCAGCTGTGAGAATCTCAACAGAAGTGTGCGTTCCCCTTTCTTTGTCTTAAAAAAAAATGTGTGTAGGTGTATTGCAGGGAGGGGCGTGCATCTCCCTCCCTCCCTCTCTCTCTCTCTCTCTCTCTCTCTCTCTCTCTCTCTCTCTCTCTCTCTCTGTGTGTGTGTGTGTGTGTGTGCATATGTAGGCCAGAAGACAGCCTCTGTGCTCAGTGATGTTGCTCAGGAGCTGTCCGCCTTGTTGTTTGACACAAGGTCTCTCAAGGACCTTGAGCTTAATGATGAGGCTAGACCTGGCTGGCCAGCAAGTCCCAGGGATCCACCTTCTCCACCAGCACTGGGGTTACAAGAGCATGTACCACGTCTGGCTTTTTATGCAGGTGCTGGGGATCAAACTCAGATCCTCATGCTTGCATGGCTAACACTTAGTGACTGTTCTATGTCCCCAGCCCAGATTCTCTTAAGATGTACATCAATAGGGTCTCAATATGCTAAACGGTGAGGCTCAGGGAATACTGGGAGGTGGCTATTCTATAGAAGGAAGGTTTGAAGAAGAAGGGCACCATGCTGAGGAGGAAAAGCCATACTGTGGAACTAGAGGTAAGACAGAACCAAAAACTGTCAGTGTCAAAACTGCCCCCATTTCTTTCTGATTTGTGGGACATCTGAACGTATGCATTTAGTGTTTGTTATTTTTGTGCTGCTGTGACAGAGCCTAGGGTCTTATGTAGCAAGTACCTTACCCTTCACCTAGATTCTTTGAGATGTTTTACAATACACAAAGTTTCAAATTTCTTTCTTTCTTTCTTTCTTTCTTTCTTTCTTTCTTTCTTTCTTTTTTTTTTTTTTTTTTTTTTTGGTTTTTCCAGTCAAGGTTTCTCTGTAGCTTTGGAGCCTGTCCTGGAACTCGCTCTTGTAGACCAGGCTGGCCTCGCCTCGAACTCACAAAGATCTGCCTGCCTTTGCCTCCTGAGTGCTGGGATTAAAGGCATGCACCACCACCACCCAGCCTGTTTATTTTTTTAAAGACAGGGTCTTCCTATGTAGCACTGACTGTCCTGGAACTACATAGACCAGATTAGCCTCATATTCACAAAGATATTTCTTTCTGCCTCTGCCTCCTGAGTGTTGGGATTAAAACTGCATGCTTCCATGTTCGGCTCCAAAATTTCAAATTTAAAGTGTACACAGGATTTTAAGAACACATAGAGGTAGAAAAAAATAGGGCTGCAGAGATGGCTCAGCAGTTAAGAGCAGCACATGGTGACTCACAGCCATCTGTAGTTGAGTCTAATGCCCTCTTCTGGCATGCAGGTGCACATGCAGATAGAGTACTCATACATAAAATAAATAAATAAATCTTTTTTTTTAAGTAGAAAAATAATATAATTGTACATCTGTCATTTTAACTTTTATCTTCCTCGCTCTATATACTTTAAAATTTACATTTGTTTATATTTTAACGTTTATTTATTTATTGTATATACAGTATTCTGCTTGCATGTCTGCCTTCATGCCAGAAGAGGGCACCAGATCTCATTATGGATGGTTGTGAGCCACCATGTGGTTGTTGGGAACTCAGGACCTCTAAGAGTAATTAGAGCTCTTAACCTCTGAGCCATCTCTCCAGTCACCACATTTATTTATTCTTGCCTGGAATTAATAATGTTAGATTAGGCTGGCCTCTCACCTCACTCATGGAGACCTGCCTGCCTCTGCTTCCTTAGTGGCTGGGATTAAACAAATGTCTGGCATTTCTGTGTGTTTTCCTGGGTGGGGGAAGGCATGGATAATAAAACCCAGATACAGATATTGGGATTTAACCGGAAGATCAGAAAAGCAAAGCAGCCAGGCCACTAGAGCGCTATTACCTCTAAGAAATCCTCAGACTGGAAGAGAGTGAGTTTCTGTCTCATCTGGCCTATTATTCCTCTCTAGTGCTGGGATTAAAGGTGTGTAACACCACTGCCTGGCCTCTAGTAGCTTAGTTTTACCTTCTGGTCTTCAGGAAAGCTTTATTTATAAAACATAAATAAAATATCACTGTGTGTGTGTGCACGCACACACAAGCACATGTGAGAGAAAGAGAAAATGTGCTTAGGTATATGTGGGGGTAGTCAAGACAGCTTGTGGGGGTTATTTCCTTCCTTCCACCATTGCTATGAGGATGAAACTCAGGGCATCAGGCATAGCAGCAAGTGCCTTTGCCTGCTGAGCCATCTCAGTGGCTTTCATGCTTTCTAAAAGCATTTTAGAGCAAATTTAAGACATAGTCTTTCACTTATAGACACGTCAAGATGCATCTCTTTCAGGTGTGTAATTTCTTTGGAGGGACGAGGCAGGTCTTACTATGTAACTAGTATAGAACTCACCATCTTCCTGCCTCTACCTTCTAAAGTACAAAGGCTATGTACATGTGGCACCATACCCAGCAGATGAGAACGTTTAAAAAGACACCTGTAATAACATTACAACGCTCAGGACAACCAGCTGGAAACCCCAGTGTCCTCTAATGACTGACCATCTGCGCTAGCTCTCTCCCACTTACTTGACACATCTGCTTTCTCTCTGTTCAGGTCAATACCCAGCCAAGGTCTGTCCTTCACATTTCCTCCCCTAAAGTCCCTCTAATCATAGTTCATCGATTCTTTTCTCCTTCTCCCCTTTCCTCCTGGCTTTGAACTCACAGATCCCCCTGCCTGTGCCTCCCCAGTGCTGGTACTACAGTCGTCTTGTTTGTGGTTTGTTTGGAGGCTGGGCTAGAACTGCATCTCACAGCTCTTCCTTCGCTGTACTGGGGGGGGGGTCCCCTCTCCCTTAGGGTCTTTAACTGGTGTTTGGATCTGGGGACTGACTTCACTCAGCTACTGAGCTTCTCCCTAGTTGAAAGCTGTCATTTTTTCAGGGTTTTACACATTGATATCAGCTGTTTCTTCAGCGGCAGTTGTATAAGCCATCTCGTAGGTTTTGTTGCTTCTATGTAAACAGTGTACAGATCAATAGACTTGAAGTCCATTCCCTAATTGTGAAGTAAGAACTCGGAACTTACATTTCCCGTTTCAGGTCCAAGGAACATTCCTTGGACATGCTGTCTGTAGTTAAAGATATTTGAAAGCCGTTTAAGTTACGCTGTTTTTGTGTCTCTGTTCAAAACCCCAAATAATAATAATTTTTAAAAAGGTCTATAAGAATACTGTACAGGAGCCAGGCGATGGTGGCGCACGCCTTTAATCCCAGCACTCGGGAGGCAGAGGCAGGCGGATCTCTGGGAGTTCGAGACCAGCCTGGTCTACAGAGCTAGTTCCAGGACAGGCTCCAAAAGCCACAGAGAAACCCTGTCTTGAAAAACCAAAAAAAAAAAAAAAAAAGAATACTGTACAAGGATGGAGAGATGGCTCAGTGGCTCTTCCAGAGGTTCTGAGTTCAATTTCCAGCAATCACATGGTGGCTCACAACTATCTATAGTGGGATCCGATACCCTCTCCTGGCATAAAGGCGTACATGCAGATAGAGTACTCACGTATTTAATAAATCTAAAAAAGAAAAAATTACAATACAAAAATACTATAAAATATAATTTTTCCCTTTCAAAGTTGACATTTGAATATTGACCAGTTGATTGTGTGTGTGTGTATGAGTGTGTACATGGCCAGTTGCAGGAGGTAGTTCCTTCCTTCTACCATGTGGGTTCTGCTGATTGAACTCAGGTTCTTTACTCCCTGAGCCATCTCACTGACCCCTGAATTGCTTTCCTGTTAAAATAACATTGCTGGGGTGTAGCTCAGTTGTATGGTGTGTGTTGGGCATATGCAAGGCTCTGGATTTCATTTCCATGGCTAAGAACCCCACCCCCAAACTCAAACAAACAAACAAAAAATACCAAATCTTAATGAAGTATAATTTACATACAACAAAATGAAGACATCTCATTAAAAACAACTTTAATGTGGGGCTAGGGAGGTAGCCGAGTGGTAAGAGCCTTGTTGCATAAATGTGAGGACCTGCGTTCCCACCACAGCATCCACATAAAGCCACGCGTGGACGGGTGCTCTACCCTCCAGTACTGTGGGAGTCCTGAGGCCTGTCGGCTGCCAGTCTAGCTCTAGATCCAGAGAGACTCGATCTCAAAGGATTATATGGCATAGTGAGAGAGGGCACCCATGCCCTCCTCTGGCCTTACTAGCATGCGTTGGCACTCACACCCACACACATAAGCACACAACACGAGATGTCTTCAATGTCTGTCCTCCTACTTTAATGAAAAGCCTGCTGATTCAGTAGCCCTGGTCGTGCTTGTGTAGCCATAGAGAAGAGAGAATTTCTATTGCAGGAAGTTCCCTGAGAGCCTTCTGAAGTGAGGCCTCTGGACTCACCCCCCAGGCAGTGACTGCTCTGATTTTTATCACTGCAGACTAGTTATGCCTGATGCAGGGCACTGTAGAAATGCAGCCACACAGCATATACTTTTCTCCATTCGGTGCTGGGAACCAACATGAGGCCCTCCCTCCAGCCTGAGTTTACTCTTCACCTTTTTCTTGGTGTTTTAAGATTCAGCCATGTTGTTGGTGCATTGGTACTGTGTCCTTCATTGCCAATTGATATTCTATTGTATGACTGTGTGTGCATGTGGTGTGCACTTGTATGTGCGGGTACACATACATGTGTGCAGATGCTGATGGAGGTCAGAGGACAGTGGTGGGCAGTGTTCCTCGGGTGCCTCTCACCAAGTAAGCTAGTCTGGCTGCTCACCTCTCTCTGCTTCCCCACCTCTGAGATTTCCAGCATATTCTAACACACTTGTATTCTTTTTTTTTAATAATAAAATTTAATCCTCCTGCCTCTGCCTCCTTCAGCAAATCCTACCAGTGTGCGCCACCACAACCGGTCACACTTGCATTCTTTAAGATTATTTTTACGGGTGTGAATGTTTTGCCTGCATTGTGTTGTGCACCACGTCTGTTCAGTGCTCAGGAAGGCCGGAAGAGGGCGTTGTGTTTATGTGAGATCCGATCTGCTCCCTCAGCTCGAAAGCAGAACCCTCTCATTTTGGTCTCCATGGTGTGGATCTGCATGTTTGTGAGTTATCTCCATCACAGTTTCCATCATGGTACACAGTGGTTGATCACCTGCTGCCCAAGAGTTGAGAGGAAAGTGCAGGGGAAGGGACAAAGCTGTGACCTCAGGTCTAGATTGAAAAGATACAGAAGCCATGCGAGGCTGGTGAAAACTTGATTTGAAAGAATTTTGAGTTGGGAAGACCCAGAAGAAATATCTAATCCTAATACTTCACTTTTTTTCTTTTTTAAAAAAAAGAAAAACAAACTTTTTTTTTTTATTTTACATACCAATCCAAGTTCCCACTCCCTCCCCTCAACCTCACTTTATAGATGAGGGAAGGTGATTAAACCCTTTACTCAGCATTCCACAGCCAGGATCAGAAAATCAGTTAACTGAAGAAAACAAAAAACAAAAACACTGGCTCCAAACAGAATATTTTCAGCTGGATTAACTGGTTCTGGAGATGTCAGGAAACAGAAATGTACCTGGTAACAAGTTTCACACACTCTTTCCCCCATTCCTTTGAACTTGCTAACGCTAGAAATAGGAAAAGCAAACAGTTTTATAAAAAAAAAAAATGCTTGTTTTTGCAACAAGGAAGCAGGGCAATGTTCTGAGCAGCCGCTCCCCACTCTGAGGCCGCCATCCACAGCTAAAGACAAGCGGAGCGACTCTGTGGACAGACGCTCTCCTGCCACACTGGGGGGCTCCAACTGCAAGGCTCCTGTCCTTTGACAAGCACTGTCACTTTGTGACTCTCCCAGGGACTTCTGCATGGCTACAGAATGGCGCAACTCTAGGTTTTCCTTTCAGCTTTGCATAATAGCAGAGAGCCTGTTTACACGGGCCAGGGACTGTTCCCAGCAGGCCGCAGAGGGACAGACCGCACTCCTCCATGTGTGCTCTCTTATGGTGCTAGTGAACAGTTGATAGGTGCGACAGCTCGTGGGTGGGCTCAGAGGAAAGCTTTAGAAGACAGCTCTCCCTCCACCATGTGGATCCTTGGGGTCCAACACAGGTTGTCAGGCTTGCTGGTGGGAGCCTTTAGCTGCTAAAGACACCTCACTGACCCCATTTTTAGATATTATTTGGTTTTTCAACCACTGTGAATGTATGAACTATTCAATAACAACAATAACAGCAGAACCCCAGTAAGAAGACAGAAAAAAAAGAAAGAGTAAATTGCAGTACTGCTGGCCACACCCAGGGCAACCCCTCACTGTAATTGAGAACGGGGCAACTCAACCCTAGACCAAGCGTGGCATTGTGATTAATACACAGGACTGGACATTCTATTTATAAGCTTAAGATTTATGCCTGTAATTCCAAAATTAAAGGATCATGAGTTTAAGGCCAGCCTGGGCTACAAAGTGAGACCCTGTCTCAAAAAACCAAAAAAGTGGTCAGGCATGGTGACATATACCTTTATCCCAGAGCTCACCAAGTAGGCTAGTCTGCCTGGCCAATGATCAGCCTCTGTAGTTCTGGGATTACCTGCCCATTCTAACATTTTTGGTTTTGTTTTGAGAAAGGGTTTCTCTGTGTAGCCCTGGCTGTCCTGGAACTCGCTCTTTCTAAACCATCTCACCAGTCCCTCTAAGGCCTTTGAAAGGCATTCCTGCTATATGTGTGTATGGTTGTCTAAAGTATTTTTAAATTTCTGTAACCTGGATACTAATTCTGAAGTTGTTTTCTAGAAATTAGAAGTCTCAGAAGAGCCAGAAGACAAAAACACCCTTGTCAGTCATTGAAGGAAACAAAGTCAACTTGGACATTCACTGTGGCTATGTGTAGGTCACCTTTGCTTGTCTCACCTTATATCAAAATTGATATTAATAAGTAACTGGGAACATTGATAATGTAGAGTCAAGGCTACACACTCATCTGACCAGTAATTCTTCCTCTTTTGCCTGATCTACTTTTACTACAATTAACTTGAGTAGAATGCCAATTACTTGTAAGAGAAATACAGACCAAAATTTTTTTTGTTCTTAATACTGATAATTTTATATCTAAGGAAGTTGGCGTATAAATCCAACTTTAAAAATTGGGATCTTAGCCAGGTAATAGTGGCACATGCCTTTAATCCCAGCACTCAGGAGGCAGAGGCAGATGGATCTCTGTGAATTCAAGCCCAGTCTACAAAGCAAAATCCAAGACAGCCAGGACTACACACATACACACACCAAAAAAAAAAAAAAACCTGTCTTGAAAAACAACAAAAAGCTGGTTAGTTGGGCTTCAGCCACAGTCTGCAATCCCTATGGGGAAGCTGATGCAGGCAGGATTACGTGTTCAAGGCATCAGATAAACCTAGTGAGACCCTGCCTCAAAAGGAAAAAATGGGGTGGGGCGAACTCGAGGCCAGACATAGTAGAATACGCTGTGGTGATTCTAGCGCTCCGGAAGTTAGGAAGACTGAAGCAGAAAGGAAGATGAGGTGCTGGAGGTCAACCTGGGCTTCACTTAGTGAGACCCTGACCCAGAAAATACAAATTTCAAAAGGCATCTAAGTTTACATTTGAGGATTGCTTCTGGATGTCTGTCTAGAAAGAGTCCTGTGACTTGAACCTTTGTGAGCCCAGGAGGCACTTTCTTGGGTTCCGTTTGCTTCCGTCAGACCTTCATTCCAAGTGGGCAGGGGTATAGGCGCCACAGGTGTCTCCCGTTAAGCACAGGAGTCTTCAGTAGGAAGGCAGAACATCTGAGCAGCTCTGCCTGCCTCCCCCTCGCCCTGCTGTCCCCCCGACCCTAGTCTCATTGCTGGGAAGGTTTCACATATGTAGTACAGCGTGAGACCTTGCTGAGTAGAGCCAGGATGTGTAATGGGGTCTCAGACACCAGGAACTCCTAGGCGCTGTGCAGTGCTATTTCCTTCTCATTTTGTTGACTGCTTTTGTTCTCTCCCAGAAGCAGGATTCTCACTGGAAGGCAGAAAGCGGATACCATACTTCACCTGAAGACAAAGAGGATTGTGATTCCCACAGAAGCAGCCTTTAATACAAAGGCAGCAGAATCCCAAAGTTTACCTTTTAAAGCGACTATATTTTGTTTTTGATGAACCATTTTTGTGTAAAAAATATTTTCATGCCAAAGAAATGAGGTCTTACTCTACACACGTGTTTGAAACTATGCTGAAAGAAAAAGCGAAAAACTGTCAAGATGCAGACATGGATTAATACCAGAAAAGCTCTTTAAACCTGGTACTGAGAACCCCTGCATGTGAAGTGCTGCTAGAGCTGATGCCTCCTGAAAACCTGGGTCTATATTCACATGACAACTTCACTTCTCAGAGTCAATTCCCAGTGTGTGATGTAGTGTTTTCTTCTCTTATGGTTTTGGCGCTGGACTTTGTTGTGTGGATGGGCGTGAGATAAGAGGGTGTAAAATGTTTGCAATGGGACACTGGCACCTTGCTGGCAGTTAAAGCCAGTCCGTCCTCAGGCAACAGCTGCATCTTGTCTGGCTCTGTAGTAGGCAGTTCACTTACACAAGACAGCACTTGCTGGAAGATCAAGTTTTATATAGATTTTTAAAAATATATTGAAGACTAAAAGTTCTATTTTAACTTTAAAAAATATTTTTTTAAAAAAATTACACTATTTGCCTTTCTCCCTTCTACCAGAACTGATCCGTTTCACTCAATAAAAGTATTTTTAATAATAAAAATAAGTTTTTGGTTTCCTTTTACTATGCAAGACTAAAACAAGGAACTTTATTATGTATTTTTGGTTTTTTGAAACAAGGTTTCTTTGTATAGCCTTGGCTATCCTGGAACTAGCTCTGTAGACCAGGCTGGCCTTGAACTCACAGAGATCTGACTGCTTTTGCTTCCCAAGTGCTGGGATTAAAGGTGTGCACCACCACTGCCCAGCTAACAAGGAACTTTGAATGCATCTTGGCAAGTTAATTTCTCAGGAAAGTATTCTTTTCAGGTTGTATTGTGCTGGGTCAATGTCCCTTTGTTAGTGACTTCAGGGTTCCTTGAGAGATGGTTTTCATGAGAAGGAAAGCTGCTCAGCTCACCTTTGTGATGAGGGTGCTGGCAAGAAACCGAATGCAGAGCTGATTCTGAGCCAGCCCTTGCCAAATGGGAAACCCACAATGCCTTGGGAGAGGCCCCAGGTTCCAAGCTGTTCTGTGTGATAGGCTCATGGCTGCTTCTCCACTTGCCTGCTGACAGGGAACATCAATTAGATGCTCCGTAGGAAAACTTAGGGTAGAACAGGATTTGAAATACTACATTATTTTATAGCTAAATGTAAATTTAGTTTATAGGCTTGAAATATCTATGATACCTATGTACTCAAACTTGTGATCTTCCTGCCTCAGTTTCTCAAGTGCTGGGATGACAGGAGTATACCACCATGCCGAGCTTTACAACACCTGTTCTTACGCAACAAAAGTATTACAAATTAATTAGCAAAATTCAGAATGGCAGGTTTTAATATGATCAACTCCTCTGTCTTGACATGCTATATTTATATAGGAGCACTTTCTTGTGTATGTAGGAAAGAGTAGCAAGATGAACTAGCCTTTAGGATTTGCATTTTGTCATTATCATTCTAAGACCAGCATATCAAGAGGCAACTGAATCACTATAATGTCTGCCAGAAATGATCTCAGCATTGGAAAAGACTGATACAGGGTATTTTTAGAACTTCTGATCAGGCCTTTTAAACAGAAATAGAAACACCCCCTCCAAAAGAAATTCTGAATCAAGATTATATGTAAATACTTAAAGCAGTATTACCCAAAAGGTGCCAAGAGGATGCTTTGAACTGAGACTATGTAGCATGAGGCCAAGGAGTGACCCGTAGTTTCTTCTGTGTCCCTGGTTTGTAAGCCTCTACTGGTCATGCCTCTAGCTTTCTTTCCTTGA
Source organism: Neodon shergylaensis (assembly GCA_025134845.1). Taxonomy (NCBI): domain Eukaryota; kingdom Metazoa; phylum Chordata; class Mammalia; order Rodentia; family Cricetidae; genus Neodon; species Neodon shergylaensis. The sequence goes on along the minus strand of JABTXL010002731.1, from coordinate 5,452,590 downwards.
AGACAGTGGATGTGATTTTGGTAGTGCACATTGCAGGAAAGTTCACCACTTAAGCCTCCAGAAGGATGATCCTAGCTAGTAACTCTGATGTTCTGAAGAACAGTGAATAAAGTCAACTAAGATGCCAGACACATGCATCAGGGTTAAAATGGGTGGTCTTCCAGAAGAGTCTGTCGGGTGCACAGTGAGACCTCTGGGTTCTCAGCCAAGTGCTGCTTAAAACAAACAAGGATCTGTAACCCCATCCACTGGAGAGGTTGGCAGAAGGATGGCAAGCTGAAGGCCTGCTTAGACTACAGGTGTGTTCAAGTCCATCACGGACAACTTTAGTGAGACCCCATCTCAAAACATAAAGTAAAAAGGGGGCTGGAGCTAGAGCTTAGTGATAGAGCACTTTCCCCGCATGGTACTCACACATTCTCTATGTGCAGCTTTGCCAGTCAGGGAGATAACCATAAGCCCTGCTTACGTTCTAGTAGTAGACCGTAAGTAATCCCAGGGAAGACTGGTGCTGTGAAGTAGAATGCTGAGATTCTGGGACAGAGGTCGGGGTGGAGGCATCAGGGAGGCTTCCTAGAGAACTAGCATCTGCACCAAGAGCTGCCAGATGAGCAGACACCCATCAGGCAAACAGGAAAAGAATTCCAGGTATAGTAACAGCATGTGTAAGGTCCCTGGGGCTCCGGAAGGAGCGTGATGCCTGTACAGACGTGGTAGTCCGGGATGGCGCAAGATGAAACCAGAGAGGGGCGGGGTGGATCCTGCCTGTGTGTCAGGTAGGCAGTGGCTATTACAGCATAGTAAAACTGTGCTGTCTTCCTAAATTCTCCCACATGGGGTCTAGTTTGTATCTCCCTGGAGGACGAGTAAACAGCTGAGGGGATCACAGCCTGTTAGAGACAGCCAGTCATGGACCAGGTTCCTTTGCTGAAGATGTCTAATTAATCAAAGGGGTGGAGTTTGCATCTTTGTACCCCCAGGAATGCCCATTTACGACATAAGCCATAGAGTAAAGTTTTCACTCTGTTCTCACCTCTGGGGCTGGTTTATTCTTTCAAACCTTCGTTTTATGCTCCACCACTTTTTTTTAGTTAACTGTGTAGACCAGGTTGGCCTCATAATCATAGAGGCCAGCTGCCTCTGGCTCCCAAGTGCTGGAATTAAAGGTGTGCGCTACCATGCTTGTCCTCACACTCATTTTTTAAAGTTAAATTTTATTTATATGTTTATTTTGTATATGTGTACATGTGCATACCACAGCTTGAAAATAAAGGTCGGAGGGCAACACACAGGAGTTATCTCCTTCCGTCCACCATGTGGGTCATGGGCATTGAACTCAGGTCACCAAGCTTGGCAGCAAGCACCTTTACCTATAGACCCAAATTGCTGGCCCTCATACCCATTTTAAAACAAAACAAAAAACATGGCCACGTACCAGGTGCTCTGCTCGGCGTGGAGAGCAGAATGTTGGCGACCCAAGGCAACCTTGACCTCCAGAAACTCGAGCATCTCTTGAGTAAAAGCTAGAGAGACTCCAGCATCACGTCATTGGTGTGCTTGTCAGAGTGCGCCAGCTTGAAACCAGCAGATCGGAGACCACATCCTGAAAACAGCATTTTGCAGTTGTATGAACCCCGGGCTGAACTTCGGAGCTGTCCTAACCTCTTTAAACCTTTTTCTTAGTCTGTACAAATACCTCCAAAACTTGGTTAAATGAGATCCTGTAATCCTGATGACTGCGGGGCGAGTACCACGCCTAGCACACTAATGTCTCTGTTTACTGAAAAGAATGGGCGTGTCTGATGACAAGCTGCTGTGGTAGATGTGCTATACCCAGTGGGGACCTCATGTATGCATCAAAATTACAGGAGAATTGGTTTTGTCCCATGTGAGAAGAAGTCAGAGAAAGGGCTGGCACAGAGGAAGACATCTATCTATCTATCTATCTATTTATTTATTTATTTATTTTTATTAAACCATGGCCGTTTAGCGAATTGCTGAGGATTAGGGATAAGATAATACATATAAAGGGTTTAGCCCCATACCTGGCAAATAAATGTATAGTAAATATTGGCTGTTGTTGTTACTCTATTGTTATTCTAGCAAAAAAGCTTTTCAATGATTGCTATTAGATAGAGCATGGCTAATCTCGTAGTATCGAAGAGAGCCTTGTCCAACTCAGCGGACGTCAGCACAGGGAGGAATTAGCAATGACAAAAAAACTGTCCCCCTGGGTCTTCAGAGAGCTTCATCTAACCTGGGAAGCGATGGTCAGGTATCTGATTCAATGTAGCATTTCCTGTAACAGAGGGGCTGGAGAGATGGCTGGGCTCAACCAAAAAGACAAAGAAGCCTGGCGGTGTGGCTACTGACTGAACACAAGGAGACCCAGTTTGCTCCAGTTCCCCCCACCCCCGCGATTGTAAAGGGAGACCCGGGGGGCGGGCAACTAATTTTTCCTCAGGTTTGGCAGAAGGTACAAAGCAAAGAGTAGGTATTTGGTCCTTTCATTTGGTCCGTCAGGGGGCGGGGTGTGTTGGGGAGGTCTGGGGAGCTAGAGGTGTGCAAGGAGGTGGGGACAGATATGCAAAGGGCATTCCCAGTGAGTCCCGGGGGACGAAGCAGGTGCAGGGTCTTGGGGTTCAGGGAGGGGTGCTGGGTAGGGCGTCCCGGGGGACCAGAGAGCAGCGGGGCAGAACGTCCTGGGTGACACAGGGGTGCAGGGCAGGGTGTCCCAGGAGTCCTAAGGGACCAAGGTGGGTGCAGGGCTCGGGCTACCCGGAGTCCTAGGGTTGATCAGGGGATGCAGGGGGCGGGGCACGCCAGGAGTCCTGGGGGGCCGGAGGGGGCGGGGGCGGAGCGTGCAGAGCCGGGGAGGGCGGGGCGCCGGTTGGACTGCCCGAGTGGCTGGCGGGAGGGGCGGCGGCTCCTCCCCGCGTGGCGCGGCGCGCGGCCTCCGGGTGCCTAGGCTCGGGCCGGGCGGTGACGCCTCATTCGCGCGGAGCCGGGCCGGAACACGGTCGGCGGCAACATGAATAGCATCAAGAACGTGCCGGCGCGGGTGCTGAGCCGGAGGCCGGGCCACAGCCTGGAGGCTGAGCGCGAGCAGTTCGACAAGACGCAGGCGAGCGCGGACGCGGGCAGGGCGGGTGGCGGCGGTGCGGGGCCCTCGGCGCGCTCGGCCCTGCGCGGACGGTTGCGGGTTCCGCGGCGCGGGCTGCGCAGGTGACCGGAAGCCGCGCAGCTGCCGGGGCCGGGCTTCGGGGATGCGGACGCGGCCCAGGTGCGCACGGCCGCGCGGGGCCCGGGGCGCCCTGAGCGCCCCGCCGCCTTCCCGGGGAAGCTCCCGGCTCACTCTGCTCTCGAGCTGTTTCCACGGTCGCACAGTATCTTATTATCTGCTGGGTGAAAAGTTTCACGTATGTCGCCAGACTTGTTTGCCCGCGCGGGGGCCCACTTATAAATAGGCTGCCACCCCCTCGTTAAACACAGGCGCCTGACAGACGGAAACTTCCCAGGCTCCTTCCTGCGCTCCCACGCGCCGCTCCTCTCCCAGGAGAGGGCCCGACCTGAGAAGGTGGCGTGGAAAATTAAATAATGCCCTGGTACGCATTCATTCATGCATGGGTTTTGGGTTCTAGGACCCACGGGTACAGGTTGCTTTGTCTATTTTTTTTTTAAGTCAGGGTCTCATGTGGTCCACGCTAGCCTTGAACTCCTGATCACCCTGCTTCCACCTCCCAAATGCTGCAATTGTAGACGTCTACCACCACGTCTGGTCCCCTCCTTTTTGATTTACAAACTCTGCCCTGTTCTTAAGTCTTGGGTGGACGCGCAAGGGGGCGCGGAGGGAGGGGTCACTACTGATTATTTGCTAGACTAAATCAGCCTAGATCGAAATGGCTGCATTTTCTATTTAAACTTTAGCACTGAAGGAAGCCACCGACTCCTCCCACCTGTGTCTAAAGCAGGTTGGTGATATTTGCATTTGTGGGTGCCGCTGGCGAGTTCCTTCCCCCTTGGCCAGAGCAGAGAGCAAGGACTCCTGCGGTTGCTTTCAAAACGAGTTAGCACAAGCGGTTTCGTTTTGAAATAGGAGAAAAACGTGAGATCTAACCTTTGTGCCTCTGATAGACAATGATAGTAATAAACTTCAGGACGGGAGTGCTCCGTGCATGCCAAGTGCTGGTACCAACCTGGCTGCAAATGATTAATTTATCCATGTGATCCCCATCTGGTCCAGCCTAGATCACCCACCATAAAAACAAACATGGCGTTTGATGTGAAGTCATTAATACATAATTAATTGTGCTAGTAAAGTTGCAGAGCCTAGGGAGATGGACTGTTGGCACTGAGAATCTGGGTGTTGTCAGGAGCTTGATCTGTTCCGTGAGTTTTAGAATTCCTCTCCTGCTTTTGAGCAGGTGCAGAGAAAGCTCTGGTGGCTACAGGAAGAGATGGGGGAGGAGATGGGATTTTAAAGGTCAAGTTGATTGATCTTCCGCTTAAATGATTATGTCAAGGGTAACCTTCCTGAATGTCAGAGGGACAATCTCTGATAGAGGACCACATGAGTTTTGGTGGCTGGTTTGTAAGTCAGGTGGTTCTTTTTGCTTCCTTTGTTCATTTTTAAAACTCTTAACTGCATTAACTCTTGTGCGTGCATGACAGCCTGTGAGTGGAAGTCAGGGGACGCGTGCAGGCATTCTCTCCTTTCATCCCGTGTGTTCAGGTCCAGGTTGTCTGATTTATCCGCAAGCGCCTTTACCTGCTGAGCCGTCTTGTGTGCCCTCCTTGAGTTTTTGAGGAATTGAAAGGGTTGCTCATGAATGACTTTGTACTAAGGAGTCATAGGGCTCACCCACTCCAGAGCAACTTTTTCATAGATGAGAGGGAGCCCCGGGCCTGGCTTCACAGTGGCTTAGCGAGGGATGTAAGAACGAGGTTTCATAAGTAGTTAATATTTAATTAGATCATTCCCAGAAATATCCAGCAAGCTGCCGGCCAGCCCTTTTGCAGGAAAGGCCTAGAGAGCCCTGGTTACTGCTTCCGTGTCTCCTTTGGGATAGAAAATAGCACATCCAGTACTGGGACCTGCTTCCCTTTGGAACACACGGCCTGTCTTGACATTGACAGTGGCGGGTGGCGGCCATGGAACAGCTAGTTTAGCATTGAAATTCTCAGCAGTCTGTCAGTCTCTCCTCTTGGGCTCCCAGGGCCAGGAGGAAGAGGAATGCTTACATGTTTGCTCTGTGGACAGGACACGCCCTGTTTTGCACAGAGCTCTGTGGTTTACCTCTCAGGAGTGTGGAGGGAGGCAGTCATCCTTCCTTTTGGCAGCTGGCGCTTGAATTATGAGCTTCTGGCCTCAGTGGCGTGTCCCAGAGACAGTTTGCTCAGCCCCATTACTTTAATCCCTTTGTTCATAAGACCCCTTTTCAAAATGTCATGTTTTGAATATAAAATGCTACGCAACTCATTGTACCTGTATTCTGGAAACCAGACCTTTAAAAAGACCGTGTGACATCATAGAACACACTTGTAGACAGGGTAGACCTGGTCTCTTGGCTGTGATCCTGGGGGTGGGGACCAAATTGCCTGACTACAGAGCCTGCTTTTTCCTTTTTCCGCAGAAGACAGGGCTGGTTCTGTGTTTCTGGAAGAGTATACTGTGAGATACTGTGTGGTAGGTTGAGTCATGCCCCTGCAAAGATGACCACAGTCTAACTAAATGTGTTATTTGCGTAACTCAGATTGTTGTTGGAGCCAAGTTGCTCAGCCACTGATCTTGAGATAGGAGGTTGTTGTGAGTCACCAGGTGGGCCCTATGTAGCAAGGGTCCCTAAATGCAGATGAGGGAAGCAGGAGAGGCAGGTGGTCACAGTGACACGAGATTAAACTCTGCTGGCTGTGTGTGGCTTTGAAAGAGCCAACGGCTAGGGAATAATGCCATCCTTTATAAACTGGAGAAGGCGAGGAACAGATTTCTGCCCTAGAACCTCCAGAAAGAAACACAACCCTTTTAACCCTGCGATACCCATTCCTGTCTGGGAATGTGGTTCAGGGCATAGACTGCTTGCCCAGCACGCACGAACCCCTGAATTTTAGCTCTATCATGGCGGTCCATGCCCGTCACCACAGGATTTGGGGGTTGGGGACAGAGAAAGAGGATTAAAAGTTCAAAGTTATCCTTACGTAGAAGGCCCGTGCATGGGCTATGAAAACATCTCAGACTTCTGGACTGCAGAACTGTAAGCTGTTCAGTGCTGTTTACTAAAAGTGTAGCGATTTGTCACAGCAGCCAGGAGGGACCAATACACACTGCACAGTGAACACGGACTTCTCCACTCCTTCCACCCTCAAAGTTCACAATCTGGGACCTCTGAGAAAGAAGCCCTCTTTGAAGCACACCGTGGCCCACGCTGCAGCTAGAAGCTGCGAATATGATTATGTTTTCTTCTCTGTGGGACACACAGTTGCCCTTTGGTTTGCTTCTCTGAGCCATGAATTTACCCGCAGCATACAGAAGCCGAGGCCAAGGGAGCGGCCTCTTCTCAGGTCAGGATGAGAGAAACCCTTTAATCATAGTTCAGGGTTAAGTCCGGGGAAACTCTGGCTCCAGAGGTGAAAGGGTGAAGGCTGAGGCGTTCCCACAGGGGAGCCAGGTGCTGAGGCAGCAGCAGATGGAAATAGTTCATACCTTCGGTTTTCCAGGTCAGCGACATCCCTCAGCAGCCCCCAGGGACCAAAAGCTTGTAAAGATTGACATTTAATTGACAAGTCCTGACTTCTGGGTGCAGCTGCTATACAGCAGCCCTGCTGAGTTAGACACAAAAGAAGGGTCAGGCAAATGCTACAGTTTAGGTCACCTACTGGCCTCTAGACAAGTTAACAGGCAGGTGAAGTGAATTTGGGTTGTATCTTTGACTTCACCCAGCACATCCCGAATAAACCCCTCTCAACACTGGCGCACTGTTAAGTGTGAATAGGGTGTTTCTCGTTCTGCTCATCCCTGGAGCCAGCCCTCCCTGCATTCAGCAGCTGCCTGGGGACATTGCAGGTGTGAGGAGCAGCCAGGCCTCGGTGATGGCAGATGGGGGTGATTTGGTCAGGGGGCAGAGCCCCCAGGTCTTGGTATTGTGCGGAATTTTCCTCAGCCAGGTGAGTCTCAGAACCTAATTACCAGAGGCAGCTCACAGGGATGAGCAGGTGTTTGGAACGTGCTCTAAGTTTCTATTGGTTGAAAGCAGTTCTGGGATCCGTTCAGGTCCCATGCCACATTCAGGGCTTTCACTCAGCCCTGATCTGCTCCTAGCTCAAGGCGTGGCTCCTTGAAGCTCAGTGGAAGAGCATTTGCCTATGTAAGTTTGATTCCAAGCACTGCAGAAGTAGGGAGGCGTGTGACTATAGCATGCTACTACATGCTTGCACACTCGGAATATTTACAATAGTAGAAAAAAAAAAACCCAGCCCCGGAGTTGAAGGAGATCCCTAACCACATGGTGGATAGCCGAAACTTGCAGCTCTGTCTAGCTGTTATAATTGGTGCTGGCTGAGGCCTTGAGGCCTGAAGTGGGCTGTGTCCCCAGGAGAAGGCATATGCCTATATCACAACAGCTGGCCAAGCGAGAGGAGACAAAAGTCAAGACCCCTGTCCTACAGGGAAAATAGACTGGGCTCACAGACACCTGTGAGGCTGGGGTGGAACAGGGCTGCCCGTTCCTCACCTTCTTGCCTTTGCTTCTGTGCCCTGGGACACACTGATAAGAGCACACCGACTACATTTCTTGACCTTGTCCTGCAGAATTGGGATATACAGTAGGAGGGGCAGAAGTCACCTTAGTACATTCCTGGAATGGAGGGGTGTTAGCTATGGAAGTGTGCCGAGAAGTTAAGAACCTGGGT
>JABTXL010002731.1:5429583-5444675 GCA_025134845.1 Neodon shergylaensis | reverse complement strand
CAGAGCAGGAAGAAGTGGGTAGTTGTTGGGCTGGGTGTGTGTCCATCTAGGGTCAGCTACCGTTCAGATACACCCACCGCTGTACCCACAATCCACAAGCGAGGGCCATGTGTCCTCCACAGGGCTACACCACACTTCAAGAAGGATAGCCTTGGGAGCAGGCAAGCCTGGTCCTGCTCGGCATGGCCCACAGCACTGTACTGGATTGAATGAGCTCACGGAGGAGGACATTAGTCCCAGTGGGAATTTTTTCTCTTCTTGCTAAGTAAACATAAGATTCAAACTGCAATAGGTTCGTCTGCCTGGGCTGAGTCAGTCCTCTGGCTTGTTGGACAGTCAGGTTCGTGATGACATCACCAGTGCCTCTCTAGATGTCCTGTCCATCCAGATTCTGGCCCAGCAGAGGTGTGACTCAGGGCCATGCCTTTCTGCCCTGTGTTCCACCCACAAAGTCTGGAGCTGGGGTGGCGGCGGTTTGGGCCATGAATTTGTCAGTAGTGACCAAAGGGCAGATTCTTTCCCCGGGCTTTCATGCCGTCCTTTGAGGTGTGGACGGTTGTTGAGAGGAGCTGCGGGCCGCTTCCCTGCCGCCCCAGCTCCCGGTCGCCAGCTAGCTCTAGCTTATGCCCGAAATAATTACACAGAAACGGTATTCATTTAAATACTGCTTGGCCCATTAGCTTTAGCCTCTTATTGGCTATCTCTTACATCTTAATCTAACCCATTTCTAATATTCTGTGTAGCCCACGAGGTACGCTTACCAGAGAGGATCTTAACCTGCGTCTGGCTGGAGTGGGAGAATCATGGCGACTCTCTGACTCAGCTTCTCTCTCCCAGAATCCTGTTCTGTTTACTCCACCCACCTAAGGGTTGGCCTATCAAATGGGCCTAGGCAGTTTCTTTATTAGTTAACCAATGAAAGCAACAGATAAGATACAAGACCCACCTCCATCATTTCCCCTTTTTCTGTTTAAACAAAAAAGAAAGGCTTTAACTTTAACAGTAAAATTACATATAACAAAACAGTTATCAAGTAAGAATTACAGTTACAATATTTATATCTATTTTATCTCTTATCATAACTAAGGAAAACTATAACTATTTATTCTTCAACTCCATCAAAGACTCCAGAAGGATATAATAATACCTAAGTAAACAGGAAGTCCAAAACTCTAGAAATGACAGAGACATCTCGCTGCCTGGACAGTCACCCAAAGTTCTTTTGTACCGTTGGGGCATCCGTCTTCGGCCTTCAGGCCCACAGTATCCAGCAGACATTTCCACGAAGCAGGAAATTTCAAAGACAGTTTAGTCACTTTCTGCTGTGTCCTGCAGAATGTCTCGTAGACTCTTTTATAGATCAGGAACCCCGAAAGACCATCTCACCTTTAGGCAAGTTCAGCAGTCCTCTCTCTGCGGGTTCTCTGTGTCCAGTTTATGCAACAGTCCAGGCAAAAGCAGTTTCTTGCCCAAATGACTATCCAACTCCATAAGGATCCTCTTCGATGCCCATCTTCCTCTCGAAGTAGCTGGTGCTGCCAGGAGCAGACGTGTCTCATTGTCATGAAAAGCCCTAAGTTATTAAAACATTTAAATGCCATATTCTGCAGTCTTTGAAAGATATGAAGAATGCCTATCTAACTAAAATATATCTCTATATATCTAGAAAATCTAACTAACATGACTACAAGCTTGACTATTATTGATGATTATCCATTAACAACCTATATTTCCTAATATACATTACATTTTAAAATGAACTACACAATCACAATACCTTAATCAATATCAGAAATATATATACATATAACAAAATTGACCTTAAAATCCATACCAATGCAAATTATTGATATCTATATCATATCCCCCTTTAAATGTAAAAGAACAGTTATAAACAATATTTGGGAACATGGGCGCAGTTTTTTCTCTCCAAACTGCTTCCTGCTGAATGGGGGCGGCGTCGTTAATTAGGTCTTTCATGGTATAACCTGTGTGCTAGAGTCATCTCAGTTGGCAGTTGAGCAAAGCAATTTTCTGAAGATGTCTACAGCAATTCTTCAGGAGGGCGTGGTCGATCATACCAAATTGGAATAGAAGAAATCCATAGAGTCTCATCCTCTGTGAAAACAAAAGGAGAAACTCCTTTCCAAAGTATCATATCCTTAGACCCAAATTTTGAAATCGTAATACCCTTATATCCATTCTGGTTTAGCTTGGCAGCCCATGTAATGAAATGTCTCTCTGTACTTAGCTCCTTCACCGTCAAAAATTTTAAAGAAAACACAATAATACAAAGAATCCAGACTCTCTGAGAATTTTCCATTTTTACGTGGCTTATTTTTCTTTATTTCTTTTAATCTATAACTATCTGTACTCTGTCTCTTTAAAGACTTTACCCTTTTTTTAAACCATTAACTTTATTCTCTATATTCTTTTTCTTTTCTCTCTCAAGCCTACGTACATTCATCCAACAGTGTGGTCTTTTATGCCTGAATCTGTTTTATTGTGAATCTGTAACATTTTTTTACTATCCAGGAGCATTTCTTAAAATGTTAAGCACTTCTTAAAAACTCAAGTTGCACCATGTACAAGTAATACGGTACTGCCTGTGTCCTGCCCAGTCTAAACCTTAACTGCGCTGTTATCACAGTAATTACGGTAGTTCCTGCCTGAGGTCAGCACAGTTTAGCATGGAGCAGCCGCTCCTGCGCCAGAGCCCTTCGGTGCCCCCGAGCCGAGCACAGTTCCAGGCATACAGCAAGTCCACATTGGCGCCAAGCAAGCCTTAGAGCTTTATTTCAAATGCTCTATTTAAAAGCTCTGTCTCCCGCCGGAGCCAGACAGAGATCGCAATGGCGGCACAGCCCAGAAAGCCGGCATTTTAAAACAGCCAGTTTTTTCCTGTTGCCGAGTTAGGACAATTTCTTTGCGGCAAGCAACCCAGAAACAGCAAAAAGTTGTCTTAAATTCTCTCTTTATCCTTTTTAAACCCTCTCAGGTTTTACGTGGAGTTCATTAGCACGTTGGGCGCCATTTTGTTGAGAGGAGCTGCGGGCCGCTTCCCTGCCGCCCCAGCTCCCGGTCGCCAGCTAGCTCTAGCTTATGCCCGAAATAATTACACAGAAACGGTATTCATTTAAATACTGCTTGGCCCATTAGCTTTAGCCTCTTATTGGCTATCTCTTACATCTTAATCTAACCCATTTCTAATATTCTGTGTAGCCCACGAGGTACGCTTACCAGAGAGGATCTTAACCTGCGTCTGGCTGGAGTGGGAGAATCATGGCGACTCTCTGACTCAGCTTCTCTCCCCCAATCCTGTTCTGTTTACTCCACCCACCTAAGGGTTGGCCTATCAAATGGGCCTAGGCAGTTTCTTTATTAGTTAACCAATGAAAGCAACAGATAAGATACAAGACCCACCTCCATCAGACGGTCATAGACTAATGTTTGCATTTCTTGAATGGTGGAGTGGTGGAGGCCAGGACCAAAGGGCCAGGAGACTGGAGTGGAGTGAGACGCAGTTGAACGAACCAGGGCCAGTCGCTGCTGACTTCCTGTCTGCTGAAGTGATCCGGCTTTGGCCTCTCCGCTGCTTTGCATGTGGCCCCAGCTTAGCGTCCCCAGCTACAGAACTCCTGTGTTCATGGTCATCAATGGCCTTTGAGGTAGCAGAAGTGCTTGAATGAGAGCACTCTGTCCTCCAAGCCAGGCTTTGCACTCACAGAGCAAAGTAACTCTCCGCCCTGCCAACAGCCCCGAGCCTGGGCTCTTGGAGGAACCTGCCTGTCCCTGCCAACTGCTGCTGGTAAGCCTCGTGATAACCGCACAAGGAGGCTTAAGTTGATTCATTTCAGGGATGATTTTAAAAATAGAAATTGTTTAATAGCTATCTTAATAATTAACTCTAGCGGCTCAGTTATTATGAAGAAAGACGCTGCCTTGAAGTAGGCGTGCTTAGGTCTGAAGCACTCTTGTGCCACAAGTGCTCCCTCTACACGTGTCCGCAGAGACTTATTGACTGCCCTGGAGATGCTGGGGTGGAAGACGTGCGTTCATCCTCAGTGTCTAAAAGCAGTGGTTCTCAGCCTTCCTAATACTTCAACCCTTTAATACAGTTCCTCATGTTGTGCTGCCCCCCCACCGTAAAATTATTTTCATTGCTACTTCATAACTGTAATTTTGCTACTGTAATTGATTGTAATGCAAATATCTGGATTACAGGAGATCTGATATGTGACCCCCTCAAACTCTTGCGACCCATAGGTTGAGAACCACTGGTCTAGGGAATTAGGTCCAGGACCTCTGAAAATACCAGGATCTGAGGGACCTGGAGACATATGCTGGAGGCAGATCTCTGTGAGTTCCAGGCCAGCCTGGTCTACATAGTGAGTTCTAGGCTAGCCAGGGCTACACTGTGAGACCCTGTCTCAAAACAAACAGACAAACCAGAATCCGCAGATGATCAAGTCCATTGTATAAATGTGCAGTTTTCACGTTTGGTTTATATACATGCACTCACATAATTTAAATCATGTACCTGATACAGTATCAGTTACATATACATGACCTGTTATCATCTATTGCTCAGGGACTTATGAGGACAAAACCTGTGTGTGGGCAGTCCAAATGCAGATTTTTCTCCTTGAATATTTTAGTTGGTATTTGGTCGAATCTTTGAGTGTGAAACTCATGGATGGGAGTCGGGTACCTGTGTGTTCATGGAGTTGGAGACAGGATGTAAGTGGTCATCTAAGCAGACAATCTCAGTGGACAAATGGTCTTAATGAAACTAACCCGGACACAGCCAGGCATGGGGATGCACACCTTTAACCCCAGGTAGAGGCAGGTGGATCTCTGAGTTCCAGGCCAGTCATGGACTGTCTCAAAAACAAAAACATACAAATGAACAAAATCCAGGATATCTTATAGCTACAGGTAGCTGCTCTAGTCAGGGTAGCTGTGGACAGGCTGCCGAGAGGCTCAGCGCTGTGATGGGAGGGCTGGTTCCCTGAGGAGCAGGAAGCAGTGTGGGGACAATCCTAGAGATGGTTTGACTGGTGCTGTGTGGTGATTGGGTTTTCCTTCTGTTTGCTGGGGATGGAGCTCTTGTCTAGAGCTGAGATGTCTTTGCTTCTGCCTCACAGCTGGGGGAAGCTAAAGTCAGGAAGTGTCTGAAGTGGTGTCTGCCGGTGTGTTGGGGTACCAGCTGAGGCACTGCAGCTCACAGTGGAGGAACTGGGTGGAAAGGGCCTCCTGCCTTGGGTGTGTGGGCTCCCGGGAAAGAAAGCGGTAGATCCAGTCCACGCTGACTCTGTGCCCCCCCCCTGGGCTGTGGGGCTGTGGGTTGCAGAACATGGTGCTGACACTGAGCGTTGTCTGAGGGCCTCATGGCCCCCTTGCCCCTCCATGTGTTGGATGTCCACAGCCCTGAGCCCCTTTCATGGGGCCTTAGAGCTGGTGGGACATCACTGAACACACAGCCCACCTCTCACCCATGTGCTCGTGTAGGAAGTATCTCCTGTCTCCCCCAGTCCCCTCTGCTGAAACAGGACCCTCAGGATGCCTGCTGGGGACCCTTGTAGGTCATGGTCCAGGGCTGTCGGCAGGCAGCTCTGGTCTTCTCAGGAGTCAGCGGTTTCATTTGACCTGGTCCAGTCATCCTTCCTAAGGTTTGGATTTTTGTTTTTTGTCGGAGACAGAAGAATGGAGTTGTCGTGGATAAGCAGGACAGGTACACCCTGAGGACATGGACATGGGCTCCCCTAGGCTTTGGTTAAGTCTTTCTGGAGGTCCAACCTGGATGTAAGATTGAAGCTGCTATGGGGATCCAAGGTAGGGAGGTGAAGGCCAGGTTCAGCATCAGGAGTCCAGCACCAAGGCATGAGACTGGGGACGGGACCCAGCCTAGCCCTTATAACGCATGACTTCCAACACTTCCACAGGCCAGAATCCATGTTCTGATTTGTCATCAGTCCAGGTCCTCTGTGTTTGGGGACCCTGGTAAGTTTGATTTTAGTGTAGGCTAAAAGGACACCTACATGGACGCTTCTTCCTGAACTGTCCCTTCAGAGAACCAGAGAGGTTGCCTAGGTCATTCTCCAGAACCAGGAACCTGGGAGTGAGTCCTGCCAACCGCTTGTAGCTGAGGGACAGTGGGCAGACATTCTGCCCTTCCATGCTGTTCTTCCCATGAGATCACAGCACACAGTCACGTGAGGGTCCTGTTGCGATGGTCCAGGCCTGGAGAGGTGACACAGTGCTTTGTTTCTATGACCTGGGAGAGTGGCTGCCCACTTCTAGGGTTTCTCCTGAAGACCTGGTGAGGAGCCCTGGCCAAGCACCTGGCATAAGATTAACTCAGAAAATGGGTGGGATCATCATGTTACTGCCCCACGGCACACGCTGTGGGTTCTTGAGCGTGGCTGTGCTGGCGAGGCTGTCTTCTAGCTGTGAGACGTTTGTCCTTCCATGGCCCTCCTGGCCTCTGCCCCTCTGAGGTCAGTCCTTCCTGGTGCTGGCACTGGATGGAATCAGATGCAGAACCCGTCAGCGACTGGTGGCTCCTGGGGCATAGGTGTGGACTTGCTGCATTTCTTAGAGTGACCCGTATGCTAAGATCTGACCCCTGCCTACCCTCTGTCATGTCCGCTAGCAGTTTCTCGGCATCTCACAGTTGTCATGGAGTTTGTAATTGCCCTGTTTCCTCGCTGACTGAGAGGGCCTCGTCTGCCTTGTGCAGAAGTAGGGAGAGGCAGAGATGGGTAAATTTGTGAATTCAAAGCTAGTTTGGTCTGTACAGTGACCAGCCAGGGCTACATGTGAGACCCTGTCTTAAAAACGCTAGAGACCCCTGTGTCTCTGAGATCCCCTGGTGCACACTTCCTCTTCACTCAGCTGGATGGAAATGGCTCTTCTTGGCTTTCTGAGGAGTCAGATAGGACTCAGGGTGTGGTAAGCATCCAGATACCCCATCCGGGTTTCCATCCTGATCTTGGGGTTGTTCTTCCCTGAGGTATCTCCAGGATGGTAGACCTGAGAGCCAGGAGGGATCACCTTTGCCTGAGAGGAGCTGCTCCACTCCTGATGTACCAGGGTGATAGAAGAATGTTCTCGGGCCAGGATTCCCTCCTCTCCCTCCCTCCCCTGCCCCGTCACTCTGTGGTTTTCTATCTGCTACATGGGGGTGACATGGTTCCAGGACCCCAAGTTTCACTGAGGTCAGACCATACCACACTTTAGCCTCAGAGTAGAGCTATATCACATATTAGGGTCAGTCAGATATTCTGCACACAGTGAGATTCTGAAGTGCTCCTAACTGCACTTTTGCTCATATGTGACTCATAGCCACCTCTCCGAGGAAAATCCATGTGGGAAGCCCAAGGGAGGTGGAAGGTGGGAGGTGCCACCCTGTCTGCCTGCTGCTGCCTGGGAGGATGAGTGAGGGCCAGGAGTCCCTACAGACTCCCACTGTGTGAGCACTGGGCCTCCTTGTGTGGCGCTGGCCACCCCACACATCTGCCCACCCTGCACACAACGGGCCTGTGTTCCCAGGAGCCAGCCTGCGCCTGCACAGGATGACTAGCTGACACAGTCCTATCCCTTGTGGCCAGCTCAGGGATGGGCGGCACCCAGGCCCTCCACAGAAGACCCTGCAACGTTCCCTCCTGGGTCGCATTCCTCAGTACCTCATGACCTCCTTACTGCAGCACTGTAAGCGTGGGGGCAGCCGCACACGCAGAGGCAGCTGCCACATGCCACTGACATGTCATAGGTGACTTGAGAGAGTAACACTATCAGATGGGATTTAGAGAACCATAAATCAGATTTAAAGAGGACCAAGGACAGCCCGTTGTAGTGGCACACACCTTTAATCCCAGCACTTGGGAGGCAGAGGCCAGAAGAGCTCTGTCTTGCAAGCCCACCCGGTCTACATAGTAAGTTTCAGGATGGACAGAACTACACAAGAGACCCTATCTAAACACAACAGCAAAGGGGTTGAGGGGTCCAGTGGAGAGAGGGGCTAGGTGTGTTACATGGGGGCTCAAGAAAGCAGAGTCCCACTGGGCGGTGATGGCACATGCCTTTAATCTTAGCACTTGGGTCAGGAGTTCAAGCTCAGTCTCAGCTCCATAGTGCATTTGAACTAAGCTACATGATAACCCTATTTAAAAGGGGGTAGGGTATGAGATGGCTCAGCTGGTAAGGGTGATGCCACTAAGCCTGACAACTGGACTTTGGATCCTGGGATTTACATGGTAGAAGGAGAGAGTCCTTTGAGTTGTCCTCTGACTTCTACACTCATGCCATATCATGTATGTGCTTACACAAGCACACGTTCACATGTGTGCACATATTAATGTGAAGAGAGATGTTTAGGAGTCAGACTCTCAAAGTTTGAACCAACACTGGCACTGAGTCTGTAGAACTGAACTGCCGTCTTTGCCCTCTTCAGATTGTTACTCTGCTGACCAAGGTGGGCGCAGAGCTCTCCCGCGGTTTTTAACTGTGTGTGTCTGCTGGTGAGTGCAGGTGCCCGGAGAGGCCAGTGGTCTGATCCTGGAGCTGGAGTTACAAGTGGTTGTGAGCTCCTGATGTGGGTGCTGGGAACTGAACTTGGGACCTTTTCAAAGAGCTTAATGCTTGAGCCATCTCTCTAGCCCCTGGGAAAAAAAGCAGAGACTCCACTGCCGGCTGGGGAGGCCTGGGGTCTGGAAGGTTTTGTCATGGCCTCTTGGTGGTCTTTTTCCTCAGAAGAAAAAGATTCCCTGCTCGTCCGTTCCCAGACTGTACTCAAAATTTCTAAGTTTCTTACCCCACCCAGGTCATTCGTCATCTGGGTCACCAGGGCAGCTCCATCTCCTCCCTCCTTGCCAGGAATCTTCCAGGACAGGTGGCATTCATCATTAGAGCCAGCTCCCAGCTCGGGTGTCAAGGCATTGAAGGTTGTGGTTCCACAGCCCAGGGAGGGACACTCCTTGCTGTGAGCCACAGCTGCTTGCTTAATGCTCTGGGTGGCCCAGCCCACTTAGCACGTGACTCCTGCCAAGGGAGAGCTGTACCTGGAAGCCATGTCACAATCACGCTGAGGACACAGCACGGAGCCCAGCAGATCAGTGTACTCAAGACACTGGGCATAGTCACCAACTCCCAGGTGGCTTCCCGGAGGCGTGTGCAGTGCTGGCCTTCACCGGGTCTCTCTGATTGTCCCCATGGCTGCCATTGTGCCCACCTTCCCTCAGTAGAGGTGAGGTACCCTTAGTGAGCAGAGCAACAGCCTCACCTCAGCTGCTGGGTGACCACCCTGTGTTTGTGAGGAAAAAGAGACCTGGGGGGCGTGGATGCAGGCTCAGCACCCATGAGAACAGGTAGTTGGCTGGCTGAGGCTTTGTGTACTTGGGAAGGCAGACCCCGCTTGTGTTCCTTCAGGACCCTAGTTCAGTGAGGTGGGAGGGCTCGGCTGCAGTCCTAGGTCCCCAGATTCCAGTGAGTCTCTCATAACCGGCCCTGTGTGTGTGAAAGGACATCAGTGTACCTTGCTGGACTGTGGGGTGCAGGGTCCAGCTAAGGAGCAGCCTGTGCCCAGCCCTGGCAGTCCCCAGACGCATGCCTCCGAGCAGAAAGGGACGCTCGGCCCACCAGGCTAGCTACTTTTATAGGAAAATTGAGTCAGCCTGCTCAGCAAGTGCTGGGGCATCCACTTAGATCTGAGACATCAGCCGGGGTGTTGTGCAGTGTGCTTGCTCCTTTGGCTTTTTGAGGGGCCCACCATCCAGCTCCCAAATAAATCATACAACAGAGGCTTATTCTTAGCTGTGACTGCCCAGCCTTGGCTTGTTTCTTGCCAGCTTTTCTTCACTTAAATTATCCCATCTACCTTTTGCCTCTGGGCTTTTTCCTTTTCTTACTTCCGTATATCTTACTCTGTGGCTGGCTGGGTGACTGGCCCCACTGTTCCCCTCTTCTTTCTTGTTTCTCCTTCTATTTATAGTCTCTACCTGCCAACCCTGCCTATCCTTGCTCCTGCCTTGCTATTGGCCATTCAGCTCTTTATTAGATCTGTTTAGACAGGCAAAGAATCACAGCTTCACAGAGTTAAATAAAATGCAGCATGAACTGGGGAGCTTTTCTCAGTTCATAAACTCTGACCTCGCACCCTGTCTCTGCCAGTGGAGTCTCTGGAGGGCTGGGTGAGGGATGGTGTGTGCTGTGTGTGCCTTCCTGGACGGTGTTGAGCTGGGGAAATAAGATGTGGCCAGCAGAGGTTAGAACCACCTTCAGGACCGTGGCTGTGGTTTTGGTCAAATGTGAGGCTTCCCCCTCCCCCAAAAGGCCACAGTTGTCCTTCTCAGTGGCATGAGCGGGCACCTATGGTGTGGCGGCCAGTGACAGGGCCTGGCTTCTGCATGCATCTGGCTGGCCGTCAGCTGACAGCCTTGCTGTGGGCCCTGCTGTACAGGAAAGGGGGTAACGTGCACTTTTATAGGAGGAGACTGTGAGGACAAGGGGCTCATCTGGGCTGGGGCCAAGTCTCTGCTGCTTTTCCTGGTGGGGAACTTGGGTAGAGGATGCTCTGTTGGCCATGCCCTTAGTCACTCCTCCTGGAGTCTGGGGGCCTCTTCAGGGAGAGCAGTGTGAGGTAGATCAGACATGTCTTTCTGAGCCACAGCCCAGCTTTCCTCCCGCCTGAGCCTGGAGCTCCTGGTTGCTGTGGCATTGACATCAGCTACAGGTCATGTAGAGGTTCCTGGGAGCGTGGCTCTGACAAACATGTTCGTTCTCCTCCACCAGAGTAGATGGCCCATCCGTTTGGGTTGTGCTAGCCAGACAGCTGCAGACGGGTGTCTAATTCTGCTTGTGTTCCTCATAGGCCATCAGCATCAGCAAAGCCATCAACAGCCAGGAGGCCCCTGTGAAGGAGAAGCATGCCCGGCGTATCCTTGTGCTCCCTGGGCCTTGGGGAGGTGTGAGGAGACTGTGGGATGAGCATGGTGCTGACCCAGGGTGTGCTGGGCTGGGAGAGCTTGACCCAAGACCTCTAGTTGTTGTGACCGGGGAACTGCAGAGTGTGCCAGGGCCCAGTGACAAGGGCTCTCTGCACAGTAACTGCCCACACTTCTGTCTGTGTCCCTCACTTGGCCTTGACCCTCTAAGGCATCATTCTGGGCACTCACCATGAGAAGGGGGCCTTTACCTTCTGGTCCTATGCCATTGGCCTGCCACTGCCCAGCAGCTCCATCCTCAGTTGGAAGTTCTGCCATGTCCTTCACAAAGTCCTCCGAGATGGACACCCCAATGTGAGTAGTGACTGTAGCTAGGCCTGCATTTCACCAGCTGACAGCACCCACAGTGTCTCTTTGAAGTGATGAAGGGTACGATTCTGTCCTTGTATCTGTCCCCTCGCCCTTGGGACTGGCCATGCCTGCCCACTGTCCATCCTTCTGGCCCCAGGTGCTGCACGACTGCCAGCGGTATCGGAGCAACATACGTGAGATCGGCGACCTGTGGGTAGGTGTGAGGACAGCGTCCAGGCAGTGTGGCTGAGCTGAGGGCAGCATCTGGGCTTGTTCTTTCCTCCCCCTCTACAGCAGCTAGAATTGTCCTTGGGGTTAGCATATAGGCTGAGCACCAGTCAATGTGAAGTTGTAGCCTTGTTGGGGCTTAGATTGGCCTCCGCCTCTATAAGGCAGGCCCGTTAGTCCCCGGGAGTTGAAAAAGGTAGCAACCCCATGGCTGTGTGGAGAGCAAGGACTCCCTAGACTGTGGCTTCAGAAGCCCCATTACAGACTGGAATTTTCCATGGTTTTGCCAGGCCATTCTCAGACCCATAGTCAGATCCCGGGGGTGGGGGCTGTGTCTGGGTCCACTCTGATATCCTCAGAAGTCATGGCCCCGGGAGGGAAGGGCCTCAGACTTCACTGTCTGAGCTCTCCTGGGACACGTAGCTGAGTGGGTCTCAGGAGGCTGCTGTCTGTCCAGAGCCGTTACACTCCATTGATTCATCACAGTGCCTGCCACAGGCCCAGGCCCAAGCCGTGTGGCCACACACCAGGACATTTTGCAAGAGGATCCGGATTCTACATACAGGCCAGATGCGCCTCCCTGTCTGCCAGCAGCACTTTAATGAAGTGTCCCAGCTCAGAACTGGCCTGTCGCCCTGGGCAAAGGGCTCTCTTTGCCTCTCACAAGGCTTTCTCTGGCAAGAATGACAAAGGAGTGAGATTAAGGAGGGGAGGAAGCTAGAGAGAGTTATGAGATTGGTGAAGGCTGGCGGGGAAAGTGACTGACTGATGTGAAGAATGGCCCTCATCTGCCCTTGCCACCTGGTTTCCTCCTCTGCCTCGATGGGTGCTCTCAACAGTGACCTCACAGTGGGCTCCATCCTCACAGGGGCACCTTCGTGACCAGTATGGACACCTGGTGAATGTCTACACCAAACTGTTGCTGACCAAAATCTCCTTTCACCTCAAGGTAGTAGAACTGTGGGGCTGAGGGATTGGGGAGCCCTTCCCTCTGGGACATCTGGGGACATAGAGGAGGGTTGGAATCTGTCCTGTCCATGGTCTGTCCAGTTACCGTAGAGGCTAGGATGACTGACAGATTGCCAACTCAGCTCCGTGTCTACATAGATCCAATGTGGATGCCTGCTGTGGTCCGGTGGCCATATCTTTCAGTTTTGGCCAGGTTGCCCCTGTCCTGTCCCCAGGCTTTCTGTTGTCCCCAAATTCTCAGCCCCTTCGGCATAACCAGAGCAGCTGGGGGCCCTGGAAGGCAGGATTGGGGAACCTCCCTGGCCACTCTCCTCGTGGCGCTGTCGGGAGCAGGGATGGGGCCTGGTATGTGGCCGCTCGGCAAAGCTGCAGCTGAGTGGGGGGCTGTCTCTACAGCACCCTCAGTTTCCTGCAGGCCTGGAGGTAACAGACGAGGTGCTGGAGAAGGCAGCCGGAACTGATGTGAATAACATGTGAGTCTGTGTGCCTCAGTTTCTCCCACACCCCTGAGTGTTTGAGATCAGGTGCCCACCAGGGGCCATGATGGCAAATGAGGCTGCACCTCTCGGGTTGAAGGTCATGGTCTCACATGGGCCAGGGGTGGGGTTTGTTTGGTTCAGTTTGTACCTGATGGGGAGTGTGCAGTTCCAAAGCAGTCTTGGGGATTGGGTGGGTGTGTCCTGCACCCCATGCATCCTCCCTCTCTCCCCTAGTTTCCAGCTTACCGTGGAGATGTTTGACTACATGGACTGTGAGCTGAAGCTTTCTGAATCGGGTGGGTGCGTCACTCATGCCAGGCTGCCAAGACAGCAGTGACCAGACTGACGTTCACTGCTGCTTTTCCCGGTGCCGTGTTAAGTGCACCTGCTCCCTGCTCCCCGGCGCTGCCTTGGGACCCTGTGTGTTCATCCAGGACACAGCATCTGAACATTATTCTGTGGGTCCCGGATGTGGAGGCGGTGTGGTGTGGGCTGTGGAGGAGCACTCTAGGCTCCCGCCTGGCCTTAGCAGCTGCAGTCCCCTCTGGGAGAGAGAATGTGGGTAACATTTCCTGCTGTGTTCTGAAATGCCTCTGGGTTCTGTTAGACTGTTCAGCCCAAGAACTGGCAGCCGTTGGACAGGAAATCTCAGAGGGCTCGCCCTCCCAGCCTGGGAGGTGATTGTTCTGGCTGCACCTTCAGAACAGCTGCTGGTGACCCAGTGTTGTCAACGGCAGAGCCCAAGATGCCTTTTTTAGGGGAAACAGGGACTTGGGAAGAGGCAAAACAGCCCCCCTGTACCCAGGGTCCGGGCCTGTGGCTCTGGTGGGTGAGAGGTGAGCTTGCAGCCTGCCCAGGGCTCAACATGGGGCAGAGGTCAGGTTACCAGGGTGTGGCCCAGCAGAGCAGCTGGACCAAGGCCACCAGGAATTTTGTCTTGGCAGAAGAGCTAAGCCCAAGCTTCCCAGAGCACACAGGCCATCAAATTCACCACACACCCCATGGCCCCACCCTGGCTGCTCTTGGTCTGGGAGGAGGTCCAGGTAGGCAGGCTGTGGTCCCTACAAGGGAAGTGGGAAGAGCCCACAGGCCCCATCCTTGGCGACACAGATGTTTTAGTGAAGTACAAAGACCTCACTGTCTACTGAGCTTCTGAAGACACACCTGGGTGCACAGGTGAGAGGTGCAGGGGCCTCCTCGCCTCAGCCCACAGCACAGAAAGCAGAAACCCTCACATGGCAGAGGAAAGCTGGCCGCAACACACTGCCTTCAAAGGGAGCGCAAGGCTGTTAGAGACGTGTGCTACTCAGAAGGCTGAGGCAGGAAAATTAGGAGCTAGAGTGAGTTCAAGGTCAACCTGGGGGATTTTGTGAGACCTAGTCTGAAAAGTGACAAGGCGAACTGGAGGGGCCCTTGGTGGAGAGGAGCACTGGCTGCTCCGCAGGCCCTGCAGGGGATTCCCAGAGCCCTCACTGTGGCTCCCAACTGTCTAACTCCAGTCCTAGGGGATCTGATGCCCTCTTCTGGCTTCTGAGGGCACTGCATGTGGGTGGTGCACATGCAGAACACTTATATAAATAAAATAAAAATAAAGGAAAACACTTTAAGTAAAAAGAAGTCTGGGCATGGTGGCCATGCCTTTAATCTATGTGCTGGAGAGGCCTGTGTAAGCGGATCTGAGTGTGAGGCCAACCTGGTCATTAGCCAGGGCTGTAGCTCAGTAGTGGAGTGCTTACCTAGAATGCAGGGGACCCTGGGAAGGAGGGAGAAGAAGACACAGAAAGGGGTGAGAGGACATTTTTACCTTGGCCAGAAAGAACCAGAGCGTTCTGCCTGAAGTAAGGCAGGTTACAAAACACATTTTAGTCACATTTGATACCTAAAGTGTACCTATGCGACTTCCAGTTAGGACTGAAGGAAAGGCGAGGGAGGCATCTTCCATCCCGGCTTTTACCTCTCGCAAACAATCCTGTCCCGTTAGGGCCAGAGCAAGGCTCCAGGGACTGGGGCTTCTGGCACCGCCCAGAGCGCCCAGCGTGGGGCCTGGCTGCTCTCCCACCCTGGCTCATTGTCATTCCTCTCTCTGCCCCAGAGAAGATGCAGGCCAAGAGGGGGCAGCTTC
>JABTXL010002731.1:5365644-5429573 GCA_025134845.1 Neodon shergylaensis | reverse complement strand
AGCTTCGTGTTTGTCCTTTATCCCTCCTTCTCTGGAGTTCTGATACAAGACCTGATTGTCAGGGTCTCCAGGGCAAGTGAGAGATTGGCTCACTAGGGGCTTGTAAAGCCTGTGTCCAAGGCCATGCGTGGCCCGGAACAAGCCCTAGCCTGTCTCCACGTCTATAGGATGAGGTATTGGAATGGCGGTCTCTCTTTTTTCACGTGTATGGGTGTTTTGCCTGCATGTACATCTGTGCACCATGGGCAGTGCCTGGTGCCTGCAGAAGCCAGAAGAGGGTGTCAGAGCCCCTGGAGCCAGCGTTCCAGGTGGCTGAGGCCCATATGTGTTCTAGGAATGGAACTCAGGTCCTCTGGAAGGGCAGCCAGTGCTGTTGAGCTCCTGAGCCATCTCTGCAGCCCTTTTGCTGCTGGTTTTAGACAGGCTTTGCTTTGTAGTCCAGTTTGGCCTTGAGCTCAATTCCCCTGTCTCAGCTTCCTGAGTGCTTATAGGTTTACACGACATACCTTGCTGAAGCAATAGTCTTTTAAAACACATTTACTACATTTTATTTGTGTGCATGTGTGGAGGTTAGAGAACCACTTGAAGGAGACAGTTCTCTCCTGCCATGTAAGTCATCAGGTTATGTGGCCAGCACTTGTGTCCACTGAGCCATCTCTCTGGCCTTTGGTAACAATCTTCGTTCTCTGAGGTTCAGGGCCTTGGGTGTGGAGCAGTCACTTCTGTCTCGGGCCCACCCTGGTGGGAGGTTCTGGAAAACCCTTCCTGATCTGCAGCGTATCAGGAGGGTTGCTGTCCTGCTTGTCCTCATTCCTGGGGGTGTGTCCTTGGCCCAAAGACTGCATAGGGGCTGCAGTCCAGGCTAGAGCATGCTGTCGAAGGCCCAGATTTGAGTCCCAACCATCTTCAAATCTTCACTGTGGTTTTGACAGCACGGTGGAAGGCCACTCATTGATTCCAGAGCCACCACAGTGTGAGCTCACAGTGTGAGCTGTGGTGGGGCTAGCCTGTGCCCACCTCTAGCCGCATCCGCTCATACTTGCTTCCACCTGCTCCTCTTCCTTAGTTTTCCGGCAGCTCAACACAGCCATTGCGGTGTCTCAGATGTCCTCCGGCCAGTGCCGCTTGGCCCCCCTCATCCAGGTCATCCAGGACTGCAGTCACCTTTACCACTACACCGTGAAGCTCATGTTCAAGCTGCACGCCTGTGAGTTGCACGGTCCAGGGTGGGCATATGGGGCCTTGTGCCCCTCGTGTTACTGAAAGGAAGGGCTGAGAGGTGAGCCACTAGTAGGAAGATCACCTGTAAACCATCCCGAGACCAGCAGTAGTGATGTGCTTTATGAAGACCACCAGCTTCCAGAGCAGAGAGACAAAACGTATAGTTTTTGTTTTCCTAGCCTTCTGCACACCTGGTATAGGAGGGGACAGTGGCCCCTCCCCCGCTCCCCCCACCGTGTTTCTGGGGAGCAGTAGTGGAAAGGCTATTGTTGTAGTGTTAGAGGTCCTCGGGCAACTTTCAAAGCCATGGCCCTGGTGGCATGTCCACCTCCCTCCCCAGTGCCGCCCTCTCCGATTCAGTGTCAGAGCTGAATGACCTCATGAAGTCTCTTTCCCAGGCCATAGTGACCCTCTCCTCTCCTGCGGGTCTAGAATCTTGGGGGCAGGGAGGAAAGCACACCTTGGAGCAGTGTGCAGAGGGGTCCTGTCCGCTTGTGTCCCTCAGGTCTCCCAGCAGACACCCTGCAAGGCCACAGGGACCGGTTCCACGAACAGTTTCACAGGTACCAGCCCAAGGTGGGGGACTAGAGCATGGTTGGAGAGGGGGCTGATGGCTCCCCTGTGACCTGTTTCCCTGTTCCATTGCAGCCTCAAAAACTTCTTCCGCCGAGCCTCGGACATGCTGTACTTTAAGAGGCTCATCCAGATCCCAAGACTACCCGAGGTGCCCCTCCCCCTCCCCACAATCAGCAACCCCTGGCTCCTTCCTGGCTCTGGTAGAGTCAACAGAAGGCTTCTGGAGGCAGCTGAGCATCTCCCCGCTGCTGTCCCTACAGGGACCCCCCAATTTCCTGCGGGCTTCAGCCCTGGCCGAGCACATCAAGCCTGTGGTGGTGATCCCAGAGGAGGCCCCGGAAGATGAGGAGCCTGAGAACCTCATTGAGATCAGCAGTGCGCCCCCTGCTGGGGAGCCGGCGGTAAGCTCTCCCCCACCTGCTCGTCTCCCCATGTCTCACCGTCTGGTCCCCTGAAGAAGGGCCTCTGACACAAGGCTGGGCACAGCGTAGGGTTTGCCCCTCCACTGGGCTCCCCACCATGGAGGGCACAAGAGTGGAGCCGAGGTCCATGTTCTCTGCTATGGCAGGTGGTGGCTGACCTCTTTGATCAGACTTTTGGACCTCCCAATGGCTCCATGAAGGATGACAGGTGAGTCCCCAGGGCCCACCTGGGTAGGAGGTAGAAAGAGCCTTCTGACTGGAAAGGTCGTAGGTGGGAACTACAGAGTAATGGAAATCCTGAGGGCCACTGGTGAGGAACCAGACTCTGTCTGTGTTGGGCAGTCTGTGACCTTCCAGCTATAAACTTGAGTCCCACGACCTCTGACCCCAGGGACATCCAGATTGAGAACTTGAAGAGAGAGGTGGAAACCCTCCGTGCTGAGTTGGAGAAGATCAAGATGGAGGTGAGGGGGCGTGACGAAGGGCGGTCCCCACCCGGGTGGACCTGGGCTCCATGCACTTCTTCCTGCCCTGCAGGCCCAGCGGTACATCTCACAGCTGAAGGGTCAGGTAAACGCTCTGGAGGCAGAGCTGGAGGAACAGCGGAAACAAAAGCAGAAGGCCCTGGTGGACAACGAGCAGCTGCAGCACGAGCTGGCCCAGCTGCAGGCCACGCAGCTGGAAGGCGCCCGGAACCAGAGCCTGCGAGAGGAGGCAGAGAGTGCGCACCTCTGTGGTGGTTCCCAGCAGCAGGATGAGGGTGGATTCTATCCCGCCTGCCCATCTCACTCAGCCTTGCCTCTCTGCAGGGAAAGCCAGTGCCACAGAGGCGCGCTACAGCAAGCTGAAGGAGAAGCACAACGAACTCATTAACACGCATGCCGAGCTGCTCAGGAAGGTGGGTACCAGCCTCAGGAAGGGCAGTGTGGCCAGGGGTCCAGAGTCAGAACCCGTCCCCTGCCTTCCAGAATGCAGACACAGCCAAGCAGCTGACGGTGACACAGCAGAGTCAGGAAGAGGTGGCGCGGGTGAAGGAGCAGCTGGCCTTCCAGATGGAGCAAGTGAAGCGTGAGTCCGAGATGAAGGTGTGTTGAGTGTGTGCGGCCCCACCCCACGCCACCCCAGCCCTGCTGCCCTACTGACCTGCCGGCCCTTCCTAGATGGAGGAGCAGAGTGACCAGTTGGAGAAACTCAAGCGGGAGCTGGCAGCCAAGGCAGGAGAGCTGGCCCATGCACAGGAGGCCTTGAGCCGCACAGAGCAGGTGCGTGCAGCTGGCACAAGTTGGGTCCTCTTTCCTGTAAACTGGGCCATACTTACACGGCAGTGGGCCCCCAAGCAGGCCAGGTGCCTCCTGGACCGCAGGAAGCTCTCAGTGTCTTGGGAGTGGTATGATAATAAGACACGGGCTGTAAACACGGGTAAGGCCAGGCAGGGTTGGCATGGCTGTTGGCCTTCTTCATGTTCACAGAGTGGGTCAGAGCTGAGTGCACGGCTGGACACGTTGAATGTAGAGAAGGAGGCCCTGACTGGAGCCATGCGGCAGCGGGAAGCAGAGCTGCTGGCTGCCCAGAGCTTGGTGCGGGAGAAGGAGGAAGCACTCAGCCAAGAGCAGCAGCGCAGCTCCCAGGAGAAGGGCGAGCTGCAGGGGCGGCTGGAAGAAAAGGTATGGCCTCCCTCTGCCTTGCCACATTGTGAGGCGCACCCTTTGGTGTGAGTGAGTCAGTATTCTCACTGTGCTCGGAGCCTGGCTTCCCTTCCATGGCTGAGACATTCTCACCTCTTGCAAAAGCAGCCCAGGCCCAAGAAATGGGTTCCAAGTTCTCCACTTCCTCGCCATCTTTTTGACTGTTTTCTTGATTCAGCCAGTTACGTGGGTACAAAGCCCTTGCTGATTCTCTCTCTCTCTCTCTCTCTCTCTACATATATATATATATATACACGTATATATGTATACATGTATATATGTATATATGTATACATGTATACATATATATATACATATATATTATATATATATTCCAGGCTAGCCTCAAAGCCAGGGTCGTCTCCTGTCTCAGACTTCTGAGTCCCGGGTGTGCCCCACCACTCAGCATTGTTTATTGTGACTGAGATTTTGATTTGCATTTTCTCGATGTCTGATGATACAGCATGCCCTTTCTTTCTTTCTCTTTTAGAAAACAGTTTATTTTGTTGGGGTGGAGCCCATGGTGGAGGTCAGAGGACAGCTTGCGGGAGTCAGTTCTTTCCTTCCACCTTCTGTGTTCCGGGGATTGAACCTGGGTTGTCAGATTGCCATGCTTGGTGGAGACGCCTTTACCACTGAGCCATTTTGCCAGCTGTTGAACAGCTTACTGTGTGCCCAGTGGCCCTTTGATTATCTAGGTCCTGGGCTGTTTCTCACTGAGCTGTTTGCCCTCCACTCCCTCCCCATCTCCAAGCCCTGGGAGGGAGGGAGATGGTCTAGAACTCTACCGCAGCTAGGCTAGGACTTCCTTCTGTGGAGGGCGTCAGCTGGCCTTGACCAGCCTCCCACTGTCAGTCCCTGGAGCTGAGCCTTGAGGGGTCTGAAGGTTTCGTCTCTTTGCCCTCAGGAGTTGCAGGAACAGGGGCTGCGGCAGAAGCTGCTGGACGACCAGTTTGCAGTGTTGCGCAGCGCTGCTGCTGAGGCGGAGGCCATTCTGCAGGATGCAGTGAGCAAGTTGGATGACCCCCTGCATCTGCGCTGCACCAGCTCCCCAGGTGTGTGCACAAGGGCTCCCGGAGGGGCTCACCCAGCATGCAGGCTTGCTCCTGTCACCCACTCGTGAGAAGCATGTGGCAGCAGGCTAGGCCTTACACTTGTGCCCTGTACTTGCAGACTACTTGGTGAGCCGGGCCCAGGTGGCCCTGGACACGGTGAGTGCCCTGGAGAAGGGCCACAGCCAGTACCTGACCTGCTCTGAAGGTGAGGACAGGTGGAGGGTAGAGTGGACCTGTAGTTTCTGTAGGGCTCCCGGGGCTAGAGCTTCCAGGTTCTCAGAGTAATAGGTGCCTCTCCAGGAAGCCTGTTGCCACTCAGAGCCTTGTGCCCGTAGGAAGTAGAGGGAGCACGGGGCCTGAGGTCACGCTGGCTCTGCTTGGTAAATGACCTCTCAGCCGCTTCGGCGTGCCCTCTGTCCTCATCCATGTTGGGGTGCTGGGGCCTTGGCCCAGGCTTTCTGAGAAAATAATGCAGTTTCCCCACACCAAGAATCTCATCGCTCCCTCCCGACGACCTTGGCCTTATCCACCTGCAGATGCTTCTGCCCTGGTGGCAGCACTGACCCGTTTTTCCCATCTGACCGCGGACACCATCGTCAATGGTGGCGCCACCTCCCACCTGGCCCCCACTGACCCTGCCGACCGTAAGTTGATCCTGGTGGTGGGGCCTGGCTGCGTCACCTTGTCTCACACGGGGGTCTTCACAGTGCACAGGGGACCAGGCTTTG
Source organism: Neodon shergylaensis (assembly GCA_025134845.1). Lineage (NCBI taxonomy): Eukaryota > Metazoa > Chordata > Mammalia > Rodentia > Cricetidae > Neodon > Neodon shergylaensis. The sequence goes on along the minus strand of JABTXL010002731.1, from coordinate 5,423,886 downwards.
CATTAGGTCATAGGCCAGGGTGTGTGGGGACTTTTCTAGGACTCTCCTCACAAACCTTCCTTAACCCCAACAGGCCTGATTGACACTTGCAGGGAATGTGGAGCCCGGGCTCTAGAGCTCACGGGCCAGCTGCAGGACCGGACAATGCTACCAAGGGCACAGCCCAGTCTAATGCGGGCCCCCCTGCAGGGTCTTCTTCAGCTGGGCCAGGTGAGGTGTACAGCCAAGGCAGAGCGCGGGCTGAAGCGGGGCTAACCCCTCTGTCCATGAGCTCGGTGTGCAGGGGTGCAGGCTGTGAGCACGCAGCGTCAGGACACAGGGCTGCACCCATACACGCCGCCCCCAGCCTGCTACTCCCTGCACAGCTTCGCTGGACCTTGGTGAGGGTCAGTCTCCCTGTCTGACTTGTGCCATCCCAGGACCTGAAGCCCAAGAGCCTGGATGTGCGGCAAGAGGAGCTCGGGGCCATGGTTGACAAGGAGATGGCAGCCACCTCTGCGGCCATTGAGGACGCTGTGCGGAGGATTGAGGTGAGGACTGAGCATCTGGACTCCCAGTCCCTGCAGGAAAGGAACTAAGGGGCTGGAGGCTGCCTCTGAGAGCGGTAGGTAGTATCTTGTGATCTGCTGGCTCATTCTCTGTCACGGAACAGGACATGATGAACCAGGCCCGCCATGAGAGCTCAGGGGTGAAGCTGGAGGTGAATGAGAGGTGGGTACCGCTTCCGGCCCCAGAGCCCTAGCCTAGAGCAGCTTCTGACTGCTGAGCTGGCTTCTCTTTCTTTCCCACTCCTCCCCAGGATCCTCAACTCCTGCACAGACCTCATGAAGGTGAGTGTGGTGGGTGACCCCAGGGCGGCTTCTGCGTCGGGACCACCTGGAGAATGAATCGGTCATATCTTGGTCTTGGCAGGCCATCCGGCTCCTCGTGATGACCTCCACCAGCCTGCAGAAGGAAATCGTGGAGAGCGGCAGGGTGAGCCGGCAGGGCCGTGGTCTGGCAGCCTCCCTTGCTGGGTCAGAAAGGTCACCTCGGAGCCCTGACCCCTTTGTGCATGACGCCCCCACCCCCACCTCACCATACAGTCAGTATCCATTGCCACGTCTAAAAATCCCCACACCTCAGGGAGGCTTCAGGGATATGCCCTTTGGGCACCCATTCCTCTCTGAAAAGTCCTTCATCCTGTCTTGTCCTTTTATCACCACTAGGGGGCAGCCACGCAGCAGGAATTTTATGCCAAGAATTCTCGGTGGACCGAAGGCCTCATCTCCGCCTCTAAGGCAGTGGGCTGGGGAGCCACACAGTTGGTGTATGTCGCCCCAGGTGGGGGTGGGCCGGGACAGGCGCTTAGGTCTGGGGTGTGGGTTGCCCTACTTGTTGATGGTGCAGAGCCCCAGCCCCTGACTGGTCCCCATCCCTAGGGAGTCGGCTGACAAGGTGGTGCTTCACATGGGTAAATATGAGGAGCTCATCGTCTGCTCTCACGAGATTGCAGCCAGCACAGCCCAGCTGGTGGCAGCCTCCAAGGTGAGAGGCTGTGCGGTGTTTGTGTCGGGCCTGGACTTGGGGCCCTTACTGGCTGCCTGTGGCCAGCAGATGGTGACTACTGTGCTCCCTGCAGGTAAAAGCCGACAAACACAGCCCCCACCTGAGCCGCCTGCAGGAGTGCTCCCGCTCTGTCAACGAGAGGGCCGCTAACGTGGTGGCCTCCACCAAATCCGGCCAGGAACAGATAGAGGACAGAGGCAAGTGCTACGTACTCAGGGGTTTCCCAGAGGTGGTGGGAGAGCTCGCTCAGCTTCCTCCTTCCTCCTGACCACAGACACCATGGATTTCTCCGGCCTGTCCCTCATCAAGCTGAAGAAACAGGAGATGGAGACGCAAGTGAGCACCCTCATGCCCCCAGCTGCCAGGCTCCCTCTTGAGACTGATCTCTGGGAAAGTCCCGGGACTCACGGGCAGCGCTGAGTGCTGAGTTGGCTCTGTGGCCTGCAGGTGCGGGTCCTGGAGCTGGAGAAGACACTGGAGGCAGAGCGTGTACGGCTCGGGGAACTGCGCAGACAGCACTATGTCCTGGCCGGGGTGATGGGGACACCTGGAGAGGAAGAACCCAGCAGACCCAGCCCAGCTCCCCGGAGTTCGGCCACCAAGAAGCCACCCTTGGCTCAGAAACCCAGCATAGCCCCCAGGCCAGACAACCAGGTGCCATGCATCAGTGCTGGGTTAGGGAGGAGAGCTGGCGTGTGTGCGTGTGTGTGTGTGTGTGCGTGTGTGTGTGTGCGCATGCGCACGAGTGTACAAAGGGTGTTTAGTGTCTGTACCTGGATGGTACATGTGCTCTGGCCTCGCCTACTGATCCCCTCATCTTGACTCCTGCAGCTCAGCACAAAGGACGGCGTCTACCCAGCTCAACTTGTGAACTACTAGGCCTTGAGTGTCCAGCGGACGGCTGCTGGTCATGCTGGGCCTTATGTAGCTGTCTGGCCATGGTCAAGGGGCCTCTGAGAGGCTTGAACTCCTGCACCTGGAGCCCAAAGCAGCCTTCACCAGCCCAAGGGGTCTTGGCTCCGTGGGGTAGTTGATCTGGATTTGAGTCTATTTATCTTAGTAGGAACTGCCCAGAGCAGCTGGGACATCAGGCCTGAGCCACAACCGCAGCTAACAACCGGGACAGTGTGAATATTGTTAGTCCTCTCTACCGAGTCTAGTCCACACACTGGGGACAGGTCACACGCCAGGAGCTGTCCTGCTTCTGAGCTCCAAAGTCTGAGGCTGTAAGTGGACGGAAAAGAGAGGGTCCCCTGCTGACTTTGGGGGATGAGGGGGTGACCTGTGGCCCTTGAGGGAGAGCAGGTAGGCTAGGCTGTATCATCCTCTGGGGGCCTGGTGCTAGGGTATCCATGCTCAGAGTCCCACGAAATCAGTCTTTGTGTGGGAACCTGGCCACAGGGTGGCCGGGGCTGCTGCTGGGCTGTGCCTGGAGCAGCCCTGGCTCAGGTGCTGCCTCTGTGCTTGAGTTTCCATTCCCAGTCGGACTCAGCCACCTTCCCACTTCCTGTTTTCCCTTCTCCTGGCCTGGCTGCCTTCACTAGTATGGCTACTTATCACCCACCTTCGTGGGTAGATTTCAGTCCTCCTGAAGCTGGGGACTTTCAGCTCAGTAAGAAGCTAAAACAGGGCCGGGCGGTAGTGGCGCACGCCTTTAATCCCAGCACTCTTTAGTAGTGGCGCAACACGCCTTTAATCCCAGCACTCTTTAGTAATGGCACAACACTTTAATCCCAGACAGGCGGATCTTTGTGAGTTCAAGGCCAGCCTGGTCTACAAGAGCTAGTTCCAGGACAGGCTCCGTAGCTACAGAGAAACCCTGTCTCGGAAAACCAAAAAAAAGCTAAAACAGACAGAAGCCACAGCCCACCTTTTTGGGGGCTCAGGAATTCCTGTGGGGCCCCCAGGTGGAGCAGCCCAGACTTGGAGGCCTGGCCTGCCCCTGACAGTTGGAATAAATTTGTTTCTTGAAGCCGGGCGGTGGTGGCGCACGCCTTTAATCCCAGCACTTGGGAGGCAGAGGCAGGCGGATCTCTGTGAGTTCTTGGTCTACAAGAGCTATTTCCAGGACAGACTCCAAAGCTACAGAGAAACCCTGTCTCGAAAAACCAAAAAAAAAAAAAAAAAAAAAATTGTTTCTTGAGCCTGTGAGGGGGAATAGTTGCGAGTGGGGATATCCAGACCAATAGACAGCAGCTGAGTTGGATAGGTGCCCAGCCTCCCTCATTGCCTGCCCTGTGCCCTGGGAAAGCTACCAACCGTGGGCCAAGGTCCGGGACTGTGGGAGGGAGCCAGTTCCTTTGCTCTGTGTCTAGTATTCTGTGTTTGAATTCCATTGGCAATAAAACACTGTTGTCACTAGTGCCCTAGAGAGGGCCTGTGCCAGGTTTTTCATTTTTTCCAGAGATGCACACTTCTCTGGCCCTGTGCAGGTGTCTGCAGTTGACATTGAACCCGAGGACACGAAGAGTCTTGCTAGTACAGTTGTCAACGAGCACCAGTCCGTCTTCCTGCAGACTGCTGTAGATGGGCTGAACTAGCCATCATCGCCCTCCCATCCTCCCAAGGCTTCCCTGAGACCACTGCTATTCCAGCCTGGAAGCTGCTAGGGCCTCACCAGTGGTTAGCACCAGGGCACTAATCTGAGACCATTTGGTTACAGTTGGCACTTTCTAGACTTCTAGTGTCTGAGCTGGTGGGTGAGGACCTTGACCTCCAGGCTCCAGAGATCACCACTCAACCTGCAGCCCAGCAGAGGTGGCTGGGGCCCCATCCCTACACTCAGCATTTATATAAGATTTATGGATGAGCGTATGCTACTTGGGCAGGCAAGCTTCCTGGGCAGCGGGGTAGAAGCCTTGTGTGTTCCAGTGCTTTGCAAATTGATCTTCAGTGTGAGGCTAATGGAGCTGGCTGCCAGGTCTGAATCATGTTTTTATAGAATTTCAAATGCTTCTTAAGTATTCATGTGTACAAACCAGAGAAAATTGCTCCAAACTGGCCAGTGATCCAAAGGGTCCACCTGACCTTGCATTCTGGGGCTCCAACCTGGAACTGGAGACCAGCCACCAATCAATCCCACTTCTCCAAATCATTCCCCAGCCTCTGGTCACACGCATCTCCTGTCATAACCATAGGGCTGTGTATGTGAGCATCTTCCTCAGAAGAGGTCATGGGATGCTACAGGGTTGCTCTTGGGTCACATCCCTTGTAGGGGCCTTGTGGTCCAGACACACAGCTCAGCAAAGGTTAGCAGAGCGCAGGCGACAAGGTACAAGCTCAACCAGGGCACCTGAAGGCACAGGAGGCAGCACACAGTGGGGCTTGGTGTGGGAGGGGACACTTTCTTGAAACAAAATGTTAGCCCCTAAAACCTAGCACCTGAAACCACCGGTGTCCTAGCTATTTCATCTGTGGCACAGAGACCAAGGATGGCCGGTGCCTTGAAGTCACCCTCAGCGCTATGGCTGCAATCCCAAACACACAGTCCTATGTCAGAAACATTTTTCTGTTACTGCTATCTGACTTATACAAGCCCTACCTGGAGAGGATGGTGGTGGCACACACCTTTAATCCCAGCACTCAGGAGGCAAAGGCAGGCAGATCTCTGTGAGTTTGAGACCAGCCTGATCTACAAAATGAGTTCCAGGACAGTCAGAAAAAAAAACAACAACAAAAAAACCAAAACAACCAACCCATGGCTAGTGCCAGGGATCTAGAATAAACAGCTTTTTTTTTTTTTGAGACCTGGAACTTGTTCCATAGAACAGGCTGGTCTTGAACTCCTAGCATTCCTCCTGCCTGTCCAGCTGTCAGCCTTTTGTTAGATGTTCTAGAACCATGTAAAGCAGTGGCAGGCTAAAAATAAAAATAGAAATGCAACAAACTGAAATTAATAATTCTCAATTTATTAAGAGTTCTACAGCTTTACAACCCCAGTGCCAGATAGATATGGCCCTGGGCAGTGATGGCAAGGTCAGCCTGGCAGCCCTCACCACACCCTCCTGGAGCTCCCATGTAGCTGCAGCCTATGACTGGGGCAGTGGGCGTTCCCGGCGGCAGCTGGTGGCAGAGGTATCGAGGTGGTACATACAGCTTTGTCTCTTTACAACAGCTCCAGTAGGGTCCAATCCAGGAGCAGGAGGACAGACTTGGGGACAGAGGCTGGCACTACCGCCAGGGACAGGCTCTCTAACCAGTTCTGCCCTGTCACCTTGGGTTGAGGCCAGCTGGCAGGGTATGGGAAGGGCTCTAACTTCTAACGACAGGCACACAGCCCTCTTCTGGGAACAGGTGTGGTTGCTGGCCCTCCCACACCTGGGTCCTGGGAACTCTGCACACGTGGCACCTGCAGATGAGATCCCAGAGAGGAAGGAGCCACCGCTGTCATTCCCGTGAGGTGGGCTTTTCCCAAACCCCTTCTGTGCTCTTGGCCAGCACCTGCAGCACTGTCAGCGATGGCAGAGAACACTCCCGAGAGTATCCTGGTTGAAGGTAGATGGGCCTCCTCTGACCTATCACAAAGCAATGAGGCCCACTGCAGGCATCTGAGTCCCGGCACCAAGTGAAGCTAAGGCACAGCACGGGCACTGACGGATGTGACCATGCACTGCTCGCCTGACAGGAAGCGGCACTCAATAAATCTGCATTTTTAACCAGCTTGAAACAGTCTCTGCGTTTTTAAAAAAGTTTCCCTGAATGGTCTTGAGAGTGTCAAAAAAGTTTCCTTTCCAAATATAAAACAGGAAAATTACAAGTGTAGTAAAAACACTGAGTATTTTTTTTTTTTCACAGAAACCATCATGAGACTTGAGGTGTGAGTGAGGGCTGAGGACTCTGCTGTGCAAAGTCCAACTCACATCGGCCTCACACCCAGAGCCACAGCTCTCCTGGCCTCTGCACACGGCAGACAAGTGCAAACTATGCTCACGGTTTTGAACCGAGAGCATCCAGTCTGGCGGGAGGAGAGGTGACTGATGAACCTGCCTGGCACAGACTGAGTGGACAGCACAGGTGCCCAGCAAGGCCTGGTTGTGGGCACATGTTCCAGGCTGGCCAGTGTAAACCAGCCTTTACCGGCACCATAGCAGCTGGTAGACCAAGACTTGAAAATAAAACAGATATAATGAACCATGCTTATTAAATAAAGCTGCAACAGGAGGGCCATGACTCTAAACTGGAGGGGAGGTTTATCTTCCAGATGCACAAGTCCATCAACACTAGATATTCAGAAATCACACCCAGAGCACAGACCCATGTGATGACCGGGCGTGCCGAGAGCTCCCTTGGTCCACAAAACTCGCTTTCATTACTTACCACGGACCTACAGTTCTAAAATCGGATGGACACACTGACCCAGGGCACCCAAGCTATTGGCCCAGATGCTGGACTCCACAGCCTCCATTGCAGAGCTTGGCATGGCAGACAGAGGGTGTCTTGCAGGAAGAACAGACGCCAGAGCTCACTGGAGGATGAAGCCCGGCTGGTGTGGAGCCAGCCGTGGAGGGGGTCTCTGGGGCAGGGCTGGTGGGTATGGCGACACCAACTGTGCAGAGAATCCTTGCTGAGAGGGGAGGCCCACCCTGGGGGGCAGAGGTGGGCACTGTAATCCTGGGTATGGAGAAGCCTGTCCTGAGCCCATGGCAGCAGTGAATGGGGTGGCTATGTGTTCTGCGGGCATCGGGGGTGGAGGTGGTGGAATGCGCCGAGGCACGACAGAAGGGAGCCCACTGGCCTCCAGAGGCGGGTAGGGCAAGGAGGTGGCAGTCGATGGCTCAGGCACCCTGGGCGGTACTGGGGCCCCGGCCTGTGGGAGTCTCTGTCCCTTCAGCACCAGCTCCTGGAGCTTCTCCACTTTCACACGCCGCATGTGTGCCAGCTTCCGCTTGCTCTGGTAGACGTCAATGAAGGCATCCAGAGGAAGCTCTCCATCCAGAAACTTCTCTGCCATGTTCTACAAGAAGCAGGAGAAACGATTACAAGACAGGCCCACTGTTAGGAAGAATGTTCCCTTCACAGTCCAGGCCGGGGAAGGAGGCTCTAGTTCCCTGCAGCATCCCTCCTCCTGGGAATAGGCCTCGGTGACCGTCTTCTGCTGCAGGGCAGGCGCAGAGCTGCAGATGGCAGAGGTGTGCCTGGGTCTACTCTCCCAGGAAGATGAAGTGGGTGGTCCCGCTGTTGGCCCCAGCTTCCAGAATCACAACAGATGGCAGCCTGAGCTGCCAACTCTCTACTCCAGAGATGGCTACTGCCCGGACCCCGCCCTCTGATTTCCACCTGGCTGTACCCTGACCAGTGACTCACCCTGGATGGGGCAGCAGCAGAGAATTCTGCTTGTGGCTATCAGGGCCTTCCAAAGCTTAACGGTTAGTCAGACTAGCGTAGCCTGACCTGGGCAACATGTGCCAGCCCTGACTCATTTCCTCCCCTGACAAGACTCTGGCTAGCCATGTCTGGAAGGATGCAGTGACCAGCTGACTCAATGACCACAGGAGATGCCGCTCAGCCCTGGCACCAGAAGCCTGGCAGAGCAGCGCAAACCCTGGTCTGGGGCGGCACTGGGCTGCCCCCGCCTGCTGGACCCCTGCCTAGCACATTCTGCTCACTTGCACTCAGACCCGTGTGCTTGGAAGTGTCCCCCGTTGGCAGTGGAGGTGTGGGGCTCCCATGTCCTGGAGGAAACAGATCCACGGACTGGGAAAGGTGACCCAGACATGTGCTGAGGTATTCCCATAAGGTCGTCTAGCCTTACCTCAGTGTCTTCCTCAATCTTGGCCCCTTCTGCTTGAAGAAGTGCTAACAGAGTCTCCAAGGAAGCGCTGTTTGACTGCTTATCTGGGAAAAGCAAAAAATACGATGCCATGAGGCAGGGCATCCCACAGGACACCTTCCAGGTCCCTTGTTGGAGAAAGGTTGTCCTCGAACTCAGAGACCCCGTGCTGGGATTAAGGGTGTGTGTCACCAAAACAGTCACTGAAAAGCAACAAGAGCGGACTTTCCAGGATCTGACAGTAAAGCCTCAAATCCACCAAAGGGATGCAGGGACCGGCTCCAGGACAGAGCAGGCCAGCTACTGCCTGGATGGAGCAGGACACCATCTGTCCATGGAGCTGGCTGCTTCCCATGTGTGACCATAACACTGTAATCACACAGGCTTCCCCAGTACTAAGGGGTAAACAAGGACCACACACGTACGAGGCCAGTAGTCTGCCGCTGAGCTCTGCCTGCAGCCCACCCACTCCCACTGTAAAATACAATCTCACCACACTCCTCCAGCTGCGGGCCATTGTCACCATTCAAAGGACCTTTTCCCGCCTTCTCTCTTACCAGGTTCCATTTCTGAGGGCTAACTTAATCTAGCACACAGTCAAGCCTTAGGGTCTGCGATTTTAAAGACATGAGGGTAGAGAGAAGGCTGAGAGGCTAAGGGCAGCACTCCCTGCTCCTCCCGAGGGCCTGAGTTCCGTTCCCAGCACCCACGTCAGGTAACACACATTCACACAGACACTTACGTAAAAGTCAATCTTAAAAACAAACACCATCTGAATAAAACCCGAGGACTACAGGGTCAGGCCAGAAAGACACCCCCAAAGGCTCCATCAAGTCCACTCTCCCTCTGCCTTCGAGGCTGGTCTCTCCATCAGATGCTGCCCTGGCTCTGCAGGCAGAGTGTGCTCCGTCTACCCGACTCTCACTCAGCATCATCCCCCTGCCCACAGACTAAATTCTAGATGTTATCTGAGATTCATTCTTTTCAAACCCGCCACTGCACTGTGTAATCATGCCCCAGCCCTCACTCTGCAGAGAGACACTTAGATGACTCTTCAACTTAATGACTGGACAAAAAACAGACAAAAACGAAAACAGCATTTGTCCTTATCTCCTCAGGGACAGAGCATCCCCTTCCCTGAGTCATAGAATGCGCCGTGTGGCAAAGAAGCCTCCCAAGGAGCATCCCGCACCAGGACCTGGTGTGTCTGGTCTTTTAATCTGTTCTTAGGTTCTGGTTAAGTGTCTGTCGGTAACTTTACTGCAGTCAGAGACAGGGGACTAGAGCAAACAGCAGCTACCACCACATTTCACAGAAGGGGGTGATTCTGGTTTTTTGGTTTAACTTTTAAGACAGGGTCTCACTACGTAGCCCTGGCTGTCCTGGAACTCGCCCTGTAGACCAGGCTGGCCTAAAACTCAGAGATCCACCTGCCTCTGTCTTCTGAGTGCTTGGATTAAAGGTGTGTACCACCACAGCAGGTGTTTTAACATTTGTGTGTGTCTGCATGTATATGCTGGTACCAGAAGACACCGAATCCCTTGGAGCTGGAGTTACAGGAAGTTGTGAGCTGCCAGCTGTGGGTGCTGGGAACTCAACTCAGGACCTCTAGAAGAGCAGCAAATATTCTTAACCCCTGAGCCACCTCTCCAGTATAGACAATGTTTCCTTTTTTTGTTTGTTTTTTTTGAGACAGCGTTTCTCTGTGTCTTCTTCTGTGATTTCTGTCCTAGAAATCACTCTGTAGACCAGGCTAGCCTCAAACTTACAGGTAATTGTCTGTTTCTGCCTCCCCATGCTGAGATTAAAGGTTCACACACCACCCAGCATTCCTTCAACTCTTTAGTCTCAAAAGATTGCCTGAGAAGTTACCTAGCTTGGTCTTCTTTATCTGATAGGCCTCAAAGAGAACCTGGAGTTCCTGGTATTTCTGGGTCAGGCGAGCTTTCTGCGCATCCAGCTGGGGCTGGTACAAAAGGTTTTCCTCCGCCAGGCTCCGGTTGCTAGCCAGTGTCATCTCTTTGTTAAGCTGAACCGTTTGCGTCTGCAAGAAACACACAGGCTGGTGAGACTCAGGGTGCTCAGTTCATGGGCAAGTCCTACATGGCCCCTCCCAGATGCCATGCCCCCCACAAGTTCCACCCTGCTCTCCCAGATGCCACGCCCCCCACAAGTTCCACCCTGCTCTCCCAGATGGCTCCAAGTGCTGGGCAGACACTCTTGCCCCTCCGCCTTCTTGTGGGCGCTCTCCCCATTCACAAAAGGCAAGGCCCACTTCCCTCCCCATGGGCTTTGGCTTCAATGGCTGCACTGTGATTTGAATTCTGTACAGCTGCCGCTGTGCTGGACTGTCCAGGGCAAGCTCCTGCCGCTGCAGAGGAAACAGGGGCCACTTTTATCAGAGGGGTCTAAGTTGGCAGGGTGTCAACATCTGCTTCATCGTCAGCCTCGGATCAAAGGAGCCCAGCTGGGCCGAGAGAATTATGTTTGCAGTGACTGTTTCTCCCATCTTTCCCACGCCCACAACAGCCCCTGGGTCATCCCCCATTAGCAAAGCCAACCCAACGGGAAAGGGGCTAGCTGTGCGCATCAAGGGCTCCTCCCACTGACTCCAGGCTCTCTGGCTGACAGATACTGAGAGCTGCCTGTGTGGGCCTTGGGGAGGTCTACGAGAGGACGAAGGGCAAAGCTTGGCCACAGTCTGTTCAGAGAAAAGCAAGAACCAAATACATCTGCCCTCTAGTTCCCTCTGCTCAGTCGTGACAAGTGACGCGCTCCCTCTCCACGGCCTGCCCACTGCTACCCCTCACCCAGCAGCTCTTCAACCCCACCCAGGCATTTCTTTTCCCTTTACTATTCTCTGCCGCCACACCCAGGCTATTTCTGCTAGGACTTCCTTCCTCTTCGTGTTCTTATCTAGTCTCTGCTCCCTACCGCCCACCAGGTACATGGCCATGGTACCTCTACGACTCCCAGGACCCTCATGTGGGACACGCACAGCAACGACACACGAGGAACTCCCAGAACCAAGGAAAAGCCCTTGATCCCCAGGCAGAGGGCATCTGCTCAGCAGACACAGCGGCAGCTGACCTAGATCCTCCCACAGGCCCTAAAGACCACCTCCAAAATCAGAGCACCCCAGTCACAAAGCCATTGACCCCCCAACCCAACTCAGCACTGTAAAACAAGCGCCGGCAGCACCCCAAGGATGGTGGCATGGGGACACTCAATCTCTGCTGCAGTGGAAGGCGGAAATTTAAGGAGGCCCCGGGAAGCAGGCAGGGCTCCTGAGCCTCATCTGCCCCAGAGGCACCCGGGGCTCTCTGTGGGCTTCATGGAATATGGCCACCTGAGTCTTCCTTCCATTGTTAAGCTATTGGGAAGAACAGACACAAATAAACCATGAACGTTCACTCTGGCACTTCTTAGGAAACTAAACATGGAAAGATCATTTGACCCAGAAACTCTACTCCTGGGCATTCATCCAGGGAAACAAAGCTCGTGCGTGTGCGTGCACGCACGCGCGCGCACACACACACACACACCACTCTGCACTTGAATTTCCCAGTAGATTTGTTCAAAATAATCTAAAACTTGAAGTACGAAAACAGCCAGCTGTGCACGTCCATGCCACGGAATGCTATACAGCAATGAAAGAGGAGGGCACTCTCACACGCGGATAACTCAAGTAATACCCCGGGAGTCAGGAGTGAAAAAAGCCAACCCTGAAGGGTCATGTATCCCATGATTCCACGTGTGCAGTAGTCTCAAACATCAAAATGAGGAGGTGTGGGGTTTGTGACGGGGCAGGAGGGCTGTTGTGAGCTGACACCCTCTGACTGGTGACAGAGATCTCTGTTCTCTATCCTGCCTGACTCTGAGAATGTATGTGGTAGAACCTTGCCAGAGTCTACCACTTGGGGATGAGATGAAGGACACAGCGGCTGTGTCTTATGTCTGACATTTGAATCTATGGTTATCCCCAAATCAGGCTTGGTCACAAGCAAACAAACTGCTATGGGCCGGCCAGGGTCTCACTATGTAGGCCAGGCTGGTCACAAACTGACAGCTGTCCTGCCTCGGTTTCCCAAGCATGAAGATGTAGACACCGTGGCCCTACAGTCATGTGGCTTGTATGTGTCAATACTGAACTGTAATTCTTCGTCCCACAGCATTTGCTGAAAAAAAGCCAGCACCCTCCAGGCCTAAGGTGGGCAGAGAAAGCTCAAGAAAGTGTCTTCCACCCTCTCTGCAAGGCCACTCTTGCCCCTGTCCCAGCAGCTGAGCACTCGGGCTCTGGAGTGGGGCCTGTTCTTCATGCTTTTACACCGAGGCTACCCTGACTATCCTAAACTCAGCCACCACGCTCACGAACTCACTCTTTCACCATCTGTCACACCCCATCAAAATCCAAGCTACCGGATGGTGTTTGGCACAACAGGCCCCAGAGCACAGGGACCACTCAGTGAAATCTGTTGATCCAGCAGCGCACCCCCCCCACACACAGAACAGACCAGGAATCATCTGAGCCCAACTCTCACTCCCAGAACAAGGCTGGGATCCAGTGTGCTTCTGGTTAATTGTGCGCAAGGCCCTGCTTTCACCTCTACCATCGAACAGTGCGAAGGTAACAAAATATGGAGCAGGAAAAAGTGAGCATTGTGTGCCCGCCGAGCTCTCTAAGAATGTCACTTGAGTCTAAGCCTATCAGGGGGCACGGAGGGTCACACACTGTGGGTAGTTTCCAAAGCAGAATGTCCCTAGAAGTTCTTAGCAGAAGCAACACAGTGAGCCCGGGGTCGTGAGATGGGCGTGGGAAAGGTGACATTCAAGCACTTGCCTCTGCCATTAAACGCACAGCTCAGCAGCAGGGCACCTGCCTATCATGCATTGAGCTCCAGGCGCACACACCCTGAACCCAGACCAACCACCGACTGTCTGGAGGGCCAGGCAGACGCCCTCCCAAACTCTCAGGGGACCACACGGCTAAACTGAGAGGCACCACTTCCGTTCCTCTATAAAATGCAAATACAAAACCTCCTGTTCCCACAGGGTACCGTTGGGACCACTTGCCCTACACAGCACAAAGTCCCAGAAACACAAGGAAGCCTGAGCTAAAAACAAGACAATCTGACAGGACTCCCACCAAAGCCACCCACCAATAAAGCAGTCAAACCCCACGATGACAGCTGTTGAACTGGCTGTATGTCTTATACCCTCGGGGCCAGCAGATGCTTTTATGTGAACAAATGACAGCACACCCTAAATGGCCACCCAGACAAGGTCCCCAAACTCCAGGAGGGCAATGGCAACAAGGACAAGGGTCGGGAATGCTGTGGGCTGGCCAACCTTTTCTTAGCTTTTGTAACTTCAGCAGAGACAGGATGGAAGGACTAGGGAAGATGAGCAGGGCCACCTTGGCCCAGCCAGAGATCTGAGACTACAGAGGGACGCCTGCTTTAACAAATGTCAGGCTTAAAGAGAATCCAAGCTGTTCACACCCTTGTCTGGGACAGCAGCAACATGACACACGCACACAGGCCGGCAGTGGCAGAACCCCTTGATCTTTCCCACGGTCCATCCTTTTCCTTAACCCTAAGAAATCTTTTCAGGAAACCATTTCTGTGGTGAAGAACCATTTCTGTAAATGTTCTCGGTTTCACTTCAGCTTCCTCCTCCAGTAAAGTGAACTGTGCGGTGTGACATGTTTATCAGGGTCCCATTTGCATGGCTACTTCTGCCCATGAGCTAGAGGAAGACCGTCTAGGACATCGGCCCCGAGTCAGTTAACACAGCCACCCTGGCCGTGTGTGTGTGTGTGTGTGTGTGTGTGTGCGCGCACGCGTGTGGAATCATTCACTTTCAAACCCTTTCTACTCTGAACTACCACTTAGCTTTTTTAATCACCCGACTCATTTTAACAGTCATACAACCCCACAAAGAAGAAGCCGCCCCCTTACAATAAGCACACATAAACAAAACCCCACCTTTCTGATGTCAGTGCAAACAGAAGGCAGACACCCTGGGAAAATAAAGTGCCTCCCTTTCAAAATGGGGGGTGGTGGCAGCTGGAGAGATAGTCCATCAGGTACGAGCCTGGGGACTGGGTTCAGATCCCTCGTGCCCATGTAGGAGCCCAGTTTGTCTCCAGTGCTGGGGACGGGGTGGGGGGAGACAGGCTAACCCTGGAGCTCACTGGCCAGCCAATAGGTGAGCTCCACTTCAATGAGAGACCTTGTCTCAAAAGATAAGAGAGACCCCCCCCTGATTGTTGGCTTCCACCAGTGCACATGCAAACACAGACACACACACACACACAAACACACACGACACACCACACCAAAAAAAAAAAACAAAAACCCTGCCGGGCGATGGTGGTGCACGCCTTTAATCCCAGCACTCGGGAGGCAGAGGGAGGTGGATCTCTGTGAGTTCGAGACCAGCCTGGTCTACAGAGTTAGTTCCAGGACTGGCTCCAAAGCCACAGAGAAACCCTGTCTCGAAAAACCAAAAAAAACAACAACAACAACAAAAACCCTGTCTGAGATGAGGAGACCCATGAAGAAATGAACTCCACAGAAGAAACAGATAAAAGCCCCCTCTTCCCATGCAAGGCTTACAGAGATGCGAGACTTCCTGAAGCCCTACTGGGCAGCCTGGCTAGGGCCAGGTCAGAAGCTTGAGTTTCCAGTGGTACTTGTCAGGCCAAAGATGGATGCCCCCACATTGCAGAGGAACTCTGGGTGACTGTCCAGGCAGCCAGCTATTTCTGTCGTTTCGCAGTTTTTGGAAGTCACTTGCTTGCACTTCCTGCTTACTCAGTTAATATTATTTTCTTCTTGGGTCTCTGAGGGAGTTGAAGACTAGAGAGTTATAGCTTCCCTTGTTTACCAGATGCAGTGCTATTTCATTTGTTATTTTAATAAATAAAGTTTGTCTGAAGATTAGAGGGTAAAACAGCCGCACTGATCAGCCATACAGAGCAGGCAGTGGAGACACACACCGTTAATCCCAGTAGCCACAGAAACTGGGTGGTAGTGGTACACGCCTTTCATCCCAGCACTAGAAAGGAATATAAAACAGGAGGAGGCAGGTTTAAGCCAACCAGGTCTGGCCCCCTTGTCTATAGTTTTAACTGTGTCTCCCTAAGGCAGACGAGTCTGTCCCCATTTCCTAACTTTCTTTGGGAGTGCGGGCAGATTTTGAGACAGGGTTTCTCTGTGTAACTTTGGAGCCTGTCCGGGATCTCGCTCTGAAGACCAGGCTGGCCTCGAACTCACAGAACTGCCTGCTTCTTAACTGTGCTAGGATTAAAGGCCTGAGTGTGCCTCTACCACCCAGACTGGCAGTGTCTGACTCCCTCTTTACACACAAGACGACCGCAGATCGACAAACCAAATGGCACCGCTGAACTACATTAGCCAATATGAACAAATGAATGGAAATTCTCTCTTTATTTGGTTTTTAGAGACAGGGTTTCTCTGTGTAGCTCTGGCTGTCCTGGAATTTGCTCTGCAGACCAAATTCTGCTGGTCCTGAACTCTGAGATCCGTCAGCCTCTGCCTCCAGAGTGCTGGGATTTAAGGTGTGTGCTGCCACCATTCGGCTTGAAAATTCTTAACAGTATTGGAAGTCTGTCAGTTGATGCAAGCCCAGTGACTTAAAGGTCACAACCTGAGTGGCCTCTGACCACTTTCTACAGGCTTAGTGTATGTACAAGGTGTGCAATCTTGCTGTATTTAACACACACGCACGTTACTGGGCAGTAAGCAGAAATCTGACAGACATGACACTTTTCACCACCTTTGTTCATGTGACTCCTAGGTCCCCACTGTCCTGCCCATCCCCTACCAATCTTGGTGGTGGCTGCCTTTATCTAAACTGTGTAGCCCACCCCGAACCAGACCCTCACCATCTATGCTCTTTTCTATTGACATAGCTGTGACCACAACCCACCACAGCGGAGGGAGCTGGCTCAGCAAGAAGTGAAAGGCAAGACGGATGATGTTTGCCTGGATTCTTCCAGGGACACAGGCACAGCATGCCAGGCTTCTGGCCCCTAGACTGTGCCACAGGCATTCCTGCTGGGAGACTACAGTGCTGTGGTGTAGTGACCTGCTTCAGCAGCCACAGGGCACTAGCCCAGTGCTGGCGTCTTCTGCTGTCCACGAGGTGTACCCTCACGCCTGCTCTGTTCCTCGAAGTCACCAAAGATGGAAGGAGTCACAGCAGGTCAACCAGGCCCTCTCCCTCATGCTGTCCTTCCTCCCAAACTGTCCAGACTTGTTCCCAGCACTCCCCTTTCCCATGGGGCTCCCTCCACCCATGTGCCTGTGTCTGGCCAGAAGCCTGCTTTCCCTATGCAGTCACCCATCTGATGAGGACACTCAGCCCCTTCTGAACAGAACTATAAGCCCCGTGTGGTGCGTCCTGTATGATCCCGACATTCCAGATACAGGAGGATAGCTGCAAGTTCAGAGCCAGCCAGAGCTACAAAGCTAGACCCTGTCTTAAAGCAGCAAAACTAAAAAGCACAGAAGCACATTCATGTAGCACAGCAACACACATACACACATGCATGCACACACACGTGCAGGCACCATCTCCCCTGAGGGGTGGAGTCTCTAACTGTCTACATAGTTTTGCTGGCATTACAGACTGCCATTAGCTTGTTATCGCAGCATTTGGAGACCACCTGTTGTCCTGCTCTGCCACAGCAACCAGCACAGCTAGAAATAAAGGGAAAGTAAGATCACGACAACTGCCAAGACCCCAGTGCACCAGACACTTCAGACACGGGGGCGCTCCCCACTTACAAGGCTCACCGGGCATGTGAAAGCCGAGGTACCATGACAGCCCTGAGTCCACTGTAATTTACTCGTTTGTTTAAAAACCAGAAGTTTCACAGGGTCCCAGCCATGAGCAAAGAAGTAGGCAAATAATGACACTGAGAGGAGATCCAGCCTCCTACAGGGATGACACCCTTACTGGCTGCCTTTTGGAGCTGTCAATTTGAGAAGGGGACATAGGTAGGATTGGAGGGAGGGTGGAGGGGAAGTGCATTTAAAAGCACAGGCAGATGCTCATCCGGCTCAGTCACAGCGTGTTCTAACACAGTAACTGGCCATCCATTCATTAGTTCATTCTCTCGTTCATTCCAGAGACACAGAGGATGCACGTCTTAGAGCCGACGATGATCTGGGAGCAGCCCAGACCTCCAGGGTCTCAGATCAAGATCATCCGTGTGCATAAGGTTGCCCAGATCCAGGCATGCATCCTGCCACTAGCAGCGTGGGCCTTCCTTCATACAAGAGCGCAGTGTCCAAGTGAAAGCCTTGGAATATGTGACCACGGAGATTTAGGTGTTAACTGAAAACTTCACTGTGCCCACACTTCAGCACGCACTAACACCTGGGTTCTGGGCCCTGCTGTGACGCTGGTGGAGGTTTTGGCTAGGTGTGTTTTCTGCACGGCTCTGCCAGGAAAAATGGAGACGTACGTTCACTACCATCCACTTCCACGTTCTAACAGCCACCTAGTATCCACCCCCACTGCAGTCTAACTGGTTTATGTCCATGCGCAAAGCAGCTACAGGATGGCGCAGGCGCGTAAGCCTATTCCAGGTCCTACCAACACTTCAGCCCCCTTTCGTTCATGTAAAAGGGCTGGACACAGAACCAGTCTTGCCCATACTGGAGGACCCATCTACACCGGGTCACCCACAGCTTTTACCTTCAAGGTATTTTAAAGCAGCACCCTGTCATTCACCCTTAAAAACGTGGTGGGTGCTGGGTGTGGTGGCACTCGGGAAACACGGTGAGCAAGAACTCTGTAGCCCTAACTACAATGCCACAATCACTATCTAAAACCGACGATTCAACATCATTCATCACCTACAAATCTTGACCGAATTCTGTAGAACTTTTTGCCTTACTTGATCACGTGAAACACAACTTACATAGGAACGACATGGTATTTTCTTCCCCTTTCACCTTTTGAAAACCAACTTTTGAACTAGACGTAGTGGCTTATACCTGTTATCCCAGCACTCGGAGGCTGAGACAGGAGGATGGCTGAAAGTCTGTTGCTGGATTACAGTGTAAAGTTTTTTTGTTTCGAGACAGGATTTCTGTGTAGCCCTAGCTGTCCTGGAACTAGCTCAGAGATCCGCCTGCCTCTGCCTCCACGCTGGGATTAAAGGCGTGCGCCTCCATGGCCGCCAGGCCAATGCAAGGCTCTTGTTGTCGCAAAAGACCAGAAGAAACAAAACCAAATGAAACCAACTTCTGGGAGGGAGTTAGCCTCTATATAACACCCTAAAACTGTCCAATTAATTATTAGCAAGGTCATAGTTAGAGAACACTGCCTCATCTGACCTTGGCCACTTTCGAGAAATGTAAAGCTCTCTGTAACAGGATGACATGAGCCAAGCCTCAGCTCATTGCAGACCTAAGCCTGTGTCGAGTGCGTGTGCTCTGCAGGTTAGCTGTAACTCCTTCACCAGGCTCCTCTGACCTACCTCAGGCATTCATCTGAATGCCAATCACCGAGTCGCGGGCCTGACGCCATGGGTCTCTTCAACTGTGCATACTCATGTGTGTCCATGTGTGGGTACGAGTAAGAGCTGATGCTGGAGCAGGACTTGCGGCTGGGCCAGACTCAGGCCTTCTGCAAGAAGCTGTGTGTGCTCTCAACCGCTAAGTCATCTCTCCAGCCACATGAGGCTATTATTTCTATATTACATATGTGTGCACGCGCATGTGCACATGAGTGAAGTCGGAAGATAACTAATGAGAGTTGGTTCTCTGCTTCTATCATCAAATGCAGGTGGTCATAATACTTGGAGACAGTCACTTTACCCTCTGAGAGACCTTGCTGGCCCTGTAGAAAGCTCAACTTCATCTCCCGTTCAGAGGGAGTTAAGGCAGAGGCAGGCGGATCTCTGTGAGTTCGAGACCAGCCTGGTCTACAGAGCTAGTTCCAGGACAGGCTCCAAAGCCACAGAGAAACCCTGTCTCGAAAAACCAAAAAAAAAAAAAAAAAAAAAAAAAAATCAGAGGGAGTTAAGCTACCCAATGACAGGTGCCAGCCCGCACTGACTTTGGGTTTTAAGGAGGCTGTGACCTGACCTGGTCCCCACTGCTGCGGCAGTCTGAGGAGAGCCATGTCAACACATATTCCCTCTCTTCACTCAGAAGGCCCGAGCAGAGTCAGGCTGCTCAGCTCTGAGGGCACAGAAACACAGCGGAAGAGCTGCAGAACACAGTGAAACTGTCCTAAAATACGACTGTCCTGGGGGCTGTGTGAAACCAGCTCCAAGACACGGCCCACTCAGGAAGTCACTCACCAGCTACTCATCAAAAGCTCCACCAACTTGGCTGAGAACCAAGGGTTTCTGGGTGGTGGTAGTGCACGCCTTTAATCCCAGCACTCAGGAGGCAGAGGCAGGCGGATCTCTGTGAGTTCGAGGCCAGCCTGGTCCACACAGTGAATTCCAATACAGTCAGAGCTACATAGTAAAACCCTGTCTCAAAAAAGAAAAAACCACATTAAAGGACCAGAGATTTCTTTTTTCTTTTTTTTTTAAATAATATTTATTTATTATATTATGTGTATAGCATTCCTTCCATGTGTGCCTACAAGCCAGAAGGGGGTGCCAGGTCTCATTATAGATGGCTGTAAGCCACCATGTGGTTGCTGGGAATTGAACTCAGGACCTCTGGAAGAGCAGTCAGTGCTCTTAACCACTGAGCTATCTCCCCAGCCCAGGACCAGAGATTTCTAATCACATTTTTTTTCTTTTCTTTTTTTTTTTTTGGTTTTTGGTTTTTCGAGATAGGGTTTCTCTGTGTAGCTTTGGAGCCTGTCCTGGAACTAGCTCTGTAGACCAGGCTGGTCTCGAACTCACAGAGATCCGCCTGCCTCTGCCTCCCGAGTGCTGGGATTAAAGGCGTGCGCCACCACCGCCCGGCTCCACTTTTCTTTTCTTTCTTTCTTTCTTTTTTTTAAAAGGACATCAAATACCTTCTTGCTGGGGTGGAAGCTGCTTTCTCAGAAAGGAGCAGCCAATGACCACTAAAACTCAGTCTCCTGTTCATCTGCATGGAGCTGGCATTGTGGCTAAAGTTAGGAAGGCACTGACTTGAACAAGAGCTCACAGAAATGCAAATGTCGAGGCTTGGAAGTATCGGGCCAGTCCCAGAGAAGAAATAAAGTCGACTCTGGGCCACAGTTCGCCAGTGCCCTCATTCTGGCAGGACGACATACCAGGGCTTGGCATTTCCTGGAAGGCTCATTTCCTAATATTCAGATAAAAATAAGCAAGCCCTCGAGACTTGGAATTACGTGGGTACTGTGTGAGGAACAATGAAACGTGGCAGGCCTGAGTGGCTGCTAGTGGCTCCGCTTTGACATGACCTGACTGGAGCCACCTGCTTTACGGTAACTCCGACCCTGTGCGGAGGCAGGAAGGAAGGAATGACAACAGAGGACAGGAAGGCAGGATGGACTACCCACACTGATCATGGTGCTACCTCCCCTTGTCCCTGGCGTCCCCTAAAATCGTGTGTGTGTGTGTGTGTGTGTGTGTGCCTGCACGTGCGCTTTCCCAAACCACTAAATCCCAACTTTTGCTGCTAAGCCTAGGAATTCTGTACATAATCAGAACCAGTTAGCTGTTAGTTAACTAGGCATCATGGTTAGAGCACTGTCATAAACATCTCAGCTGTTCTGAGACAGCTCTCACTATGTAGTCCAGTGGTCTCATACCCCTAGCCCTCCCTTCCCCCGCCTCAGGAGCACTGGGTAACAGGTGTGCACTGGCTAACCATTTTAAAGGCGGGAATGCGCCCTCCCCCCACACTTACGACAAAGGTCTTTCTTTGTATGTGTGCAGGTGCACATGTGTATGCACAAGTGTGTGGAAGCCAGAGGACATGGTAGGAGTTAATTCTTCAAGCACCATCCACTTTATTGACTAACTTAGACAGGTTTCTCATGGGATACCCAGTGCCCTGCCAGCATACTACCCGCCAACTTATAGGAGTTTGGGTTTTACTCATGGCTTCTGGGGACAGAACGCAGCTCTTCAAACACTACCCGGAGCCGTCTAGCTTTGTTTTTCCTGAAACAAAGGTTCCATTTTCTTTCTTTCTTTCTTTCTTTTGTTTTTGGTTTTTTCGAGACAGAGTTTCTCCATTTTCTTTTTCTTTTTAATCTATTTTTTAATGATTTTTATTGAGCTCTACATTTTTCTCTGCTCCCCTCCCTGCCTCTCCCCCTCCTTAACCCTTCCCCAAAGTCCCCATGCTCCCAATTTACTCAGGAGATCTTGTCTTTTTCTATTTTCTACTTCCCATGTAGATTATATCTACATAAGTCTCTCTTAGTGTCCGCATTGTTGTCTAAGGTCTCTGGGATTGTAGTTTGTAGGCTGGGTTTCCACTTTCAAAGATTTATTTATTTGGTATGTATGTGCACCACATGTATGCCTAGTGCCCAGAGAGGCCAGAAGGCACTGGATCCCCTGGAACTCGAGTTACAGATGGTTGTGAGCTGTCATGTGGGTGCTTCGAACTGAACCCAGGTCCTCTATGAGAAAAATGAGTGCTCTGGCCACAGAACAAAGCATCTCTCCAGCCTCCACTTCCTTTTTACATGGTCTCATCCTTCCACGGAGCAAACTCAGGCACCAGACAAGCACCACAAGAGCAGAATCCTGGAATTCTTTGATTTGCTTTTGGTGTAATACACACCTCAATCAACAGTGAGGTTCTGGGTTTTTCGTTTTGTTTTCCTGGTAAAATACTTTGTATCTGCACTTTCTAAAGCACACTGTTTGGTCTTCATGGAAGCTGCCCTTCCTCCTTCCACTCACAGGTTCATCAGCGGGAAAGTTCTGCAGAATTACTAAGCAAATAAACCCGGAACAGAGAGGTCTGACAGCAAACACAGTTGGCCCTTGGTTAGCATGTGGCTGCTCTGAGAGTGGCAGAAACACCAGGCTCACCATGAGGAGCAAAGGCTTTCTCTTTTTTTTTTTTAAAGCATAACAGAACATTTAATTCGCATCAACCATCAGACGCTATGGTGATATTGGCCACTTCCGCTGGTTGGCAGGAGGCTCTCCCACCAGTGGCTCCCACGGCTTCCACTGCAGCACCTTCCTTGCCAGACTTAGTTCATTTTCAGCCTGAAGAATCACTCTTCTACGTGAAGAATCACCCTGAAGCCAGGCGGTGGTGGAGCATGCCTTTAATCCTTTAATCCCAGCACTTGGGAAGCAGACAGGCAGGTGGACCTCTGTGAGTTCGAGGCCAGCCTGGTCTACAAGAGCTAGTTCCAGGACAGGCTCCAAAGCTACAGAGAAACCCTGTCTCAAAAAAACAAAAAACAAACAAACAAAAAAGAATCACCCTGAAGCAAGTTTCTTCATTTTTTAACATCTGCTCCGCCTTGACCACACCCAGCTTCTCACTGGCCATCTGCTGTGCATTTCTATTGGCTGCATGTTTAGGGAACTGCTTCAGAACATCAAGAATCTTTGTATAAGCCGGGCAGTGGTGGCGCACGCCTTTAATCCCAGCACTCGGGAAGGCAGAGGCAGGCGGATCTCTGTGAGTTCGAGGCCAGCCTGGTCTACAAGAGCTAGTTCCAGGACAGGCTCCAAAACCACAGAGAAACCCTGTCTCGAAAAACCAAAAAAAAAAAAAAAAAAAAAATCTTTGTGTGTATATATATATATATACATATATATATACAGCATTGTTAGCCTCTCGTGTGGAGTGTCGCACACAGCCAACCCCACCAGCACAGCCGCCATCACAGCACCCCAAGGCTGTCACTTTTAATGTATGTAGACAGGGTCTCTACATAACTCTGCTGTTCTGGAACTCACTCTGTAGACCAGGCTGGCCTCAGACTCACAGAGATCCCCCTGTCTCTGCCTCCTGAGTACTGGGATTAAAGGCGTGTGTCACCTCTGCCAAGTTTTCTGTGGTAATTTAAAAATGAAGACTCTCCTCTCCCCAGTCCACCCTCTAAAAAAATTCAGCTTACTAAAATTCCTAAACCCCAACTTTTTCATTTTTTTCCTCTTTGTGGGGGATAGATCTCCCCATGTTGCCCAGAGTGGCCTTAAATTCATAGGCTCAAGTGACCCTCCTCTCTCAGCCCCTCCAGTAGCTGGAGCTGAAAGGGCATGCACGGCTCACCCTGGAACCTGGGTTTTCTTAGTGGCTTCTGTTCAGGACCAACCACCAAAGACCCAGGTCTTGGTTTTCTATTTCCTCTAACCCACAACTTCAAGAGATTCATGTGGGCACCTTTTTAGCTTAAATCTCTGTTTGGATGAAGGCTTCATTCTAGCCCCTGGCATCCCAAAGAGTCTGGAATGTTCAGTTGGAGACTCTACTCCAAGCCCCCTCCCCCTGGAGCTGCCTCAGTCCAGACTCTGCCCCTGAGAAAGCCGTCAAATGAAGACGCCTCCCCAGAGTTGCTCAAGACCACTCCTACAGGGTATTAAAACTGCCCCCATCCTGCAGAACAAACACGTGTTCCCCTCAACTTCCCCTGGGGCCACCCAGGAATGCTGTGCTCGGAATAAACCTGGATTTATTATTACACCAGCAGCAGCAGATTCCCATTAACCAGGAACTAAACTTAACAGTCTCTATAAAGCGCAAATAAGAACACTGCCTCCCCTCCTAGGTTATGCTGGTTGAGACTGTGGACGACTTTGCTCTTTACGTATCTTGACGTGACCTTTCTAACCCTGAACTCTGTTTAATGAACTTTACTCTCATGACTTGGATTACCCACTCTTACTTCGGTATAGATGAGAAAATCCTACTCTAATCAAGAGTTTGGGGTTTTCCCTTTTTGTAGGTGGTTTAAAGAAGAGCCGAAAGAGAAACTATTGCTCTCTAGATTATTCTACATAAGTTTCTTAACAAAAATCTAGTTATTTCATATAGAGAACCAGACGCCCAAGGCTGTCCTGACTTTCCATCGCTATAACAGAACACCCGCATTAATCAGCTTATACAGTGCTCTTAGCTGTTCACATTAGTGTGTTTCTAGGCCCTAACAGGGCCTACCCACTGCCTCCGTGGTGGAGGACCAGATGGCAATGGCAGGGAGCAGGGGCGGGGTGGGGGTGGGGAAACAAGACACAGACACAAAAAATAATAAAATAAGTGTTCTTAACAACTGAAACATCACCTAAGTCCCAAGACTAACCCATTGTAAAGAAAAAGGAAAAAAAAGCTAAATTCCACTTAATAGAATTCAAAGATGTGTTAATTACATAAATCATGCT
Organism: Neodon shergylaensis; assembly: GCA_025134845.1. Lineage (NCBI taxonomy): Eukaryota > Metazoa > Chordata > Mammalia > Rodentia > Cricetidae > Neodon > Neodon shergylaensis. The sequence continues at coordinate 5,399,251 of JABTXL010002731.1, read as the reverse complement.
GTGGGGACTGGTGGTAGCAAGCCTAATGGCCTAACTGGCCATCCCTGGACCCCCACAGACAGAGCAGAACCGTTCTGAAGGTGTGCCCCACCCAGCCCAGCCTGTCTGTCACTGAGCGTTTGATGGGCTGGATCAGAAAGAACAAACACAAGCTACTTCCCTCTTGAAACAGAGCACAAACTCACAGGGGCCCTTCCTTCCCGCCACAGAACTCATCAGTGACACCCTGCCATCTACTGTGCTCCTCTGATATCCCAGGGCCCTTGGGACAGCAGCAGATAGCATCTGTCCCACAGGAGGCCCCAGGAGTCCACTACGATCAGGAAATCAGAACACTGCACATAAGTGCACAGCCTCCAGATCTCACAGCCTCCCACCCCCCAATATGCCCCCCACTCCCACCCCCTGACCAAATGAACAAAGCAGCCCCTCCCCAGATCATTAGCCACCATTTCCCCAACTCTATTTGCTGAGAGCTGTGTAATCACCACCAAGAATTAAGATTCCAGGAATTACTGCCCGAGGGGAAATGTTTGTCTGCTCCAGCAGCCCCACACTGCTGTGTTGACTACAGAGGCCTTTTCAGTTCTCTTATCATCAGGTACTGGAAAGCTCAGACAGCCTCTTATTTCATCCTCAGAATAACTAAATAGGATTCCCTTTTTCCTTTTCTTTCTCAGGCTGGAAGCAATCTCCCTATATAGCTGAGGATTGTTTTGAATGCCTGATCCTCCTGCCTCCCAGCTCCTAAGTGCCAGGACCACACAGAGCCTCCACACTCTATCTTGTGCTGGGGATTAAATGCACGCGTCTGAACTACAGCTCCCTTTCTTTTGTTAAATAAAGGTCTCAACTATGTCACCCTGTCTAGCCTTAATTCAAGCCCTACCTGAGCTTCCCACATGGCCCCGATTTAGGGTGCTATTGTTGATACTACCACCATGCTGACAGTGGGAAAGATAGCACTTGGGAAACTTGCCCCAAAGTTTTCCTGCATCCCAAATCTTGTCTTAGTCTATCCCTTCCTACATCACATGGCAGCTACACCTGCAGTCCTAATAATCCTGAAGTTGAGGCAGGAAGGGCATCTGTTTGAGGCCAGCCTGGGCTACATAGCAAGATGCTGTCATTTTCCCCATCGCCACCAAAAAGCAAATACATACATAAATACATATGATTGACTTTCCACTTTTTGTAGTTTTTATAACTTATGCTGCCTTTTATTCCTGTCATTTTCTTGCTGAACACACACACAATCTATTAGCTTTCCACTATATCCTGCTATAACGTGTGACTGGCAGACACAATACCGGTTCACTGTTACTCCATCTGGGCAAAACAAGCCCCAGCTGGCTCTGCTGGGATGCGGTCTCCGGCCCCGAAGTCCACTATTTTGGCAGCTCAAGGTTCCATTTTATCTTTCAGCGTCCTAACTGATCTCCATGCTCCCTAACCTTACCCCCTCCAGTTCACCCCTCCACTCCCACGTGCACACCAGAATCATCTACATAAATGTCAAGGGCAGCCAACTGTAACACTCCCTGGCTTAAACCCGCAGTGGCTCTCTAGAGGATCAGGCCAAGCTCCTTACCCTGGCGGCCTAAGGCCATCTGCTGTTGCCTGCTCTCTAGCCAGTTAGTGCCTCACTGCACTTGCCTCTCCTGCAGTCTTTGCTCTTGCTGTCCACCCCCAGGCCCTAGAGCCCCTCCCTCATTACCTTATTACCTGGTTAACTCTGCCTCAACCACTGAATCACAGCTCCTGAGTCACAGTTCCTCCAGGAAGAACTCTCTGTTGACCTTCCCCCATGCCCCAAAGGCTTCCTGGGTTTCCCCTGGCCAGGGTGTGTGGATTTAGCTTCCTGTGGCAGTAAGAAACTAGAAGAGGAACGAACACGGGGGCTGAGGGTCCAGTTTGATGGTGGAGCACCTGGCTCCCATGTGGAAGGCGCTGGGCTCTATCCCTGGCCCCACAAAAGAGAAAAAGGAAGAAAGAGAAAACTGTGGCTTTTCTAGTTTCAAATCCCCAGCACAGCACACAACAGGCTCCCCACAAAGGCTGAGTAAATGAATAAGCCTCCTTGAACTCAGCTATGTCCACACGAATAAAATTGGCTGTCTGTAGGCAAACATTAGTTGGCACCCACTGTGTCCCTCCACCGTGCTGGTCACTGGGCTACGAACATGAATAAAATCTCAAGAGGCCATTCGTTAATCCTTGCACATGACAAAAGCTTTGATCTAAAAGATTGTGTGGCCAGCCAGATGGCTTAGCATGTAGATGTAAGAGCAACCTGACGTCTGTCCTCTGACCTCCACACAGCCACACATGTAGGTGAAATGCACAGTGTTTTAAGAAAGAAAGAAGTATCAGAGACGGTGGTGCACGCTTTTAGTCTCAGCACTCAGGAGGCAGAGGCAGGAATGGGAGTTTGGGACCAGACTGTCTGTGGGCGGTGGTGGCGCACACCTTTAATCCCAGCACTCAGGAGGCAGAGGCAGTGTAGGCCCATATTTCTGTATGGCACGGGAGCCATTAGCCCGGTCTTAGCTGATCATGTAGCTCTGCAGTCAAGCTGTCTCTGCCTACAATAGCCAGGATGTGCTGCTCCTAGTTTCCTTTGTTAGAATGTAGATCACCTGAGAAGAGAGGTTGGCTAAAGCTGATGACGTGTAAGAGTTTAGAGGTTTGGTGCTTCCTTCCTTTGTAATTTGGAGGATGTCTTATAGAGATGCTAATTCATGGCCTACCTGACTGCTAGCAGACAGGTAGACGCGGACATGACTTGAGCCCAGGCACTAGGATACAGCCTAATGTGTTTTCCCGCTCAATTGATGTGATGATAGATAAGATGTTTGGATAATAAAGAGAGAGCTGGCCCTTCCATGATGACCGTGTAAGCTGTGTCGGTTTTATTCCTCACGACTCCGTTCCAGTCGAGTTAGGGAATCTGTGTTGGACCCACACGATCTCCAACAAGGCAGGAGGATCTCTGTGAATTAGAGGCCAGCTTGGTCTACAAGAGCTAGTTCCAGGACAGGCTCCAAAGCTACAGGGAAACCCTGTCTCAAAAAACAAAACAAAACAAAAAAGAAAAAAAAAAAGGACCTCAAAGTCAGCTAAAGACGCCCCAAGACCAAGTTCTTAGCACAAAGGAGATTTATTTGCCCAGAGGGACAAAGAGCATGGGATAAGAGACAAAGACACAGAGAGGTTAAGAGAGGATGGAAAAGAGAAACAAGAAGAGGGGAGAAAGGGGGCGTGGGAGAAGGGAAGGTATATTTGCCCGAGGGACAAAGGACTCTGAACAGAGGAAACTTGGCAGTTTATGAAGGAAAAGGGGAAATCCCCTGCTAGGATGAGGTGTTTAAGTTAATTAGGGTATGTTAAATTAAATAGGCATATTAATTAGGATAGCCAAAGGGGGTCTGTCTTTTGTTTTTTGTTTGTTTTTTTGTTTTGTTTTGTTTTGTTTTTCGGGACAGGGTTTCTCTGTGGTTTTGGAGACTGTCCTGGAACTAGCTCTTGTAAACCAGGCTGGTCTTGAACTCAGAGAACCACCTGCCTGTCTCCCAAGTTCTGGGATTAAAGGTGTGAGCCACCATTGCCAGGCTCAAAGGGGGCTTTTCACTGCTGGACTTCAACACTACAGAGAGTTCCTGGACAGCCAGGGGTACACAGAGAAACCCTGTCTCAAAAAAACAAACAAAAAAAAAACAAACAACCAGCCAACCAAACAAACCAATGAACATAATGTAACAGTCTAGCTAGGAAGAGGGAAGGGGAGAGAACAGTAAAAGGCAAAGTCTGTCTGCGATGTATTTGCTATATTCAGGCCTGCTAGAGCCCTTCACTAGAGCCCTGCAAGAGAGTTCAGGCCAACTGAGGTTGCTTAGTGAGAGCCAGTCATTAACCCAGAGATGACAAAGCCATCTGAATTTTCATTCTTCCTCCTGAAGAAGTCCTGCAGGGAGCTTTGTCTCCACCTTTGTCCTGGCGGTAAAGACAGTTCTCCCAGGAGATGGCCAAGAGGGAAATGGCCAAATACAACTCTAGTCTCTGCAAGTTCTGGGTGCCAGTGGCTGCCGAGTCTTTGTGGATAACCTTGCACTGTGCACTTGGCATGAGTCCCCATGACAACGTCCACTACAAATACTGCATTATGGTGTGTTATTATCATTATGGTCCTTATGGACCTCATGAACAACAAGTTGGCCTTCCTTAGCTCCGGACACAGCCACTGCAGGTCAAGTTCCCCTTCAGATCCGTCTGACAAAAGCACAGCAAGAGGATGTTGTCAAAATGGGGGTCACTGAATTCCGGGTTCTCTGTCAGTTATCCGATGGCACCTCCTTGCTCTGACGACACACTAAGTACCTAGTAGTCATCCAAACCTCCAGCTCCTTTGATGTCCAGGTGCTCAAGTTGGAAATCAGAACCTCACGGAGATGGTTCTGGGGAACTGCAGAGCCACATGCACACACCCTATCCTGAGGGAGCCCCACATTCCAACAGGATCTCCTCTCCCTTTCCACCTACAGGAGCCCCTCTCCGGCTCAGTCTGGGCCATTCTGCTCATCCTTTCGAGGCTAGGCCACTGCTCACGGTGGCACTGATGGGGACACCCTTTTTGTTAGGCATTATGTTGATGCCAGTACAGAACGGGGCCACAGGGACATGACCAGCTTATAAGATGGGCATCAGACACCTCTCTCAGGGACAGTCTCCTGACACTGGAGCCCCATCTGGTCTCAATTTGTGAAAATCCACCTGCTTCACTTTACCAATTCAGAAAAGCTCTGACTAAGAAAGGGGTGGCCTCTAGGGAACACTCGCTCTGGAACACACAAAACCCTAAAAGGCAGGCACCACCACTCTCCCTAAAAGGTGTCACCCAGTCACATGACTCTTACCTACACTGCTATTTAAAACAGAAAAGTCAGACATGGTAGCTCACATCTTTAATCCCAGCCACCAGGAGACAGAGGCAGGAGGATCTCTGAGTTTAAGGCCAGCTAAGCCTACATAGTCAGTCCCAGGACAGCTAAGACTCAGAGTGAAACCCACTACAGACCCTCAGCAAGTTCGAGTCTTGGTTTCTAAAAAGTCAGGCCCACCAGCAATGACTCAGCCTGGGGTGAGCGTTCCATTTCAAGGAGCCACTGTGACTGGGGCAGGAGCTGCTGTCACACGCAGAGCACAGGCCTCAAGGAGGCTGCTTCTTCCAGACAGAGCTCTTTACTTTCCACAGAACAACTCTCTTCAGACGCCAGCACTTCTGTATGCTGGCACTTCCATTCCCACAAGAACAAGGCTGAGGAATCTGAATCCTCTGTGAGGGAGGCCCTAGCTGGCGAGCAGGCAGCATTGCCATTTCCTTAGAAGACACAAGAAGTGACCCAAGGGTGTGCTTGCCTAATCCCCAAGCAACTGCTCCTTTTATGGGAGTGCCTGCCAGTCAACAGGGTTCATGTGGACAGATAAAGGCACATTCCACAGGCATGCAGAAATAAGTTCAAGAAAGGAGGCCACTAAGGCGGTTTAGGGCAGTGGCCCTCCACTTTCCTAACCCTGTGACCTTTAATACAGTTCCTCAAGTTGTGGTGACCCCAAACCATAAAACTGTTTTCACTACTGCTCCATAACTGTAATTTTGCTACTGTTAAGAATTATAGTGTAAACATCTGTGCTTTCCCATGGTCTTAGGCCACCCCCGTAAAAGGGTTATTCAATCTCCAGAGGGGGTCACAACCCACAGGTTGAGAACCACTGGTTTAGGTGGCAAAGGTTCTAGTTGTGCAAGTCTGAGTTCAATCCCTCTTTCCCACAGAGGAAGAAAAGAACTTACTCCTCAAGTTGTTCTCTGACCCCTACCTGTACACCAATACCCCCATCTGTACCCCCCCAAAAAAAGTCAGCCAGGTGTGGGGATGCACGCCTTTTGTCCCAACACTTGGGAGGCAGAAGCAGGTGGATCTGTGGGCCAGCCTGGTCTACAGAGTAAGCACCAGGACAGTCAGGACACAAACATGCCTCCCCCCTCAAAGATGAAAAGGCCACTAATGGTGTCTGCATTTAAGAAGCAGCAGAATGGACAGGAGAGCCGGGAAAAGAGAAAACATGCAGTGTTGTAATAGGGGCGGCTGGGCTGCGTCCCCGGCACCCCGCCGCCCGCATGGCTAGCTTATGCCCCGAAATAATTACGCGGAAACTGTATTCTTTTAAACACTGCCTGGCCCAGCCTCTTATTGGCTATCTCTTACATCTTAATCTAACCCATTTCTAATATTCTGTGTAGCCCACGAGGTGGCTTACCAGAGAAGATCTTAACCTGTGTCTGTCTGGAGTGGGAGAATCACAGTGTTGGATGAATGTATGTAGGCTTGAGAGAGAGAAAAATATATATATATAGAGAGAATAAAGTTAATGCCTTAAAAAAAAGGGGGGTAAAGTCTTTAAAGAGACAGAGTACAGATAGTTATAGATTAAAAGAAATAAAGAAAAATAAGCCACATAAAAATGGAAAATTCACAGAGAGTCTGGATTATGTACATTGTGTTTTCTTTAAAATTTTTGACTGTGAAGGAGCTAATTACAGAGAGACATTTCATTATATGGGCTGCTAAGCTGAACCTGCACATATGTTCTAAAGGTATCTTGATTTCAAAATTTGGATCTAAGGATATGATGCTTTGGAGAGGGTCTTCTTTTGTTTTCACAGAGGATGAGACTCTATGGATTTCTTCTATTCCAATTTGGTATGATAGACCACGCCCTCCTGAAAGGTTGCTGTGAACACCCTCAAAAAATTACTTTGCTCAACTGCCGACTGAGATGAACCTAGCACACAGGTTATCCCATAAAAGACCTGAATAACAGCGCCCCCATTCAGCAGGAAGCAGTTTGGAGAGAAAAAACTGCGCCCATGTTCCCAAATATTGTTTATAAATGTTCTTTTACATTTAAAGGAGGATATGATATAGATATGAATAATTTGCATTGGTATGGATTTTAAGGTCAATTTTGTTATATGTATATGTATTTCTGATCTTGATTAAGATATTGTGATTGTGTAGTTCATTTAAAATGTAATGTATAATTAGAAATATAGGTTGTTAATGGATAATCATCAATAATAGTCAAGCTTGTAGTCATGTTAGTTAGATTTTCTAGATATATAGAGATATATTTTAGTTAGATAGGCATTCTTCAATGCTGGCCCAGAGCCTACAGCACCGGCATCATTTTAATGTCCTGAGCTGTGCTAAAACTCGCAGGCTGCAATTAAAATAGTGTAAGCGGACACATGCCCACTGCAGTTAAGCCCAAGTGAGTCCTCCAACAAGACACACTTTATGGCAGCCACAAAACATCCCCTCAGGCTGGGAGAAGCCTACTCTACAATTTAAAACACTTCCTCCTGCCAGCTGAGAGAGAGAGAGAGAGATTGAGCCTTCATTTCGGATTATGAGACTCTGTGCTGAGAGTCACTCCCCATGCTTCCTAGAGCCACCAAGTTACACGACCCTTGACCCTTCCGACTGTACAAAGATACGATGTTTACTAGGCTAAAGGCAAGTCTGAATTTACTTTAAAGTTTTCTAAATGAGACCCTATTCATCTGTTGGGATGACATCAATTACTCTTTCAAAAAGAGATCCCCGGGTGTTAAGGCGCTCTCTCTGTGTGTACTCAGACACGTATGTGCATAGGCACACAGGGCAGCATGGACACTAGTGTGGAGGCCAGAAGGAAAGCTCGGTGCCCCCGCCTCAGGTGCAGTCCACCTTGTTCTATGAGACAGCACCTCTCACAGGCCTGCAGTTTGCTGGTGTGCTCCAGGGATGCTCCTGTCTCCCCAGTCCTGGGGGAGCCAAATGGATGACAATGGCTTTTTACATGGGTTCTGGGGACCGAATGCAGGTCTTCCTACCGCTCCAGTTCCAGCCACTACTTGCTACTGAATGTTGAACACTAACCAAAAGCTGTGGTAGGGGTTAAAGTCACCACTCACCTGACCATTACCATCATACAGCCCTTCCCAAGAGCTGTTCAGAGAGGTGCAGTGACCTGCCTACAATCACACAGCACGAAAGCGGCCAAGTCCAGCCCACAGTCTACAATTCCAAAGCCCGATGTTCTTTAACCCTTTTATCACAGACACGCCATTTGCTCAGGAGTTCACAGAATAGTCTCTTGAAGCCATCCCCAAATAAATACATGGAATTAAAGGGGTGTGCACTCCCCTCCCCAGCTGAAACCTGGAGACTGTAATGGGAGAAAGTCAAATGAATCTAGCAGGATTTTAAATTTTATTTTTGAGTACAAGTGTCCTTCCTACCGGAGAACTGTATGGAAACGCTGAGGACTGGCAGACCCTGTCTGAGCAGACCACAGAGTGACTGAAATTACTCAGCAATAGTTGTTTCTGAAGGCGTCATGCTTTTAAAACAAGGAAACCAGGGGTTCTGGTTTTCTAGCTGTTTCCTTGTTTTAATTCCAGCACTAGGGAGGGAGAGGCAAGCGGATCTCTGAGTTTGTGGTCAGCCTGGTCTACAGAACAAGTTCCAAGATGACGACCAGGGATGTTACACAGAGAAACCCTGCCCCTCCCCCCGCAAAAAAAAAATGAAAACACGCTCCAGGTTTTTAGAGAGGCTAGACTCACCCACCAGCAGGCTGTTTGACTCACCCCCCACCAATCCCTCCGCTAAACAGCAGTCTATTTTATTAAATGTTCCACCTACAGAATTCCAGTAGCTGTTCTGGCTGAGACAGAATAGTCACATATAGCAAAGTTGCAGCCTGCAGGCAGGGTCGCGTGCTGAAAAGCACACTTATCATGTTATTATTAAAGTAGAGCGCCACTCTGCCCACAGCCAACGAAACGTCTCCCAGAAGTGGCAGAGCACAGCAAGGGTTGCCGCTTCTTGTGCAGACACGGAATTCTCAATTCAGCCATGAAAGACGGATTTTTGTCTCTTATTCTCCAAAATGGAAATTGCCACATGGATACCACAAACTGGGTAAATTACATCTCGGAGCAACGTTCTATGTGCCAAGCTGCAAAGCTCGTGAATACAAGGGGTGTATTAATGGAAAGACTGATACCATCTTACTACAGTGGCCTCTCTGTGGAGGCAGACAATGAACTGTTGAGGGGTTTCCAGGGATTCTGAATGTACAAGACCCCTTGGAAGGGGGCTGGCTGGGTGCTGAACAATCCTTCTTCGGAAAGCCTGCCAAAAGCCCCTTACACCAGCTTCTGGCAGGAGGAGAAGCTAGGCACTGCGGGCCTAGGGAAGCTCAGACTTCCCAGACAAAGGAGGTAGGTGGGCCAGGGATAGCTAGATCAGTCAACCCCGGACTCGGCGCTTCAGACTCAGGACCAGTTGGGAGAGAAAAGGGAAGTCAGTCACTCAGAGCAAACCACAGGCGAGGTGTGGAGGAAGATAACATGGGCGGGCACATGCCTTCCAGAGGCTGGGCAGGCCCTGGACCATAGCGGGGGGGGGGGGTCAGCAGTCAGCTCCCAGCCCCCATTTACTCTGTGGCCAGAAGCAATTTCAGGAACCCAAAGAGGTGAGCAGACAACCGTGAGGTACAGCCAGCCATGCAAGAACTTCCTCCATCCCTTCTCTCCATGAAGGCCGGATGCCTGGGGAAAGGGAGCCTCTTGCTACCAACGGACCGGACCGTGCACAGAACAAGCAAAGGAAGGAACTCTTGAGCCAACTCTGCTAGGGCCACTTTGACGGGAAGGCGCACTTGGGGAGCCGGCAGCCACGGGGCCCCTTCCCACCTCAACCCTGGCTGTCTGTGGCCCGGAGCTTCTGAACTTCGAGGACCCCTCTCGGAATCTCATCCCAGACTCAGCTACAGACCTCTGCTCCCCACACGCCCATCTAAGAACCGTCCGTCAGCTCCGGCTAGTCCCCCGATCCGAGCCGCACGGACTGACTCCAGTGCCCCGACGACTTTCCATGCTTTCCCCTCGAAGTGTTTCCAAATCCGAGCCTAATCTACCTGCCTTGGTGCCCTAGAGTCCTCGGGAGACTCAGCCGCAGTCCCCTCCACAGCTACCACCACAATCTCGGAGCCCTCGCTCCCTCTCGCGGCTCCACACACCGCAACGTTCTAGGCTCTGATCGCCGTCTCGAGCCAGCCTGGGGCCCTCCGAGCCCCCAATCCTCGCCCCAGGGCCCCGCTCCGGCTGCCAGCGCGGTCCGAGCGCCCCCTTCACCCCGTCCCAAGGAGCTCACCTCCTCCATCCCCCGGACCATGTCGCCGAGCTGCGCGTCGTCCTCCAGCAGCTCGTGCAGCTGCATGAGCGACAGCCCCGCAAAGCGCGACTCGCTCGCGGCGCCCGCCATCCCGCCACTCGGCCGCTGCCGCCGCTGCCGCCGCTGCCGCCGCTGCCGCCACTCTGGCCGCCAGGCTCCGCCGACCGGAAGCGCCGCCCTCAGGCCCCACCCCCCGCGGGGGGCACGTGACGCCAGTGCTGGGTGTGACGTCATCGGCGCGCGAGCGCGCCGCCCGGGTCCGAGGCTTCTGAGAGGGGACATTGAGGGCTTGTGACAGTACCCACGCGGTCGTGATGTCACTACGGTGAGCGTGAGTATGTCGTGAGGTCGTAAGATTATTTTTTTTTTCACCCCCTCGAGAAAGAAAAGAACAAAGGACTCAAAGGGCAGGCAAGCTGGCCTTGGTGACTCTTGCCTTCAATCCCTGCTCTTGTGAGTTCGAGGCCAGCAAGGTCTATTTGAGAGCATTCCCAAGCCGGCCAGGTCTAAATAGTAAGACCCTGCCTCAAAAACAAAATAAATAAATAAAAACAGAAAGCAAACAGAAGAAACGCCAGAAGCTCAGAGTTGAGACTGATCCCAGAGCCCTGAAGGAGACTGAGTGGGAAACACATCCAGGTGCCTTCGACTCCCTTGGAATGTGGTACAGTATTAGGCATTGAGTATAGAATTTAATAAACAAAGATTTTTGTATATGTGTGAGTGTCTGTCGTGTGGGTACAGTGCCCTCTGAGGCCTGAAGATGGTGTCCATCCCCTGCTGATCCACGTCTCCTCTCCTGTAATTTATCGCTTTAACTTTTTGAAGCAGAATCTTAGTGTAGCCCAGGCTGACCCAGAAAACTCACAGCAATCCTTCTATGGCACCCTCCGAAATGCTAGGATTGCAGACATGAGCCACCATGCCCGGCTGAGTGTTCAGTTCTGAATAAAACAGGACGCCCCACCTACATACAGCAGACAGGGGGACCCCAAACAGACATAATGACTATACACCCTAGGAAATCAAAGAAAGGTGGCACCAAAATAGCACAGAACTTTATAGACCTATAAGAGGGGATCTGAAGAAGGGATGAACCCACTGCCATTCCTGTAGGACACTCAAGCAGCAAGCCCAGCGCCCAGCGTGTGTGAAGGCCCTGAGGCAGGACAAGCTGGGGGCATCTCATGAATGAGAGGAATATGTGGGAAAAGGACACGTGGGTGGCCCCTTTGACCATGCCAGGGGGAAGATGCCCACACGTCCAGGCGAACCAAGCTGGGCCTTGCAGAGACCTCACAATTTAGGGTACAACTGCTCAGTCTCTCCAGCTGTCTGGAGATGGAGGGGTGAGGGGATTCATGACCCTGCTTTAGACTTTGTCACTGTTCTAGTTAGAAGAAACCTAAGACCCAGGCTGATCTCTACATGTCCATTTGGAAACTGAGGCCCTGGAACAAGGAAGCTGGGCTCCCAGCCCACAAGTCCTCATGGGCAGGACTCCTCCTCGCAGCCTGGCACCTGTCACACCGACATCATACCAAGCCGATTGCGTCATCGTGTGCAACTGGCCCTGAGCACAGTCAGGCATGCAGGAGATACTTATTGGCTGACTGGTGGCCTTTGTGTGTGAAGATGAGATTTCTGTGACTCCTTAGTAGAATATGAAGTCTGAGCTGTCCATCTGTGTGTTTGACTGGGCTCCACTGACTCAGTCCTCCTGCCTTCTGTGCTCGGGAGAGGCACACGAAGTAGAGGAGGGGTTTCCTTTGAACTCCAAGCAGACAGTTTCACAGACGTCAGAAAGGGGACTTTTCGTTTTCTTCAAGAAATATGATCCTGAGGGGAAAGAGCACAATGAAGATGGAAAAGTATGGAAGTGTTTATGGTATTTTAGCTTTCTCTCCTGGAAAAAAATCACACCTGCCTCAGAGGTATAGCTACACTCTCAGGAAGTATCACCTGAACTTTAAGATAGAACTTCTTCACAGTGCCCATGGACGATGAGAGTAAAGGTCAGAGGATGCAGAGGAAGGAGCCCGTTTCACTAAGCCTAGACCAGCAGCAAGCCAGGAAGCCAGAAGTGACAGCAACCTACACATATGATTCCAGTACTTGGGAAGGGGAGGCAAGGTCAGGCTGAGTTATATGAGACCCTGTCTCTCCCTCCCCCAAAACCCCCAAAAAGGCAGAACAAGGTGTACCAGGCTTTTTCTTTGGGGCCATCAACCAGCTCCCAGATTGTGACATGGAGACTTAACTATTAGTTTTGAGACTATTAGGCCTAGTTTTATTACTATTAGGCCTAACTTTGGCTAGCTCTTTTAATTTAAATTAACCTGTTTCTCTTTATCTACCTTTTGCCTTAGGAATTTTTAGTTTTTTGTTTGCTTGCTTGCTTCCTTTGGTTTTTGTTGTTGTTTTGTTTTGCCTTTTCTTCTGTATACCTTACTTACACTGCTTCTGTTTACTGGCTGGGCGCCTCCCTGTTCTCTCTCCTCCCATTCTTCTCTCTCATTGTAGGTCTCTCCTATTTATTCTCTATGCCCACCAGCCTCCCTATCCCTCTCCTGCCTAGCTATTGGTCATTCAGCTCTTTATTAGACCAATCAGGTACCTTAGGCAGGCAAGGTGAAACAAATGTAACACACTTTTATGTAATTAAACACACATCCTTACAGGGATAAACAAATGCAGCACAAACAAATGTAACACATCTTTACCCGGTTAAAACCACATTCCACAACAGCACGGCAGTTTATGAATGGCGGCTCCTGCACAGTGACAGCTCAAGGGTGTCATTTAAGTGAGGCTCACATCCCAACATTGCAGCTTTGCACGTCCTCAGAGTTCCTCACCCCTGCTCCTTTGCCACTGACTATCCAAGTCAGATACCACTTCCTTTGTCAAAGAAAATCACAAAATCATCTTGTTTCTGCCACTCCAAAAATGTCGAGTAGCTCTCAAAGGGGCTAAGAGAAATAGAGGAAACCATTGTCAAGGTTCTGGGTGCTGTCTGTGGAGGGCTCTGCCAGAACTGGACGTTCTCTCCTTTGTTTCGGATGTATGGTGTTTGTTTCTCTCTGCACCTATATCTCCTGAAAGACTTGTGGGTTAACAGGACTTTGTTCTGAGGAATCAAGGGCCACCTGTGTACATGACTGCCAGGGCGCTTTCTCAAAGGGAACATTGTTGCTGGGTAAACCAGGCATCTCCTGTTACACAGTATCAGGAACTGTCAGGAAAGCAAGCAGTACTTGTAAAAAAGAAAAAAAAAGTTCTTCCTCTAATTTGATTTTGCTTGTTTCATTGGATATTTTTGTTTTTGGAAACAGAGTTTGTGTAGCCCTAGCTGTCTTGAAACTAGCTCTGTAGACCAGGAAACCTTCTACAGATATCTGCCTGCCTCTGCCTCCCAAGTACTGGGATTAAAGGCGTGCATCACCATGCGTGGCCTATAATTTTAATGGTAAATGGTAAAGGTAGAATTCCTTCTCTTCAGTGGTCACTGATAGAATTATTCATAAAGTGTGTCCAGTTTAAAGCCAGGTATGGTAGCTCATGCCTGTAATCTCAGCATTTCGGAAGCTGAAGCAGGAGGATTGCTGTTTGACGCCTGGGGTGTATATACAGTATATTCCAGACCAGCCTTGGCTGTAGTATAAGACTTCGTCTCAAAAGTAAAGTGAAGAGGTTTCTGGTTGGAGAAGGTGGGAGAGTATTGTGTGACCGTGGTAAGGTGTGCCCAGCTCAGGCTGTGCAGCTGTGTGTGGGTGCTAGAGGAACGATTCCCCAAGGCATCAGGTGTGAGGCCGCACCCTTTGGAAACTCACGGTCTGATGGGCCTGATGCACTCTCATGCACTCACGCCTAGACACCCGGAGTTCCTACACACTAGTCATCCTCAAGGGTAAATGGAGATACCGAGCTGGGCTTTGGGAAGTAAGAGAAGATGCACAGGAGGATTTAAATGACTACTTAAAGCTAATGTTATTGCGTGTGCTGTGAAAATAGCGGATGTGAGGTTACCAAGAGGGTTGTGTGCAGGGTTTTTGGTTTTTTTTTTTTTTTTTTGGTTTTTCAAAACAGGGTTTCTCTGTGGTTTTGGAGCCTGTCCTGGAACTAGCTCTTGTAGACCAGGCTGTCCTCGAACTCACAGAGATCCGCCTGTCTCTACCTCCTGAGTGCTGGGATTAAAAGCGTGTGCCACCACCGCCTGGCCAGGGTTTTGGGTTTTTGAGACAAGACCTCACTATGCAACCCAAATTGGCCTGAAACTCGGGGTGATTCTCCTGCATTCACATCGCAAATCCTGGGGTTACTAAATATGTGCCACCACATATTTATCTCGGAGTTGGTTATTTTGTTAAAGATTTATAACTATGTGTTTATATGTGTGGGTTGTGTGTATGTGAGTGTACAAGAATGTAGGCCAGAAGAGGGTGTTAGATCTCTTAGAGCTGGAATGACAGGTAGTTGTGAGCTGCCCGATGTGGGTGCTGGGAACCGAACTTGGGTCCTCCTAGAGCAGTATATACTCTTAACTGCTGAGCGTCTCTATAGCCCTGAAGTTTGGACTCTCTGTCTCTCTGTCTGTCTGTCTCTCTCTCTTTCTCTCTGTCTCTCTCTCTGTCTCTTGTCTGTCTCTCTCTGTCTGTTGCTCTTCCAGCTACAGCATTATATGATCCAGACCAGCTATTCTGCAGGATTCTAGAGACGGCTCTTGTTTCCGCCACCCGTCTTGCCTTGGTGTGCCGGGGTTGCCGGAGCGTCCACCACAATTCAGGTGTCTGTTAATATGGTTTCTAGTAAATCACAGCCAGGGTGTCAGGCTTGCTGGGCAAGTGTTTTATCCACTAAGCCATCCGGCCATTTCACTCAACCCTGTTCCCTCCTCCTCCTTCCTTCCCCCTTTCTTCCTTCTTTTACAGATTTCCCTGTATAGCCATGGCTAACCTGGACTTTATTATGTAAGCCAGGTTGGCCTTAAACGTGTCTGTATTCAGCTTTCACTCGCAAGTGCTGGTGTTAAGAGGCCTGTGCCATGTGCCATTTTAGCCATGCTAACTATTACTAAGTGCTTAGTTGTGTGTCGCTGCGGGCATTTACACAGCAGGCCGCCATCACCACAGTAGAGCTCCTTTGTGACTGCCCCGCTCCTTTGTCTCCACTCCGCCCCCTCCCAGCCTGGTGACCACATCCTGAGTTCTGTCTGTGTGCTTGGCAGATTCAGGGCCTCCTGGAAGCAAGATCAAACAGTCTCTTCTACCGTTGCCTCCTCTCACTCACCAAGCCTTCAGCGTCAACTGTGTTATAGATCAAATCAGAATTTCACTCGTTTTAAGTCTGTGTTTTATGTGTGCATGCGTGTACACATAACGTGTGTGCCATGGCATGCTTGTGGAGGCCCAAGGACAGCTTTCACGGGTGAGTTCTCTGCTTCCACCCCATTGAAGCAGGGTTCCTGCCGTGATTTCTCTGCACCGCATGTTCCAGACTAACTGCTCCGTGAGTTCCTGTCCTGTTTGTCTCTGCCTCCTCTCTGTGTGGGAGAGCTTGGATTAGAGATGCTTGTATCCATACCCAGCGCCTTATGTGGGTTTCAGTGCAAATGTGTGCCATCGGGCTCACAAAACTAGCATTTTCACCTGCTTATCCACCTCCCTGCTCCCTCCACCTTATTTTGTTTTGCTTTTGAGATGGGGTCTCATAGTCCAAATGGACTTGAACTTGATACGTTGCCAAGAGTGAGCTTGAACTGCTGGCCCTTGTGCCTCCATTTTCCAGGTGATAGGATTACCGGCATGTACCACCGTACCTGCTTTTATGCAGAGCTGGGGATGGAATCTGGGGCTTTGTGCATGCCAAGAAAGTATCCTGATACCTAAGCTCTATCTCCTACCTTCTGCTTCTGCTCCAGTCAGCCTTACAGATAAACCATGTCTCATTATACATTCATCTGCTAATGGACGTTTGGACAGTAATTTTGTTTGTTTTCTTATTTATTTATTTATTGACCTTTTTCAAGACAGGGTTTCTCTGTAGCTTTGGAGCCTGTCCTGGAACTAGCTCTGTAGACCAGGCTGGCCTTGAACTCACAGAGATCTGCCTGCCTCTGCCTTCCAAGTGTTGGGATTAAAGACGTGCGCCACCACCGCCCGGCGCTTTGCTTTTTTATTTTTATTTATTTATTTATTTATTTATTTGGTTTTTCGAGACAGGGTTTCTCTGTGGTTTTGGAGCCTGTCCTGTCCTGGAACTAGCTCTTGTAGACCAGGCTGGTCTCGAACTCACGGAGATCCGCCTGCCTCTGCCTCCCAAGTGCTGGGATTAAAGGCAAGCGCCACCACCGCCTGGCTGCTTTGCTTTTTTAAAAGAGAGAGAGAGAGCTTTGTCCTTTGGGACAGGGTCTTACACTGCAGCTCAGGCTAGAACTCACTCACCAGATAGCTCAGCCTCCTGAGTGCTGGGATTACAGGTATGAGCTACTAGCTAGTTTCCACTTCCTGGGAGTAATTCTGCTGTGAACATGGACGGCCACTGATCTCGTTCATGCTTCTGCTTCCAGTTTTCTTGTGTACGGGTGAGCTTGCTGTAAGTATTTGAACTTCCTGAGTGATTAGCATACTGCTCACTACAGATTGCAACAGAAATGCACAGAACACACAACAAGTAGGCTGGGCATAGGTTCAGTGGGGGAGAGTATGCTTGGCAGACACAGGGTCCTGGCTTCCATCCCTGATAACAACAATAAAATGCTCCTCTGGGTGCTGGGACAGGGTGGTGCTGGAGTTACTTGTGCTGGATCAGAACTTTAAAAGCTGTGTGTTCCCTTCCCTTTGCTGCCACTGACACCTGTAGTCCCAGGACACGGGAGGCAGGGCTAGGAAGACTGGGAGTTTAAAACCATCCTCAACTGCGTAGGGAGTTTGAAGATAGCCTGGGCTACATGAGACCCTGTTTCAGAACAACAAAAAGTACAAATCTGTTAGATAATATGCCATGAATCGGAATAGATTTTGTTTGTGCTTTGTTTTTTTTGAGACAGGGCTCCTCTGTTTAACAGCCCTGGCTGTCCTGGAACTTGATGTGTAGACCAGGCTAGCCTTGAACTCCAGAGATCCACCTGTCTCTGCCTCCCCAATGCCCAGCTTTGGAATAGATTTTTTAAAATTATAAACTGTCTGGCCTATTAGTTCAGGGTTATTTTTTCTTTTCTTTTTTTAAAATTGATTTTATTTAGCTATACATTTTTCTCCACTCCCTTCCCTTCCTCTCCCCTCCCCTTCTACTCTCTCGCATGATCCCCATGCTCCCAATTTACTCAGGAGATCTTGTTTTTCTACTTCCCATGTAGATTAGATCCATGTATGACTCTCTTAGGGTCCTCTTTGTTGTCTAGGTTCTCTGGGATTGTGAATTATATGCTGATTTTCTTTGCTTTATGTCTAAAAACCACTTAGGAGTGAGTAGATGTGATATTTGTCTTCCTGGACCTGGGTTACCTCACTCAATATGATGTTTTCTAGATCCATCCATTTGCCCACAAATTTCAAGATATCGTTATTTTTTTCTGCTGTGTAGTACTTCATTGTGTAAATGTACCACAATTTCTTATCCATTCTTCGATCGAGGGACATTTAGGTTGTTTCCAGGTTCTCACTATGACAAACAAAGCTGCTATGAACATAGTTGAGCACATGTCCTTGTGGTACAATTGAGCATCCTTTGGGCATATACCCAAAAGTGGTACTGCTGGATCTTGAGGAAGGTTGTTTCTTAGTTTTCTGAGAAATCACCATGCTGATTTCTGAAGCAGCTGTACCAGGTTGCACTCCCCCTTGCAATGGAAGAGTGTTCCCTTTACCCCACATCCTCTCCAGCATAAGTTGTCGTCAGTGTTTTTGATCTTGGCCATTCTTACAGGTATAAGATGGAATCTCAGAGTTGTTTTGATTTGCATTTCTCTGATAGCTGAGAATGAGCATTTCCTTAAGTATATTTCAGCCATTTTAGATATATCTGTTGAGAGTTCTCTGTTTAGGTCTGTAATTTTTTTATTCTTTTTTTTTTTTAAGATTTATTTATTTAAGCCGGGCAGTGGTGGTGCACACCTTTAATCGCAGCACTTGGGAGGCAGAGGTAGGCAGATCTCTGTAAGTTTGAGGCCAACCTGGTCTACAAGAGCTAGTTCCAGGACAGGCTCCAAAACCACAGAGAAACCCTCTCTCAAAAAAACAAAAAAAAATTACGTATACAGTGTTCTGCCCGCATATCAGAAGAAGGCACCAGATCTCATTATGGATGGTTGTGAGCCACCATGTGGTTGCTGGGAATTGAACTCAGGACCTCTGGAAGAACAGCTAGAGCTCTTAACCTCTGAGCCATCTCTCCAGCCTCTTTACAGGTGTACGTCACCACTCCCATCTTCAAATAAAAAATAGAAATAGTAAAGATGTTTGCAGCCGGGTGGTGGTGGCGCACGCCTTTAATCCCAGCACTCGGGAGGCAGAGGCAGGTGGATCTCTGTGAGTCCGAGGCTAGCCTGCTCTACAAGAGATAGTTCCAGGGTAGATCCAAAGCTACACAGAGAAGCCCTGTCTTGAAAAAACAAACCAAACCAAAAAACAGTACAATGGGGTCTGAAGAGATGGTTCATCGGTTAGCACTCTGCTCTTCTAGCACTTCTGCTGTGATTGTATGAATCGCCACAACTGGCTTTGTTAATTTTTAATGGCTTTATTATGTGTATTCATCCTATTTTCTTTCCTTTTTCCTTTCTCTTCTCCCTCTTGACACGGTCTCATGTAGCATAGCCCAGCTTCAAATCTGGGTTAGTTCCCAGAATCCACATGGCAGCTCACAACTGTCTGTAATTCCAGTTCCAGGGGATCCGGCACCTTCACACAGACGTGTATGCAGGCAAAACACCAAAGCATATAAAATAAAAATGAATTATATGTTTCAAAAACCACTACAATGGCAACTGCAGTGCACCGACTTCTCACTTCTGCTAAATGAGAAACCACATGCTAATAATCAGAAAAGGCGTGAAGCTGGGTGCAGTGGGGCGCACCTGTGAAGAGGCTAAGGCAGGAGGATTGCTGCAAGATCAAAGACAGCCTGGGATACTACATGCTGCCTTGTCTCAAACAAAATTCTGGAATGAGAAACAATGTGTTCGTTCTAGTTACCTCAAAGTTTCTATTTTTTTTAAAGTTAGCATGCAAACAGTGGGCTTCCGGTGAGATTTTCAGATGTCAGTTTCATGTTCTTTGCCCACAGTCACCCCATTACCTGCCTCATCCCCCAGTCCCTTCCTGCTCGTCCTCCTTCAATATTCAATACACACACTCTCTCTCCACTTCCATGTGATATACATTGGGTTTTGTTTTGAGACAAGATCTTATGTTGTAGCTCATTCTGTAGCCCAGGCTGGCCTTGAACTCACGCCAATCCTCATGGCTTAGCCTCCCAAGTGCTGTGATTGTATGAATCGCCACAACTGGCTTTGTTAATTTTTAATGGCTTTATTATGTGTATTCATCCTATTTTCTTTCCTTTTTCCTTTCTCTTCTCCCTCTTGACACGGTCTCATGTAGCATAGCCCAGCTTCAAATCTGATGACCTTGAACTTCTGATATTTCTGCCTCTGTCTCCTGCATTCTAGAATACAGATGTGCACAACTGGTTTATGCAGTACTGGGAACTGAATCCAGGACTTCATACATGCTAGGCAAACGCTTTACTAATTGGTCTACATATGGCACACTCTCTGTCCACGCATCTGTTGATGACCTCTTTAGATTAATTCCATATCTTGGCCTTGGTGAATAGTGTTATAAACAACATGACTGTTTCAGGTACCAGAGATGGTATGGCTTGGTCACATAGTAGCTCTAGCTATTGTGCTGATTTCTATAATGGCTGCATTAATTTAATTCCCACTGGTAGTATATAAGTATTCCTCTCTCCCACCCACATTGGTAACCATCATTGTACCTGTTGTTGTTGTGTTTTCTTTTCTTTTCCTTTTTTTTTTTGACACAGGGTTTCTGTCTTGAAAAAGCCTTAGTTGTCCTGGAACTAGCTCTGTAGACCAGACTGGCCTCGAACTCACAGAGATCCGCCTGCCTCTGCCTCCCTAGTGCTGGGATTAAAGGCATGCGCCACCACCTCCTGGAGGTTGTTTTTTTCTTCCTTAGGGGGTAGGGTTGGGACAGGGTCTCATGTAGCCCAGGCTGATTTAGACTCACTATGCCATGGAGCCTGGCCTTGACCTCCTGATCCTTCTGTGTTGGGATCACAGGAGTGCAGCCAAGCTTGGTGGCTACTGTCTTCTTGATGATAGCCATTCCTACTAGGGTGTGAAGGAACTTCTATGTCTGCTTTGTTTTTGCTGCCCTTTCTGAGCCAGGTCTCAGGGCCATGGGTTGTGGGTGTGTGCCACCACTGTCCTCCTTGGTATGGTTTCTCCTAATTCTCTCTGGTGGTGAGGATGTCTGTTGTCTTCCCATGTGTTAGTTGGGTAGTTTTATCTCTTCTTCCTTCTCCTCCTCTGTTTTCCCTACTTCTTAGACATGATTGTGTTTTGAGACAGGATTTCACTATTTAGCTCAAGCTGGTCTCAAACTCATGGCAATCTTCCTATCTCAGCATCATAGGGACTGGGTTATATTATAGGTATGAACCAACACACCAGTTAATTTGTGTATTTTTCTATGAATATTTCACATTTCCCCAAAGGAGTAGATAATGTAATAAGCCCATCACCAGTCAAGAAATGAAATATGGGCTGCAGCGGTGGTGGTGCACGCCTTTAATCCCAGCACTTTGGAGGCAGAGGCAGGTGGATCTCTGTGAGTTCGAGGCCAGCCTGGTCTGTCGAGCGAGTTCCAGGACAGCCAGGAAGTTCCAGGGTGACTCAGAAAAACCCTGTCTCACAAACAAACAAATTAATGACAGGAAGTATGCCAAAGACTTTTTTTTTTTTTGGTTTTTCGAGACAGGGTTTCACTATGGCTTTGGAGCCTGTCCTGGAACTAGCTCTGTAGACCAGGCTGGTCTCGAACTCACAGAGATCCTCCTGCCTCTGCCTCCCGAGTGCTGGGATTAAAGGCGTGTGCCACCATCGCCCGGCTGCCAAAGACTTTAATAAAGGATCTAAAGTTTCTTTTTTTTTAATTTTGAGATCTTACTGATTTTATGTGTTTGAGTGTGCTCCACGTGTATACCTGGTGCCCATGGAAGGCAGAGTGGAAGGTGGTAGGTACCATGTACCCTGGAACTGGAACTAGAAGGCATTTGGGGTTCTTCTGGTAGACGACAGCAGTTGTTGGTGGGGGAAGCAGAGGCCAGGTGCTCTTGCAGATCCCTCTGTGGATGGCACTGGCTGGTCACCAGAAGACACAAACTTACGTACTTATTTAGTTAGGTTTTTCTTTGAGTTAGGGTTTCCCTGTGTAACAGTCCTGGCTGTCCTGAAACTCGCCTTGTAGACCAGGCTAGGCTCGAACTCACTGAGATCCGCCTGCCTCTGCCTCCCGAGTGCTGGGATTAAAGGCGTGTGCCACCACTGCCTGGCTCCCATTGTACTGCTTTTAGCTATCTTAAATTCCTTTTAAAAATTATCATTATTATTATTTAACTACACATAAATATGTGCACATGCCCATAGAGGCTCTGGCCTGGATGAGAGTTACAGACGCCTGACTTGGTTGCTGAGAATTGAACTCAGGTTCTCCTGGGGAGCAGCGCATACTCTTCAGTGCTGAACCTCTCTCCAGCCCCCATACTCCTTTTTAGTGCTATATAGTATCCCTCTGTTCCAATGGCAACATTTTGGTTTTCTTTCTTCTTTCCATGTGTTGCTGTGAACACTAAACACCTAAGAGCATGTATGTAGCCTACTAATTCCTAGGAATTGAATTAAATCTTTTTTTTGCTTTTTGATTACAATTAATTATGTTGTGAGAGTGGTAGGTTTTACATGATTGCATACATGGATGGCGGAGGAATGGATTTTCTTCGTGGGGCTCCCAAGGATGGAACTCAGGCCATCAAGCTTGGCAGCTGCCTTTACCCACTGACTGTCTCACTGGCCTGTTTTTGGCTTTTTTGAGATAATGTCTTGCTATGTAGCCCAGGCTGACTTTGAACTTTGAATTTTCCTGACTCAGCCTCCCTTGAGCTGGAATTATAGGCATGAGATACCATACCTGGCAAATAGAGCATATTGGGGTTTTTTTTTTAAATGAGGCCATGCTGTGTAGACTATACGGGCTTTAAATTTAAGTGATCCGCCTGCCTATGCCTCCTGAGCACTGGGATTAAAGGTGTGTGCCACCACCGCCTGGCTCAGCCTCCTGAGTACCTGGAATATAGACCGACACCACTGGGTCCGGCTCCCATTTCCTGTAGCCAGACAGCAAGCTGTTTTCTTTCACTGCCAGCGTTTCAATTCCATGATGTTTCTTTTCCCCCTAAGTGAAGATTCTTCTCACCAGAAGGTGTTGATTCAGGCCCTAAATCTGGAACTCTAATCACTGTGAGATTTTGCATGTCTCGGGCAGAAGAGGTGTGAGGGTGGGAGTTGGTTTCACACACCTCAAAGCTCTTCTGGAAGGGGCTCTGCCAGCTTTGATCCTCCTAGGCCGGCTGCTGCTTTAGCTGCCCACACCCCTCACCCTCCATCCTGTCCTCGGTGTTCCAGAAGCCGCCTGCTATGATGCGATGGGCATTCTGCCACATTTTTTCCTGTCACACCCTTCCCCTGTAGTTCAACATTATGAAACCATGTATGGGAAGCAGTAGGAGCCCAGTGCCACAACAAAGGCCCGTAATCCCACCACTGAGGGCCGGGGCGAGAAGACTGTGACTTTGAAGGTAGCCTGGGCTACGTAGTGGGGTCACTGACTCAAAAACCAAATGAAGGTTGATGAGACGGCTCAGCTAGGGAAGGTGCTTCTGTACACACTCGACAACCAGAGTGGGATCTCCAAATCCATGATGGGAGAAGAGAACCTCCACATGTGTGCTGTGGTGCAGGCACATCACACGCGTGCGTGCGCACACACACACACACTAAATTAAAATGAACATGCGGCACTCTGAAAGAAAGCAGGGCCAGGGCAGATGTGATAAGACAGCCCCTCCTGAAAGAAGAGAGAGCCATGAATTGAAATGCATCCGTGCCGTTTCAGAGGCTCCCACAAAGCAACACAGCATTTTCACCATTGGAGGGTGTGTGTCATGAAGAGGTGTCTGACACCTGCTCCGTGCTTCCTTCCATGCCCCACCCGTGTGCTTTCGCTCACCCATCATCTCGTAGCTTCCACAGCTGGGGACTGTCTCGAGACCGAGAACCATGCCATGAACCAAACAGGCCCAGCCTTCACCCGAAACTTTGTATCCCAGAGAGAGGAGATGTGCAGAGATGGCCCAGCCGCAGAGAGCACTGACCGCTCTGCCAAAGGACCGGGTTCAGTTCCCAGCACCCAGGTCCAGCAGCTGTGACTCCAGTTCCTGGGAATCCAACACATCTGGCTCCTGAAGACACCTGTGCTTGTGCACACACCCACATGTGCACACACACACTTATGCATACTTAACAAAACTCTCAAGGAAATAAATGTGTGATGATAAGGAGGCAAGATGAAGAACTAAGAATTTCTGCGGTCAGTGAGAATCTCGTGGAATACACATCCACACACAGGAGGTGGGGTGGCACAGGCTGGGCATGGTGGCACAGACTTAATCCCAGCATCTAGGAAGCAGAGACAGGTAGACCTCTGGCTGTCCTGGTCTACATGGTGAGTTCTAGGACAGCCAGGGCTATGTAGAGAATATATGGCTCTGATTGGCCTGGAACTCAATATGTAGATCAGGCTGGTCTTGAACTCATAGAGACCCAACTACCTCTGCTCCCGAGTGCTGGGTTAAAGGTGTGCACCACCACATCCAGCCTCTGTGTGTGCATGTGGTGGTGGGTAGATGGGTGGGTGGTGGCTTTGCTTTGTCATTTTCAGTTTGGGGTTTGAGACAGGGCCCCATACTGTATCTCAGCCTGGCCTGAAACTCATTATGTAAATCAGGCTGGCCTCAAACTCATGGCAGTCCTCCTGCCTCAGGTTCCAGAGTGCTGAGCTTACATTCATGAGTCTTCTTCATTTTGCTTTTTGGACTCGATGTTCCCATCTGGAAAGTGAGACAGTGTCTTGGCTCTTTCACTGTAAAAATAAAGCATTCTTAAAGAAAAAGGTGTGATGGCCAGTTGGTCTCTAACAGCCTGGTGTGACGTGTGTCCTTGACACTTAGTGAGGACACAGTATGTAGAATGAAAACATCGCCAGCCGTTTCTAACCTGCGTTTTTAAACCTCTCAGTTACAGTGGAGTTTTGACTGCTTTTTCTAAATTCAAAGTGTTTCTTTCGATTCAGTAGAGAACACTCCAACCCAGGTTGAGCGGTTCCTCTTGCTGCAGGGGAAGGATTTGGAAGATCTGAGGCTGCAAGCAGGGCTGTAGCAGCTGAGTAGCTGGGCAACATTCCTCCCTTGCCTGTCTATTTTAAACCCACAGATAACCAGGGAGGCGGAGGCAGGACAACAAAGGCTGAACAGTGGGTGAGGGACATCTGGCAGGGGAAGCTGGCAGCAGGCTGACAGGCCTCTGTGATGGGGACTGGTTCCCACTGTGTGTAGCCTGGGGGAGAGAAGGGGCTTTGTGCCCCGGATACCCACACTGGAGGGGGAGGGCAGAGGCAGGACCCACAGTCAAAGACCCTTCCAGCGCTCGGCTGTCCCATTCAGCGAGACTCTGGGATCTGGAGGCTGCCTTTCTGGGCTCTGGGATCTGGAGGCTGCCTTTCTGGGCTCTGGGATCTAGAGGCTGCCTTTCTGGGCTGAGCTCTGCATCATCAGCTCTCTTCTGCCCCACGCTGCCTCTTCCATTTGTCTGTCTGGAACTTGCAACAAATACAGAACAAAATTTCTCATGTCATCGCCAGCTCATTGCCCATCCTGGGATTTTCTGTATTTTGTTTTGTTTACATGTATGGATTTTTGTCTGCATATATACATGTCCGTGTGAGAACAGGTGCCCACAGAGACCGGAAGACGGCATTAGATCCCCCTGGACATGAACCTGACAGCTATGAGCCACCATGGAGGTGCTGGGAACCAAACCAGGGTCCTCTCAAGGGCAGGCAGCACTCTTAAGGGCTAAGCTGTCTCTCCAGCACCCGCCCCCCCCCCCCCGCCCAGTATGTTAATTGTTATTTGGCTTATAAGGGTCGGGGCTGAGCTCAGTTGGCAGAGCGCTTGCCTAACGTGCAGAGCTCGGGATTCCAACCCCAGCACCACATAAAGCCGGGCACAATAGCTGTGATCCGAGCATTCAGTGGTGGAAGCAGGAGTGGCAGCATCAGCTGCGTGCGGAGTTTGAGGACTG
Source organism: Neodon shergylaensis (assembly GCA_025134845.1). Lineage (NCBI taxonomy): Eukaryota > Metazoa > Chordata > Mammalia > Rodentia > Cricetidae > Neodon > Neodon shergylaensis. Next base: position 5,373,520 of record JABTXL010002731.1, on the reverse strand, counting down.
GGTGGGCTTTATACAACCCTTCTCAAAAGGCAAGCAGAAGCCAAGCCGGTACTCACAGCTTTAAACAAAATGCATAATCATCCTAGAGACGCGCTGGAAATTTTCAGTTGGGCTTTGTGCGGCTTGTCTCTGTTCTTGCCACTTGTTCCCTTATGTGGGCACCCGGCATCTTGTCTATTTTCATTAATATCACCGAGTCCCTGAGGCAGAGTCCGTGTGGCGAGAGGCAGTGCAGATCCAGTTTTCACGCAGCTGAGACAACCTGGTGAAGTGTGGCTCCAGGGCAGCTCCAGGGCTTCCTGACCGAGGGTGCGGTCCCACTGAGAGACAGCGAGGATGGGGAGCTAACCAGCCATGGTGGCAGATGTCAGGCCTCTGGAAAGGCCGTGAAAGTGAAATCCCCATGATCAGATCCGGATGCGACAGGCTCCCAGGTAGCCTCAGACTGGCCTTATGTGGGCGACGAAGCAAACGCCGGCTTTGAAATCCTGACCCCTGCCTTCACCTTGCAAAGGTGGGGTTCCAGATGTGTGTCTCCATCCCATCTTGTATTTCGGCTGGCTTGGTACTAGCTGTGGACTCCAGATGACCTCAGATTCAAAGCAGTCCTCCTTCCTCCTGCCTTAAATCTCAGATGTGTGACTCCCCCCCCCCCCCCGCCCCATATGTGTGTTGTTGCGGATTAAGCCCAGTGCTGGGCAAGTGCTGCACCTCTGAGTTGCTTCCTGAGTGCTGGGATTAAAGGTGTGCGCCACCACATCCAGCCCTCCCTTTGTCCTTTCAGAGAGTCTGGGAGGCAGCCCCACAGCCCTCTGGTGGGGCCATAACCATGCATGCCTGGTTGTGTTCTAAGCGTCTTTGCTGTGCTCTCTTACAAGGCTTAGCACTGGGGGCTGTGTGGGTGGAATACCAATGCCTTATGGACAAACTGGCTGTGTTGAGAACGCCCAGGAGTTGTGAGTTCTCTGGTAGTCTCCAGCAGGGATGCCCACCCTGTAACCTGAGTGATCGTACACGGAAACTGACCCAAGTGGACTGAGCAGGAGGTGGAAGTGGTTCTGGGCAGAGGGAGAGGCAGGTGGACCCAGAAGCAGGACCGCATGGAGGGACAAGGAAGGCAGTGTGCTGGAGGGTGATGACTAACAGGGAAGTGGGGGATGAGGTCTCGCGGGGTTGCCATGCCAGGGCATAGGAGGCCAGGAGGCTAGCCAAGCTTGGAGCCGGAGAGGGTGCGGATCAGAACTGGGAGGACCTGATTTTCAGCCCTGCGAATAGCATGACTCACAGTCGTAGGTGTGGGCTGTGCAGACTTTCTTCCAAGAGCAAGGTTTGAGGTGAGAAGAACCTCACCAGGAAAAGGTAAAAACTGCTTTTTTTCCTTTTTATTCCTTTTTCTTTCTTTTTTTTTTGGAGACAGGATCTTGTGCACCCTCGGCTGATCTCAAACCCACTGTGTTCTTGAGGATAATTTTTGAATTAATGATCCTCCTGCCTTCGAGTGCTGGCATTTGTACAAACCTTTAATAAGACAGATGGCTCTTCCTTCTAAAACCTGCCATCCCGGGCGAATCCAGAGAAAAACATCAGCCAGGTCACAGGGAAGGACGCCTTCCAAAGCCCTGAAAACCTCGAAACTCAGGGTATCCGAAACAGTAAGTCTGATGCCGGGTGTGGAGGCACCTGGCCACATTCACAGCACCAAGGAAGGAGGAGTTAAAAGCCAGCCAGGACTAGAATAAGACCCAGTCTCAGTTCAAACAGAGACAAGCCTTCAGGACGTAGTTCAGTGGGTACAGTGCTTGACCAGGAGACACAAAGTCCTGGCCTAGGTCCCGGAACTACAGACAACCAGGCGGGGCAGTGCAGCGGTAGTCTCAGCGTTTAGGAGGTGGAAACCAGAGGGTTAGGAGTTCAAGGTCATCCTTAGTTACCTTTAGTCACACCGCGAGTTCAGTGCTAACCTGGGCTACCTTGGACCCTACCCACCTGGCAGGAATGTAAGGAGATCTAAGGACTAAATGTAGTGCGGTATCCTGGTGCTAGAACAACAGACAAAAATGGAGAAACTGAGGAAATCTAAATTCCAAACTCTAGCCTTTACTTGATGTCTCATTAATTGTAACATATCAAAAAAAAAGTTGTGAATAGGAAAGCCGGGCGATGGTGGCGCACGCCTTTAATCCCAGCACTCGGGAGGCAGAGGCAGGCGGATCTCTGTGAGTTCGAGACCAGCCTGGTCTACAGAGCTAGTTCCAGGACAGGCTCCAAAGCCACAGAGAAACCCTGTCTCGAAACCGCCCCCCCCAAAAAAAGAATAGGGAAGTTGGAGGTGCAGCTCAGAGGGGGACGCTGGGTTCGTGCCAGGGCTGTCAAGGGGAAATAGGGCGCTTAGGAACTCTCTGAGTTAGATTCCATCTCTTCCATAAATCTAACACTGTTTATTTCTGAGAAACGAAGTCTAGAGGCCGAGAAGATGGTTCAGCTGGTGAAAAGCTGACTGTAGATATGAGTGGTTCTGCTCCCCAACACTCACAAAAACCAGGGGTGATCCCTGGAGCTTTCTGGCCAGCTGGCTGAGGCACTGGTAAACTCTAGCTCGGCGGAGCGCAAGCAAGAAAGAGTGCTGGCTTACAACCTGAATTTGGTCCCCAGATTTCACTGTGGAAAAAGAGAATTGATTCCACAGAATTGTCCTCAAACAGGCATGGGCGGGTGCGCACACCCACAAAATCAATTTAAAAGGTAACAAAGTGGAGAGAATCAGGGGAGACATCCTGAGTTCATCTCTGACTTATCCCATGCACACAAGCCCACGCGTACATGTGAACACATACTAACAGGTGCATATACAACACGCACATACACAGTGAATGAACAATAAAGTCTCGGGTGGAAAAACCCCCGAAAGTCTGCCTGTGGAGAGCAAGGCCCCAGGGTGAGATGGCCGGTCCTTAGGTGAGCTGGTGAGTCAGGCCTAGGTATGGCAGAGGCCCTGATGAAACAGGATCTTCTGGGGAAGTGGGAATGATTGACACAGTCATCCCCTGCCTGAGATGAATTCCGCGGCCTGAAGAAAGGGAGGAGTCCCATCAGATGCCGAGATTATTTTCGTCCTGAGCAACTGCCACAGGACTTCATTACCTCAGATGCACTTGTGTGGGAGGAAATCAGGTTTAGGACAGACTCTCAAGAGGCTTCCTTTCCTCTGCAGTGAGTGAGGAGGTGTGGACGTGCAGGAAGGAGCAGCCAGGAGGAAAGGAAAGAGTTAGGGTCTGAGTACCTGTGAGAAGGAGGATCCCTCCTCTGATAGACCCAGCCTCCGCCTGGAGAAAGGGAAGGGAGCCTGCAGGAGGGTGCCGCGTGACCTCTGGGTGTTCCGAGATCAGCCTCAGCTGTCTTCCTGCTCTGCAAGGACACCAGTCAGTGTGCCGTTGTCACCAGCGGGAAGCCAGGCTCCTGCTCAGAGAAATCTTTCCCTTGTTCTAGGCCTTGTCTAGAAAAACCAGAGAGCTGAGTGTCAGAGGTCAGGGGAGCCAGTCAGCTCTGCCAACAAGGCCTCAAGCAGGGCGTACCTAACAGAATCTCATCACTTCGGGGTGTGGCCACTCCTGAAGGGTCTCTGCATGTTTCTGTGTGGCCGCCGGTGCTGCCCAGATCCCTGGCTGCCACTTTGCACAATCACTTAAAATGTTTCAAAGCAATTTCTACTGACAAGGCCCCGTCAGTTATAAATAACAGCAGGACTTCCTGAGTGTGCGCTGCGGACAATTGCTGGTTCTGTCCCTCTCCTCGGGCCATGTTTCCTCATAGACAGCCTAGGGTAAGCCCTGGTCCAGCCCAGCAGGAAGAGAGGCCTCCCTCAGCTCCCGCCCACTGCGTTCTCCACACTGAGCCAGAAGGTGTGTCTGTGTGACACCCTGTGCAAAGCCCTCCAATGCCCTCTGTCTTCCTGTATTAAGAGCCACCTCTGGGAGGGCCACAGGTCCCTGTCCCATCCTCCCTCACATCCTCCACCTTCTGTCTACTGCCCATTGCCTGCCCCACAGATATCCCAGCTTCCTCCTGCCTCAAGACCTTTGACCTCAGTGTTCTGGGCAAGCCAGATCCCCCCCCCCCACACACACACACACTTCTTTCCTTTCCTTTTTTCTTTTTGAGACAGTCTCGCTGTGTAGCACTGACTGGGCGAGAACTCACTGTTGTCATTATGTAGACTTACTGCTGGCCTTGGGCCTCCGGCTCCTTCCTCTGGGGTGAGAGGCACATGCTAGCTAGGACAGTGTCACCTTTTTCTTTTTTAAAAGATACTGTTTTTTTTATGTGCATTGGTCTTTTGCCTGCATATGTCTGGGTGAGGGCGTTGGATCCCATGGAACTGGAGTTACAGACAGCTGTGAGCTGCCTTGTGGATGCTGGGATTTGAACCCTGGTCTTCCTGAAAAGCAGCCACTTCTCTTAACTGCTGAGCCATCTCTCCAGCACCCCTTTCCTTTTTAACTTTTTCCCTCTTAATGACATGAAAACCTCATGCTATTTTAAAACTCAAAACTCTGCCGGGCGGTGGTGGTGCACGCCTTTAATCCCAGCACTGGGGAGACAGAGGCAAGCCGATTTCTGTGAGTTCGAGGCCAGCCTGATCTACAGGAGCTAGTTCCAGGACAGGCTCCAAAGCTACAGAGAAACCCTGTCTCAAAAAACCAAACAAAAACAAACAAACAAAAAAAAAAAACTCAAAACTCCTCGGTGTGAGGGCGACCACACGTCCTGCAGCCACAGGTCTCTGGTTAGAAAACTCACCATCCAATAAACCCTCTCGTCTCCATTAAACACTCATTCCCTCTTTTCCCTGGCAGCCATGGTTTTGTTCTCTGTCCCTGTAAGATTTTAAGATTCTGAATAGCTGGGCGGTGGTGGCGCACGCCTTTAATCCCAGCACTCGGGAGGCAGAGGCAGGCGGATCTCTGTGAGTTTGAGGTCAGTCCTGTCTACGAACAGGTTCCAGCACAGACTCCAAAGCTACAGCGAAACCCTGTCTCCAAAAACAAAAGAGATTCTGAAGAGAACAAGTCCAAATCATATGTAAAGCTGGCGGCTCACACCTGCAATCCCAGTGTTGAGATGGCTAGCCCCGTCTGTATGACACCCGCGATGGCTAGCCCTGTCTGTATAACGAGACCCCGTCTCAAACAAAACAAAACTTGCCTAGCATGGTCAAGGCCCTGGGTCCTATCCTCTGCCTTTGGGGCGGGAGAGATCTGCAAAGGAAATCCTAGGATATGTGACTTCCTGTGCTTGGCGTGTCCAGTGTCTTCCTCCCTCACACAGCCTAGCACATCCATGCTATGGCGTGAACTTTCCACAGTGTACAAAGAACACAGTGTGTGAGTTCTCACCCTGTAGCCCTCAGGACAGATATTAGGAATGTCTGTGTGTGTCCCTGCAGAGGTTTCCATTCCCTTTGGAGAAATGTCTAGGTTTGACTTTGCTAGGTCACCTGGTAATTCTGAGATCTCTGGGGGATGCTAGGAGCACAGCATTGACCTGTGCATTGCTGCCGAGCTGCACCCCTAGCTGTTCTACTTTTCCAGGAATTACCAAACTTCTGTTCAGGTCGGAACTCACATGCCACCTCCCCAGACAAGCCCAGCTCAGCAGAGCTGCTCTCCTGCATCCCTTTGGTCTCAGCTCCTTGTCACCCTTTGGAGCTCATTGTCCTCGTGCTGGAGATGTCCCGGGCAAGCCACATGTTTGGTCCGCAGAGGTGACTCAGTAAAAGCTTGCTGGCTGATCTCAGTCTCTCAGACGTCAGGTGCTACAGAGACATGAGGACTGCCGCAGTGGCTGTTAGGTGCCCTGGAGGACACCGCTGTTTGAGAGGCCAGCTTCCCCTGCTCCTCTTACCAACCAAAGCACGGGGAGCCCAGGGGCGGGAGGTGTTCCACCTCTGCTTCCTGGCTAGTGACTCAGCACAGCTATCTCTGGTCCTCAGTGTGGAGCGGCTAACCCACAGTGACTGTTATCGGTTATATTATCATCATTAATATCTCCCTGCTAGCGTGGAGCTCAGGGCTTGCACAGTCTAGGCTGATTCTCCACCGCTTCACTCACTCAGACATTGCGCTAGCCCCAAGTTGATTTTTTTTTTCCAAGATAGAGTTTCTCTGTGTAGCCCTGGCTGTCCTGGAACTCACAGAGATCCACCTGCCTCTGCTTCCCGAGTGCTGGGATTAAAGGCGTGCGCCACCACCGCCCGGTTTATCTCTGAAATTTTTTTGTTGTTACTATTTGTTTTTTGAGACAGTCCTACTATGATGTAGTCCAGGCTATGTGGGCCTCCAACTCATGATCCTCCCAAATGTATGAGCACCCTAGCACGCCTCCGTGGAATGGCCTAAAAACCCAGGTTCACGGTTGAGATTGTAGAGGAAACCAGGACTCCCTGGGTGACGACAGGATGGACTGCAGCTTCCCTGTGGGGCAGGCCCGCTCCCATGGGCTCAGTGATGTCTGTTCAGTCAGCAGAGATGGGGGACAGATTTCCATCTCTTCCAGGAAGTCTTCCCGAGGTGGGCTGGTGCAGGCTCTTAGCACTCTGGCCCCCTTGTCCAGAGGTCATTTGGTTAGTCAAACCTCTTCCGAGAACATTACAGCGGACATGTACCAGCATCAGGACAGCTGTCGGGACTGGTTTCATCAGGGTTGGGCTACGTAGCCCAGGCTGGCCTCCTGAGCCTCCTGCCTCAGCCTCCAGGTGGTAGAGGTCTTTGATGTTTTTACAAACTGTTGGTCTGTCTGTTTATTTCTGTGCATGTGCGGCAGCACCGTGTGGAGGTCAGAGGACCACTGGCAGGGGGTCACTTCTTTCCTGTCACCATGCACAAGATCCTGGGAACAAACTTAGGCCACTAAGCATTGTCGGGTCAGCTTTCACTTACTGAGCAATCTATCCACCTCTTATTTTAATATAAAATGTATTTATTTTTATGTTATGTGTATAAGTGTTTTTCATGTGTGTATGTATGTATTACTACATGAATACCTAGCGCCCACAGAGGCCAGAATGGGGCACCAGATCCTCAAGAACTGGAGTTACAGATGGTTGTGAGCTGTCCTGTGGGTGTGGGGAACCAGCCCTGGGTCCTCTGCAAGGTCCACTAGCACCCTTAAATGCTGAGCCATCTCTCCAGCCCACTCCTCTTTTAAATTATATATATATGTCTCTTGTGGGTTTGAGCACGAGTGTCTTCCCTTGGAGCTGGAGCTATCAGTGGTTATAAGCCTGTAAATCACCCCATATGGGTGCTGGGATCTCGGGTCCTCTGCAAGAGCAATCTGTGCTCTTCCACCAAACCATCTCTCCAGTCCCTTATTTTCACTCTTAGTGAAATACGTAATTGATTGTATGACACCTTCATGCTCTGTCTGCAAACCTCAGAGACACAGCCCCCTACGGATGTGCACTCCTTATGCTACTGTTGTTCAGTATTTGAGATAGGATCTCGGCCCGAGCTGGTCTCAAATTCACTACATAGCCAAGCATGACCTTGAACTACTGATCCCCCCCCCCCCCACCTCCCAAGTGCTGCGAGAGTTCAGGCAGGCACCTTCACACATGACACACCTCACACAGACCAGGTTAGTTTATCATGAACTGAAATGTATTTGTGTGTTGTGGTCCCAGAGACTGAGGCACAGGCTTCTTGCTTGGTAGAAAATGCCACGTGGCAAGAGCAAGAGCGTGCCAGAGTTGCTTTGACAGATGCCCATGGGCCCTCTGATGGCCTGAGCCTCCCTAGTCCTCAGAGGAACACATGCTTTGATAGATGCCCATGGGCCCTCTGATGGCCTGATCGCCTCCCTGGTCCTCAGAGGAACA
>JABTXL010002731.1:5270120-5365634 GCA_025134845.1 Neodon shergylaensis | reverse complement strand
TTGACAGATGCCCATGGGCCCTCTGATGGCCTGATCGCCTCCCTGGTTTCTCAGAGGAACACATGCCAATCACAGCATCTCCCCAAATAACATTCTACCACACATCCTGTACTGTGCCTTTCTTTTGGATTCAGTGCCTGGCTTCATGCATAACCAGGAAGTAAGTATTCAAGTGGCTGATGGTCCCACTGAGAAAGATAATGCCAGTTCCCAGAAGACTGACCTCCACTTTCCCAAACCCAGACTGACAGACACACAACGGGTTCCCAGGTTTTGCAATGCAGTCATCCTTAGGCAGGGAAGGGCTGAACCCCAGCACTCTGGAGACTGAGGCTAGTCTGGACTACATAGCAAGACCCTGTCTTAAAAAATAACTCTGTCATCGATATCATCATCATCATCTCTAATGTCTTAATGCATCTTTCCCTGCAGTGCTGGGGTCCAGCCAGAGAACCACGGAGTCAAATTTACCTCCTCACTCCGTCACTTTAACCGTCACGTGCTGTCCTGACACTGACCCACAAGGCTTTGGGGGCCAGTCCAGCTTTTCCTCAGGGTGTCCCAGGTATCTTGCAGGGCATCTGAGACAGGACATTCTAACCCACGAGGACACCTGGCATTTAGTGCCCCAGCAGTTCTGATGCCATCCTGCATCCTCAAACCTGACCCAGTGGTTTCTGGATGAAGGCCAGCCTGTGCCCCTGCCTTCCAAGCCCTACACGTGGAGCAGCCTGGTGGGACTGACCTGCAGCTACTGGGCCTCAGCTCCTTATGTATATGTGGGTGCACCAAAAGGATACAGAGATCAGAAGAGGCTTGGAATCCCCTGGAACTGGAGTTACAGGTGGTTTTGAGTTACCACGTGGGAGCTGGGATTCAAACCTAGGTCTTCAGGAAGAGTGGCCAGTGCTATTAACCACTGACTCGTCTCTCTAGTCCCTAACAGGCTTTTTTACATTGTGTGTATGTGTACACGTATGTATGTGCGTGTGTATATGTGTGTATGTACATGTGTGTACATACGTGTGCATATGCGTGTGTATGTGCATGTGTACATGTGTGTACGTGTGTATATGCGTGTATATGTGTATGTGCGTGTATGTGCATGTATATGTATGTGTGTACGTGTGTATATGTATGTATGTGCGTGTGTATATGTGTATGTATGTGCGTGTGTATATGTGTATGTATGTGCATGTGTATATGTGTGTGTACGTGTCTGTATGTGCGTGTGTATATGTGTGTGTGTACGTATATGTGTGTGTATGTACGTGTGTGTCACAGCATCCATATGGGAATCAGAAGACAATTTTCAGGAATTGGTTCTCCCCTTTCAAGTGGACTCCAGACATCAAACCCAGCTCATCAGTTTGGCGGCAAGTGCCTTTACCCGCTGAGCCGTCCCACCAGCCCTTACAGAAAGCCAACTTTTGCCTAGTGCGGCGGCTTTAGTAATTCTAGCACTCTGGAGGCTGAGTTAGCAGGAGGGTCTATGAATTCAATGCCAGCCTGGGCTACAGAGTAAGATTCAGTCTCTAGAGCTGGGTGTAGTGGTACACCCCTTTAATCTCAGAACTCAGGAGGCAGAGGCAGGTGGATTTCTGTGAGTCCAAGGCCAGCCTGATCTACATTGTAAGTTACAGGATAGCCAGGGCTACGTAATGAAGCCCTGTCTCCAAACAAACAAATCTATATAAATAAACAGGCTGGGGAAATAGCTCAGAGGTTACAGTGCTTCAACACGAGGAGGAGCCTCAGAACCCACATCAGCACCAGAGGCTGGTGGCTTTCCTGTCTTTCCAGTCTATATAACTAAAAAACAAGTAATAGAAAATATCAAACACTAAGGGGACAGGGAGAAACTGGAACCCTTGGGCATTGCCGTTTGCCTTTGTTTGTTCATTTTAAAATTTTGAGACAGTCTCACACTGCAACCCAGGCTGTCCTTGGACTCAGAATAATCCTGCTGTATCAGCTTCTTGATGGCTAAGATCTCAAGTGTGAGCCGCTGCACCCTACTTGTTACTGGGCGTGTAAACTGGGGCAGCTGCTATGGAGGACAGCTGGGGGGGGACCTCAAGCAGTTAAGCAGGGTCACGCTATGACCCCATCACACCCAAGAGAACTGTAAACAGATCTGTACAAAAACACAAATGTTCACAACAGCACGGTTCACAATAGTCAAAGGGTGGAGACAACCAGACGTCCATCAGCAGTGAATAGACACATAGAATGTGGTCTGCATACAATGGGCTGTTATTCAGCCATAAGGAGGATACAGTTCTGACCCAGGCTGCAATATGGACGAACACTGGAAACACGAAGCTGAGGGAGTTAGCAGCCAGGCACACAGGGCTCCTTGTTGTAGGATTTGTGTGCAATGCCCGCAGCCAGCAGCCTGAGAGCGATAGATTAGTGGCTAGAGGGGCCGGAGAGGAGGGAGTGTGGGCTCATGGGCAGAGTTTCTTTTGGGCAATGAAAATATCCCGGAATTAGATCGTGGTGGCTAAGCTACCACTGTAATGAATTTTATACAGTTTTATACAATTTTATTCCCTTAAAATGTATCTTAGCACCCTGGTCTGAACCCAGGAACAGAAAGACATTGGTGGAAAAATTGATAAAGCACAAAAAAGCTTGGAATTTCAGTGACTGTGAGAATGTGTGTTGTTCCCAGTGGGATAGATGAACCTGTCATGTGTGGGGACCACGAAGCTGTGTAAAGATTCTGGACTGTTGCTATGGCATTTCTGTGAGCTTAAATTGCATCCAAAATCAAGCACTTATTTCTAAATTCATAGCTATCCCTTAAAGAGGAGCTAGCTGACTCTAGAAAGTTCTTTCACTGGCAAAGGCCTCACTTCCAGGCTTGGTTTTATAAACTGGGGTGTTGGAGCTGACCACGTGGCCTAGAAGAGGTTAGCGTCCTGGATCCACAGCTGCTGGGAGGGGGGCAGAGGTGCCTGCCCACACCAGAGCCCTGTGGCAGCTGCTTGCCCCTTCATCTGGAAGCTGCAGGGACTTGGGGGAGTAGGGGGTCTAATACTGAGGCTGCAATTCCTGAGCCATGGCTAAAGAGCCCTCCAGGTGTGGGTCATGGCGCCTGCTAATGGGAGACAGCTGGAGCCAATGTGTGGAGAAGCAGCTGACCGTGTCCTCAGGAGGAACTGCTCCGGGAGGCAGAGCCGCCCCTTTCTCTTCCTTCAGGTTAGCCAGAGATGAAGTGCACTTCTCTTGGTACATTGGGCTTACCTTTCTCTGAAGTGGCTGCTCTCCAAAAGGCTGGCTTATCTTTTATCATCCACCAGGCAGCCTTGAGATTTATGATTTGCCTATCCTGAGGTTTTCTTCTCAACCCTGATACGTTATACTCAGTCGGCGGGGGTGGGGGAGGACAGAGGCCCTGGCCTCCACTCTACAGTTGGTATTTCCAGCTTAATCTGGAATCATCCGAAGACCAACCCACTACAAACCTGTAGTTCTACAAACCAGATGCGTTCTGAGGTTGACACAACCCAGGCTACAGGTTTCCCTTTGTGGTGAGCTGTGTGAATACCCCAAAAGATATCCATGCCAAGTACCTGGGACCTGAGAATGGACCCTAGTTGGAGGAAAGGTCGGCAGACATGACTATGCCAAGGCCTTCAAGATAAGCTCACCCTCAATTACCCAGGCCACCTCAGCGCAATGTCAGGTTCTGAGAAAAGCACAGGGAGACCCCAGATACCAAGGACTTTCAAAGGCTGGAGACGATGACAGAGGTTGAGTCTGGAGTGATGGAGTCTGGAGTCACCAGAATTTGGAAAGGCCCCAAGATGCCCTGCTTTAGAATTATGGTTTCCCACACCACAAGATTGTACATTTCTTCTGCATTTGTCACAGCAACAAGAGGAAGCAAATGCCCTACGTCCACCCAAGAGCCCCCATCTAGGTAAGAGCAGAGAGGCAGGAAGTTCTTGTAATGCATCCACCTTTTATAGATGGGGAAACTGAGTCGAAGTGCACCTCAGCAATCCTAGCTTTCCTCTGGGCCAGTTTAGCTCATCTATGTATCTTGTTGGATCTTTACAATATTAAGTATCTACAAAATACTCACCATAAATAAACACAGGCAAAGCAAGGCTCCGGATAGCACCTGTGCTGGCTAGTGTTCGTCAACAGGACACAACCTAGACACACCTGAGAAGAGGGGTCTCAACTGAAGAACTGCCTCCATCAGATTAGCCTCACGGGCATAGCAACACTCACCTGTGACCCCAGAGGTCATGAGTTCAGGGTCGACTCGCCATAAAGAGACCCTGTCTTAAAGTCAGAGCTGAATTAGTCACAGGCCTTTCCTAGGCCCGGGCCTCTCTCCCCACAGTGCAGTGTTGAGGAACTAGAAATTAGATCCCCTGGGGGGCAGACAGATGGGTTAGGAGCCATGACTATGGGTACTAAAGATGGCAAAATGCTGAGCCGGCTGGCCTCTCCCCTGTCACCTGATACAAAAGGGCAGGCTTCCTCGCCTGCGAGTGGCCCTCGCCAGTGGACCAGCCTGCTCAGCTCAAGGTGGGGTTTTCCTCCCCTAATTTAAGGTTGGTCAGTTTGAACAAAGACAGGGAGGCCGATTGGTCCACAAATTTGGGGTAAACAGGTCTTACCTTTTAATTCGTTAACTGGATCAAGATCCCTAGACAGTGCGTGTTCTCTACCTCAGATTGGGTGGGTGTGGGAGGCCCTCACCTTGATGGACAGAAACAGGTGGTGTCAGCTGGCTTTGGCTGTCATGGAAGCACGGGGGTCCCTGGCATTTGGGGACTATCAACTTGACTGCACTGGCCCCATGGAGAAAACTGACACACGTCTGCTTCATTCCTAGGGCTGTGAAGAGCACAGACTGGGCACCAAGACGCACCCCGAATTGCTCCTGCATGTCTGCACTGAGCAGGGCCAGAGAGAGCCAGATCCAAGGGAAGCCTCCCGGGGTAGAGGTCAGAGGTAGTGTACACTTTATTGACCCAGTTCTCCCCAAACCTCAAAACCAGGACAAGGCCAGACCCTGGGCATTACCTCGGTCCCTCTCCCTCTACCAATCAGAGAACTTATCTCACAAACAGGGGTCCTCCGCAGAATAGCAGGGTGGACATGAGGGGAGGGTGCCAGCCAAGGGCAAGGATGAAAGGGCTCAAGTGCTGGGGATGGGGCTGGGGGCACCCCAAGGCCCGCCAGGCCTGACCAGCCCCTCCTCTGAGGTTCCTGGTGGTTCACAGTGAGACTGGCTTTGATTGGCAGGGGTTAGCGGGCAGTCAGTCCCCTCCCACTCTTCTGCCCACCCCTGGCCTGACTCAGAGCAGGGAGGCTGGAAGGACAGAAGGCCAACCCGTGAGTCCCCCTAGGGGACAGGGGCAGAGGAGGCTGCTTAGTTCTCTCCCAGCCAGCCTCCAGGTGGTTAGGAAGGGCCGTGCACTCCTGGCTCAGAAGTCTTGAGGACAGCTTAGTGAGCTTCCTCACTGCCAGTCCCAAAAAGAAAAGTGTTTTTGAAATCTAGTTGACTGGAGCGCGTTGACTGGTGACTTGTTTTAAAAAGGTTGCTCTACCTTGGCAGGCCTGGAGGGGCCAAGAAGGGAGACGGTAGAAGAGGGTTGCCCATGGCATCCAGTGGGGGCCTGGGGAGCAGGCGGAAGGAGGCAAGATGCGGGAAGCAAGAGTGGGGCGTGGCAGGTCGCCTCCAGTGCTGCAGCCGGGGCCCAGTGTCCGGCCAGCCTGGCTGTCAGGCCTTGTGCTCGCCGTTGCTGGGCGGCTCATTGTGGCCAGCTATGTAGTCCGAGTGGCGGTCAAGTCCGAGCATCTGGCGTTGCACCAGCTTGGCATAGAGGCCGCCCTGTGCCAGCAGCTGCTGGTGCGTGCCCTGCTGCACCACACGGCCCTTGTCTAGCACCACGATGAGGTGCGCTCGCTCCACGGTGCTCAGCCGGTGTGCAATGATCAGCACCGTGTGTCTTTGCAGGTTGCCGTGGATGGCCTGCTGGATCTGCAAGGAACGGGACAGAGAGGTTCAGGGGCTGCACAGCATTGCACACGCTGCTCTGTCCACTGCTGCCACCTGACATTCAGTTCTTGGGTCGTAAAATGAGGGCCAAGATAGAACCCAACCCCTGAGTCTCTAGTTCAGACAGCTCAGGTGCTAATTAAGGGGGTGCCTGGAGGACCAGAGATAGTACCCGTCAGCCCCAAGGCCCGAGCCTAAATAAGGGGGCACCAGGAGGACCAGAGATCGCACCCGTCAGCCCCAAGGCCTGAGCCAGGAAGAGCAGGCCCTGAGCAGCCCTGCAGCCACAGCATCTGTCCATTTCTTCCCCTGACTTCCCGCCGTAGGACCTCTGCTTTCCTGCTGGTGCTACCCATTCCCCTTACACACACGGAGGCACACTGTCTGTGTTACATGAACACGGAAACGTGTGGAATCAGAGGACAACCTGTGGGCATTGGTTGATAAGCTTCATAGTGAGTCCTGCCTCGTCATCACCTCCTACCTTCTCCCTATCCCCCCCTCCACTGACCCGGGGCTTTTAACACCCTGCTACCCTTGCCCCTCAGAACTCCCCAGGGTGGCTCCTTGGCTCTCAGGTCTTAGCTAAGAGGTGACTTACAGCCTGGTCCTCACAGTGAGCGCCAGAGAGTACATGATGACTCCGTGTAACCCCCATGGTTACATTGTGCATAGATGCACAATGACCCTTGGGTGCCTTCCTGAAAATGCCCAGCATTGGTGTATGCATTTCCCATCTGAGTCAGTACCTGCCACAGGCCCCTGCCCCCACTCCCCTCCGCATTTACTAACTAGGACTCAACACGTGTGTCCTCTGTTGCTCTGTGATATGCGTTTAGCTCCTACTACCTACTGTCTCTCAAGGACCCGAGAGCCATTGTTCTAGAACACGAGCACAGAGATGGAGTGAGTCCTGTCACTATCCTCTGAGGGAAGTCACAATCACAACCTCCATCACTACCGCTGGACACAGGACATGCTGTATACCCATACTGAGCCTCTGCCATGCTGTACCAGTTCTGTCTCTTCCTCCCTTACCTCTGCACCAGGCAAAGGGAGCTCAGCTGCTTCAGGATTCACTGAAAGCCCAGATGTGTGTATGCTGGACAGCAGCTGCCCATCCCTTTACCGGCATGGATGATTGACAGTTCTCTGGAGCACAGGCTACAGGGACTTGTTCGTGACCTGTCTGTCCCACGAGACTGGAATGCCATGAGGACAGAGGTCTTGTCTATCTCTGTAGCTCCAGTGTCTAGAGCAGGGCACGGCGCCTGGGCTGTCTGGCCCTTGGCAGGATGGGCAGGGGCAACTAACCAGCACCAAGGACATGGCCACTGACTGCAGAAAGGCTGTCTGTCTGGACAGAGCTGCAGTGCTGGGGAAGGGGATCCTGCCAGCCCAGAGCGGATTACAGCTTGTCTTGGGCTAGCTGTAGCCCCCTAAATTGCCATCCCTTGCCTATCTCTGTGTCAGATCTAACATCCTGTGGCGATCAGAGAAGCTGAGATCTCTCTTCTTGGCTATAACCTGTCTCTCTGATGTTTCCGCCGATGCGTTTGAAAGTGTTCGGACTTATGACTCTGTTCTGTTACTATAAAAACTTCATGAAACAGCTTCTATGTTGGAACATGAAATTTGGGATAATCTATGTGCCCAGGCTGAGGTCCCTCATATTGGCTCCAGGATACAGTAACTCCCTGTGAGGTGAGAGTCGTGTTTATGCTACCCAGTAGCATAAAGTGGATGGATCCAAGAACCATCCACTTTTCACTGGAGGAGTTGGAAGCGAGGTACCGGTAGGGACCCACTGAGTCTAAGCCATCTGGCATTTTATCTCGAGTGTATGGGGTGCTCTCAGGCCTCCCTTGCTTGGGCCCATGGCATTTGTTGGTCTGGGCTGGTTATCCAAGCTCCTGTGGCAGATGCCTGTGCTTCTTAGGGTGTGCGATGGCGTTGGTTTTATTTGCTGTGGGGCATTTCGGTCTAGGTACCGGTTCGGTTCACTGAAGTCGTTTGGTTTGTGACCACTTGTTTTCGGTTTTTTGTTCACATTTAGGCATCTGAGGGCTTTGGTTTCTTTGTAATACTTTGACACGTTGCCATTTGACTTTGCCCCCTGACTCTCCTCAAGCACCCAGTTCTCTTCTGTGGCTTCTGCTTCCCTCAGCCTTGCTGCCCTTAGCTGAGGTCTTTTCTCAGCCCCTGGTAATAAAGGAAAGAGACGCTTGTTCCCTCCAGCTCAGCAGCCATACCCCATGTCTGGGTGGCCCAGTTGGAGAGACACACCAACACCCAGGGTCTCGACTCTCACGTTTATGGACATGTTCGGGGTTAACTCCAGAGCCAGTAGAAAGGAAGGTCTCAGGTGAGAGTGGGCAGTCTGTCCCCAAAGCGGCACATACCCCGAACCAAACAACACTGTGCGTCCTAGCTAGCTGAGAGGGGCTTGCAAATAGTTCTTGTTTTTTGAAACAGGCTTTCTCTGTGTAGCCTGGCTGTCCTGGAACTCATTCTGTAGACCAGGCTGACCTTGAACTCACAGAGATCCACCTGCCTCTGCCTCCTGAGTGCTGGGATTAAAGGTGTGTGCCACCACTCTGGGTCTTGCAATTTTTCAGAGGAAAGAAAAACTGGGAAAAAGCTTCCCAAAATAAGAGTCGTGTGTGAGGATACAGCATGTGTGGTGTGATGCTCTATGTGACAGACTCAAACTTGAAGGTACTGAAAATACGGGCGATCAAGCCCATCTAACTCAGCTTCATGACTCCCTCGAGGGGGAACATCTGCCATTCCAAACTTGGTAATCCTGAAGGGGCAGCCTGCTTTACTTGGAACACAAAATCATTTCATAAAGGAAAAGAAATTAGAAAAATGGTAACTTACAAAAATTAGTAATTTTACAAGTGAGTTAAAAGGATACATTAAAAATCAATTGTAGGGGCTGGAGAGATGGCTCAGAGGTTAAGAGCATTGCCTGCTCTTCCAAAGGTCCTGAGTTCAATTCCCAGCAACCACATGGTGGCTCACAACCATCTGTAATGAGGTCTGGTGCCCTCTTCTGGCCTGCAGGCATACACACAGACAGAATATTGTATAATAAATAAATAAATAAATAAATAAATATTTTAAAAAAATCAATTGTAAGGGGCTGGAGATATGGCTTAGTGATTAAGAGCATTTGTTGCTTCTGCAGGGACCAGAGTTTGATTCCTAGCACCCACGTGGGGTTCACAACCATCTATGACCCTAGTTCCTAGGGATGCGATGCTCTCTTCTGACCTCTGTGAGTACTAGGCATGCACATAGTGCACATACATACATGAAGAAGGCCAAACACACACATAAAAATAAAATTAGTAGTTTGAGTAAACCTTTTTAAAATACTGACGTTATAAGAGAACTAAGGCTAAATCCTGAGGCTAACCTCCACTCTTTAACAGAGCCAAGTCCTTTATCAAAGGAAAACATTATGCCTTGTTTTAAAGATAAAAGCTAGAGAGAGAGGAGTTGTATTAAAATTCCTACTTGTGAAGGCCACTTTATCCTGGTGAAGACACTGGGGAGTGTCTTTCAGTTTCTCCTTGGGCAGCTTTCTTTAACCTCTGTGTTTAAGCCTACGTTAAAATCCTTTATTCTACCAGCCCATTCTAAGGTTCCTTTTGGTTGAAGCCACAGACCTGTTTGGTCTGAGCTGAGGTCCCTAAGGCTCAGGGGACTCCTTGGGCCCCAGGGGCTTCGCTCTGCCTTCGCTGTTGAACTCCACCTTGAAGCACTGCTGAGTGCCCCTGCCTGTGGCTGCTGGCCGCCCTGCCTTGCCCTTACCTTGGGATCCTTCACTGTTTTTTCCTGGCCAGAGACCCAACTTAGTATTTCCTAAGTCCCCTAAGTGCAAGGGAAAAACAAAGCCCTGGCTTCTGCCTGTGTTTAAACTTCACACTGCACGGAAGGATCCAAGGGAGAAACAGCCACCTGAGCAATGGGCAGCAAGGCTTGGTAACCGGCTGTAGCCAGGCCTGTGTGGCTGCAGCCAGTCCCAAGCATGGGCTGTGTTCAACTGCCACAGGCCAGAGCCTGATCCCAAAACTATTTTTCCTTTCTCTTAGATATACACACTTTCATCAGTGAGGCAGCTCTTCCCCCTCAGCTACTGAAGCTCTTAAAAGAGGAAGGAGTCATATGTGTCCACGGCCAAACTGCTCATGTTTATGCACTAAGTCTTTCTCACAACCCACTATTTTATTTTTTTGGCAGGGGGAGGGGCAGGGTTTCCCTGTGTAGACTAGGCTGTTCTGGAACTCAGGCTGTTGAACAGGATGGCCTTGAACCCAGAGATCTGCCTGCCTCCTGGGGTTAATTAAAGGCACGTCCCACCACAACCCAGTTTTTAAGTTTTGTTTATTTATTTTTGTTTGTTTTTTTTCCGAGACAGGGTTTCTCTGTGTAGCTTTAGTGCCTGTTATTGAACTCGCTCTGTAGACCAGGATGGCCTCGAACTCACAGAGATCTGCCTGTGCCACCATCACCTGGTTAAGTTTTTTTTAATTCATATATATGAAGTCCAGAGATAGCATCAGTTCCCCTGGAGCTGGAGTTACAGTGACTGTGAGCTCTGATGTGGGTGCTCTCATCCTCTGTAAGAGCAACACACTTTTTTTTTTTTTTTTTTGGTTTTTCGAGACAGGGTTTCTCTGTAGCTTTGGTGCCTGTCTCGGAACTAGCTCTTGTAGACCAGGCTGGCCTCGAACTCACAGAGATCCTCCTGCCTCTGCCTCCCTAGTGCTGGGATTAAAGGCGTGCACCACCATCGCCCGGCTGAGCAACACACTCTTAACCACTGAGCCGTCCCAACCTTTTTAAAGTGGGTGCACACACTTTGTGTAATTGTGTGATTTTCATGTAACTGTGTTGTGTATGTGTGTGTGAATTGTTTTCATATGTTTGTGTAAAACAAAATTTTTATTGTGTGCTAATTTATTTTTGCATGCATAATTAAGAGACAAATGTACAGATTCCTAAAAGCGGGTATTTTGGTGATGCATTGAAAGCCCCGACAGACACATAAGTCCTCACGTAAACTGAAGATGTGACACTGGACCAGCTTCATTTTTTAATTTAAAAGTGTATGTGTATGAATGGTTTGACTGCATGTATGTATTTGTACCACATGTGTACCTGGTACCCTCAGAGACCAGAAGGGAGTGTTGGATCCCCGGAACTGGAGTTACAGGAGGTTGTGAACCTCCATGTGGGTGTTGGGAATTGAACCTAGGTCCTCTTGGCAGGGCGGCCAGGCTTTCAACTCTCCACCCCCAGCTTCCTTTTGGTTATGTAATACTAAAATTTTAAGGAAAAAAAAACAAACCCAACTCCGACTGTCTAAGAAAACCTGGCTGCATGTTCAGAACGCCAATTAAATGACAAAGGATAAAGCGACATTTAATCAATGTGACCCCAGGAAAAACAAGTAGAGGCAGCTGATGGCTCTAGAGTTTTTGAGCTTCAAAATTAAAATTAAATGATAAAAAAACCAAGGTCTACATCATTATACAGTTCTGCTTCAGTTCCGGCATAAATTCATTTTCAGAGCTGGCTGTCCTGCTCCAGAGAGCAGCTTCCCTTGGGGCTAACTGCCCGAGACTGGGAAGATGGCTCATCTGTACTTTGTCCTGTGCAGCACTTACAGCACTGGTTTTCAGGGTCCTTATGCTGACCAAGTGTTAGACATTTGAAGGGGAAAAAAGGTAATTAAAGAAAGAACCTGTACTGGGCGGTGGTGGTGCACACCTTTAATCCCAGAGGCAGGTGGATCTCTGTGAGGCCAGCCTGGTCTACAAGAGCTAGTTCCAGGACAGCCAGAGCTACACAGACAGACCTGTCTCGAACTCCCCTCTCCAAAAAAAAAAAAAAAAAAGAACCTATAAGGCTTACAAAGACATATAGGAGTTTATAATGGACATTATTCATGTTTTATTTTTAAAGACAAAATATTAACATACTTACAATGAGGGAAAAGCAGACTATTTTTTTTCCTTTTTAGAAGATTTATTTATCTATTATCTATCTACACAGTGTTCTGCCTGCACAGCAGAAGAGGGCACCAGATCTCATTATGGATGGTTTGAGTCAACATGTGGTTGCTGGGAATTGAACTCAGGGCCTCTGGAAGAGCATCCAGTGTTCTTAACCTCTGAGCCATCTTCCAGCCCCCCAAAAGCAGACTATTTATAACTTTAGATACACTACATATTTTTCTGTTTTATATACAGCCTCCAGGTTTTCATTAAAATTTTCTCATTAAAAAATGTTTTCTATGGGCTGTAGAGATGGGTTAGAGGTTGAGAGCACTGGCTGCTCTTCCAGAGATCTGGGTTCAATTCCCAGTACCCACATGGCAGCTCACAACTGTCTGTGACTCCTCACACAGACATATATGCAGGGAAAACACCAATGCACATAAAATTAAAAAAAAAACGTTTTCTATTCAGGGGTGGTGGCACACACCTTTAATCCCAGCACTCAGGAGGCAGGCAATCTATGAGTCAAAGGCCAGCCTGGTCTATAGAGTGAGAATCAGTACCCAATAATTTTGTTTAAGAAACAATGTGAAAATAAAACTATCAAAGTTTTTTAAGTGATAAAAGCCATGGGTATGAGATTTATTTTTTTAGTCAAAGGGAGGATAAAGAAAAATGATTTTGAAGGCAAAAGTACTTTATAAGGTAATATAAAGATGGGTTCAAATGGATAAAAATGATTGGAGATTAATGTATGCTGAAGACTAAAAGATACAGCTATAACTAAGTTGATTGTAATATAAATGTTAAATTTTTAATATCAAAATTCAATACCCTGAGACAAAATTAGTGCTTCTGTTTATAAAGTTAAGATTTTCCTTTTTAAAAAGCACATGAGCTGGGTGTGGTGTACAAACCTTTAATCCCAGCACAGACAGGAGGGAGGTTCTCTGAATTGGAGGCCAGCCTAGTCTCCTCCAGGAGAGCCAGGGCCACATCTTAAAACACATCTTTAAGATAGCTAGAACCTATCTTAAAACAAAACACAGTCTGAGTGTTTGCCTGAGTGTCTGTGTACAGTGTGCAGTGCCTGTGGAGACAGAAGCAGGCGACTGACTGCCCCGACACCCTGGAACTGGTACTGCAGATGGAATGAAATCCACATCCTCTGAAGAGTGGTCAGTGCTCTTAACCACTGAACTGTCTCCCCAGCCCCAAGTAAGGTTTTCTTATATTTCTGGTTGTGAGCCTAGCCTTTAACGGCTGAGCCATCCCTCCAGGCCAAGTAAGGTTTTCTTAAATACTGATCTATTCTTAATGTTTACAAAGAAAAGAAAAAGAAAGGCCTGTAAAACAAGAACTCTGTATTTCCCTTTGATTAACGATGAGAACAAACTCCAATCGCAGGCTTTGCCTTAGGTTCCCACTGGAAAAGCCTGTGTTTCCTGGATAGTTACTGCCTTCACATAGCAGAAATTCTGAGACTCATTCCTGCTCAATTCCATGATGACTGTGGAACTCATCTATATGGACAAATATTTCAGTCTGTTTAAAAATTTAACCTAGTAGGTAAATAACTAATTGTCAGAATTAACTGAAGCTGTCTTTCTCCGAAGGCGTGCCCTTTGGGAACACATCCATTAACCCTCATAGAAAGTCTATGTGCCATTTCTACTAAAGAAAACACATATTATAAAAATTCAAATGATTAAAACAGCCACCCAGAAGATCCAGCAACTGAAAGTAAGGACATTTCCCCCAAAGACTCATTCTCCCGGAGGAGGGAGACTGTCCGGGCCTCACTCCACTACTGAACCCGCGGTGAATGGCTCTCACGATGCTGAGGACGCTCATCTCAGCTCTGCTAACAGTCAGTGCCCCAGGTAACGGAACATTTCTCTACTTTTATGTTTCTTTTTTTTAAATATTTATTTATTATGTATACAATATTCTGTCTGTGTGTATGCCTGCAGGTCAGAAGAGGGCACCAGACCCCATTACAGATGGTTGTGAGCCACCATGTGGTTGCTGGGAATTGAACTCAGGACCTTTGGAAGAGCAGGCAATGTTCTTAACCTCTGAGCCATCTCTCCAGCCCTCTATTTTTATGTTTCTTAAATCCTCTTATAATTAGACATTTTTGTTTTTTGAGACAGGGTTTCTCTGTATAACTGGCTGGCCATGAACTCACAGAGATCCCCCTGCTTCTGCCTTCTGAGTGCTGGGATTAAAGGCAAGGGCCACCACCACCACCACCCAGCTATAATTAGACTTTTTAAATCATTCATGATATTTAGTATTTCACTTGGTTTATTCCTAAATGATGAAATACTAATCCTGGTTTTAATGGAGTCACTAATGAGGAAACTGTCCTGTTTCTGTGGCTGGTTGCTCACCTAGAGCCCCGCCTACCTTATTAAAACTAGTTTTTATGTCTAAAAGATTCGAGTGTGTTCGATATTTTTATCATTCAGTATAATTTGGCTTTAAAAAAACCTTGTTTTTAAATCAACAAAAATCTATCTTAAATCTTTTAAAAAAGCCCCTCCAATGTGGGAGCATCAATATTTTATATCAGAATTCTTTTTTTGTTTTTTGTTTTTCGAGGCAGGGTTTCTCCTTAGCTTTGGTGCCTGTCCCGGAACTAGCTCTTGTAGACCAGGCTGGCCTTGAACTCCCAGAGATCCGCCTTCCTCTGCCTCCCCGAGTGCTGGGATTAAAGGCGTGTGCCACCACCGCCCGGCTATATCAGAATTCTTATAGTCAAAGTAAACAGACATTTTCCTTTTAAGAAAATATGTAGCTGGGCGGGGGTTGTGTGTGTGTGGGGTGTTGCCTAGTGACTTTCCAGAAGTTTGAGGGTAGTCAGGGCTACACGTCTCAAAGTCCAATCGTTTAACATCCATAGAAACAGTGATCTAAACACTGTAAAAGGCCCTATCACATACTCAAATGTTTTCAAAGTACCTTGAACTCCATTATCTCCAGCTAGAGACACCCAAAGATTTAACTCTTTATAACACACACACACACACACACACACACGTCTCTAACAAAATCAGCTTTCACCAAGTATACCCCGTAAGTGCCGATGTTTCTTGACTAAATCAGTGTCTAAACTGTCCCACAGTATGGTTAGCTGGGACTAATTTAAACAATATTCGTATTTTGCTAATGTAAAGGAAATGGATAGTCCCTGTTATAGTTTTCTGTCTCTTTAAGAGACAAGCCACGCCCACTCCCACTCCACTCCCTCCCCCATCCGCTGAGGCAGGCTGATCTCCAGCTTCCGGCCTGAGCTCACTCTCTTTTCCATCTTCCTCTCGGAGAGGCAGCTTCGCTTCTGCCTCTCTCCCCACTTCTCTGCTTCCCCCCCCTTCTCTGTCTCTTTCTCCTCTTCTCTCTCTCTCTCTCTCTCTCTCCCTCCCTCTCCCTCTCTCTCTCTCTGTCCCCCCCTTCACCCTTCCTCTTCCATAACCCCCTGAATAAACATTCAACCTCACCCCGCATGTCGGTCTATCCATGTTTCTGTCTTCTGTCCGCCCGCCATGTGTCTCCCTGCCTGGGACCAGCCATTGCTCAGGGACCAGCAGCCGTCTCTGCCTGGGGCCCGCTGTCTGCTGCCACATGGCCCGCCACCACTGCTCAGGCCACCGCTCTGGTACCGGCAGCCATTTCTGCCTGGGACTGGCTGCTTCCAGAGCCCGCTGCCTGCCACCACATGGCCCACTACCACCATTTGGGACCTACAGCATTTCTGCTGCCTACTGCCGCGGGGATCTTGAACATTTTTTAAAAAAAAGAACAACAGTCCCTAGATTCCCACTTCTGTTTCTGCCATTGAAGTAAAAGGATCCTATTGGGTCTGTGAAGACTGGATCCCTCAGTGCTACAGGCCTGAGCTCCTGCTCCCCTCACTGCCAGTCAGCACACGCTGAGGAGATCAAGGGAACCAGTTTAGCCAAGGTGAGTGTCCACAGGCCAGAGCTACAGTGTGGACTGCAGATCTGTCTTTCCTAGTTAGCTGCCCCATCATGCAAGGCTAGAGCTATGCCATCCAGCTGGCCAATGGAAAAGCTTAAGTTAAAAGATCTAAGACGACAGTTCAGAATACCAATAACTATAAATACAGACATGGCCGATCTGGTTTTTTTAAACAATAGGTAAATTTCGGTTGTTTAAAATGTTTCCTTCATTGCTGGTATTCTTATTTTAATATAAATCCTACTACACACCACATGTGAACACTATCAGATCTGGAGCACAGCCAGCAGGCTTACTGATAGAGAATTGTCTTCCTTTTTTGTTTGTTTGTTTTTTGAGATAGGGTTTCACTGTTTAGCTCTGGCTTCTGGCTTTCCTGAAACTCACTCCATCAACCAGGCTGGCCTCAAACTCACAGAGATCCACCTGCCTCTGCCTCTGCCTCTGAGTACTGGGATTAAAGGCATGCACCACTACTGCCTGGCTGAGGACTGTCTTCCTTTATGGCCTCTCTCAAGACTGCCCTGACTATCACCTTGCCTCATCTACATCAGACCCTGGGGATGAGTTCCTGTGAGGGATGCTATATAAATTGATAATATGTGGACTCCATGCATAAAATGCCATGTTAGCCAACAGGAGCTGTAAGCGAGGATTTCTGGAAACGAGTGTGTCTCGTCAGAACTGTGGTGACACCACAGGCTGGTTTCAAACCCCAAGGGTCAGATTTGCCCACCTGTGTTAGACTTAACAAACTGTGACTAACAGGTAAAAACCCTTTTGGAATGGGTTAACTTAGCAGACTCTGGTTACCACAACCCAAAAGCTAAGGTGTATCATCAGACAGAAAATGGGGCCCATGACAGAGCCTCCCAGCTTTGCTGGTGTTATGGTTTTGGTCCCTTTAAGAGACAAGCCACGCCCACTCCCTCCCCCATCCGCTGAGGCAGGCTGATCTTCAGCTTCCGGCCTGAGCTCACTCCTTTTTCCATCTTCCTCTCGGAGAGGCAGCTTCGCTTCTGCCTCTCTCCCCACTTCTTTGCTTTCCCCTTCTCTGTCTCTTTCTCCTCTTCTCTCTCTCTTTCTTTCTCCCTCTCTCCCTCTCTCTCTCTGTCCCCCCCTTCACCCTTCCTCCTCCATAACCCCCTGAATAAACATTCAACCTCACCCTGCATGTCTTGTCTATTCATGTTTATGTCTTCTGCCTGCCTGCCATGTGTCTCCCTGCCTGGGACCAGCCATTGCTCAGGGACCAGCACCCATCTCTGCCTGGGGCCCACTGCCTGCTGCCACATGGCCAGCCACCACTGCTCTGAGACCAGCAGCCGTCTCTGCCTGGGACTGGCTGCACCCAGGGCCCCGCTCTCTGCCGCCACATGGCCCGCCACCACTGCTCTGGTACCGGCAGCCATTTCTGCCTGGGACTAGCTGTTCCCAGAGCCCGCTGCCTGCCACCACATGGTCCACTACCACCATTTGGGACCTACAGCATTTCTGCTGCCTACTGCCGCGGGGATCTTGCAGCATTTTTTAAAAAAGAACAACAGCTGGAACTGCCTTTGATGTTTCCACCAATGTATCTGAAGTGTCTCGATTTGAACTCTTTTTGTTCTGCCACTATAAAAACTTGATGAAACCGGAACCTGTTCCCATATTGCACCACGGAGCTGAGGATAACCTGATCTGTGTTCCTGGGCCACAGTCACTTATTTGGCTCCAGAATAAACTCTGTATTGTCCCCCTGAGGTGACAGCTGTGTCCTATCACTGAAAGCTAGGCTTAGAAGGGAGGAACGGCTTAAAGCCATACCATAAGTTGCAGGGCGGGGCATTTGTGCAAGGCCTTCGGGCGTGAGTATTGTGCTGCAGAACAAAAGCAGTGAAGGAGAGGGGAGGAAGAGGGAACACAAACACACAGGATGGGCTTCCTATCGGGTCCTTCTGGCAGGACACTGTTTCCATGGCACTTGACTGTAGCTCTGTTTAGAGCTGGGGGCCCAGGCCCCAAAGAGCCCATGCCCAGAACTCCCTGCTTCCCTTTCATGACCTGAGAGAGCCTGTAGCCAGCTCTCAGGGTGCCTGGCCAGGCCCTCCGTCCAGCAGCCCCTCCCTCCACTCACCAGGTATTCACTCTCTGCATCCAGAGCACTAGTGGCTTCGTCCAGGATGAGCACAGGTGGGTTCCGCACCAGGGCCCGCGCCATGGCCACCCGCTGCTTCTGGCCACCTGACAGCTGGGCTCCTTTCTCCCCGGTCTCTGCATGGAGGAGGCACAGAGTGAGTTATTAGGGGGCTTCTTCCTCCCTGTCACCTGGGCACCAGCTATGTAGACATTTTTGAGGGTCCCCAGTTGGGACCACCCACAGACGGTAGCTCAGGAAGAGATACCACGGTGAGTGAGGATCAGCCCCCAGTGCACCAGAGAGATGGCTAAAAGTATGACAGTGCACCGTGGTGTTTGGTGTGGTCGGAGGGAACAGTCTTCCTGACCCAGCACACTAGGAAACCCCACTGTGATGCTCTGCCCTGACACGTTGTTGAACAGTGTGCAAGCCTGCCTCAAGGAATGTCCCTACAGGTCAAGTCTCTCCCACAGAGGACCAGAGGCAGGTGTTGGGTGTGATTACAGCATTGTCATTACCAAGACAAATATTAATAAGAACAACTCAAATGTCTGTCAATAGGAAACAAAGTCAATAAGTCATCATAAAAGCTGAACGCTTAATGCAGATAAGAGGAAAGAAGGGGCGGGACAGGTCCTTGCACCAATAGGAAAGGTCATTAAGATACGCTAAGGACAAGTACACAATTAAAGGGCTGACGTTTGTCTATAAAAGGGCAGAATAAAGACATAAAAGACCGGGTGTTATAGTGTGGTATACAACTGTGATTGCTACGCTCTGGGAAGCTGGGGTGATGCAGGCTCAAGGTCAGCCTGGGCTACACAGTAAGACTGTCAGAAAACCCAAGGAAGGTCTGGAAGATGTCGTAGCAGGTGAAGGCACTTGCTGCACAGACCTGACAGTGAGCTCAGACCTGGGCCCATGGTGGAGGAGAAAGCTGACTCCTGAAAGCCGGCCTCATACAAATAAATCTTTAGGTGGCCCAGTAACACTATACACACATGCACAGGCACACACACATACACACTGTTTGTTTGACAGGGTCTCTTCACAGAGCCCTGGCTAGCTGAGAATTTGTAGCAATCTCCCTGCACCACCATGCCCAGTTAAATAGACATTTTGTTCCCTTTTTTTTTTTTAAAAATTGAGCCAGGTGGTGGTGCACACCTTTCATCCCACGAGGCAGAGGCAGGCAGATTTCTGTGAGTTTGAGGCCAGCCTGGTCTACAGAGTTCCAGGATAGTCAGGGATACACAGAGAAACCCTGTCTCTAAACACACACACACACACAAAATCTCAAGCAAAAACAAATCGTTACTTTATGTGTGGGTCTTTTGCCTGCATGTATGCCTGTGCACCACATGCCTGGTGCCCCAGAGGCCACAAGGCACGGGAGCCTCTGGGACAGGAGTTCCAGCCAGTTGTGAGCTGCTTTGTGGGTACTGAGAATCGAACCCTGGTCCTCTGAAAGGACAGCGACATGTTTGTTCATCTTTGAGACAGGGTCTCCCCATGTGACCCTGACACCAGGCTCGAACTCAGAGATCTATGTCCCACCGTCCCTGGGGGTATACATGACCTTTTTCAAAGATCACACGCCACTGGGACTAACTGACGTGTCCATGTTTGTGTGCCTGATGGGAAGAAAATGAGATGGTGGGGATGGGTGCACTGGCAGCTCTAACTCAGAGGTGCATCATGGTACCTGTGCTGTACCCGTCCTGCAGCTCCATGATGAAGCCATGGGCGTTGGCCTTCTGTGCGGCCTCCACCACCATCTCGAAGGGCACGGTGGGCAGGCCATAGGAAATGTTGTCCGTGATGGAGCGGGCGAACAGCACAGGCTCCTGGCTTACCAGAGAGATCTGTGGGGAGTGGAGAGCAAGTTGGCTTGGAGAGGCTGCCATGAAGCCTCCACCAGCTGTCACTGGCAGCCCCGCCCCCAGCCCCGCCTGGCTGACGCCAGGAGTCTCAGGTTGGTAACCTAATCTGCCTGCTGGCTGCACTCAACTGCCTCCTCACTTCCTAGCTGGGGCCTTGGTACCCAGACCCTCCTATACATCAGGCCGCCCAGAATGACAACCTAAGGCTAGCAAATCTTGTTGCTCTGAGTTAAGCCAAGTAAGTTCCCCCGATTAGAGAGAAAGAGAAAAGGAAGTAGCTCTGTGACTTTGCCAAGTGAGTGTCCATGAGGCCACATGGCAGTTGCCCTAATTCTACTCATCCTCCCCCACTTTTTTTGAGACAAGGTCTTACTCTGGCATCTAGGCTACCCCAAACTCAGTATGCTGCACAGACTGGAGGACCCAAGTTCAGATCCCCAAGCCCATATTGGTGCCGGGTAGGCATGAAGGCCTACCTGTAACTCCAGCTTCAGAAGGCAGAGGCCAGCTCCCTAGCTGCTCAGTGAAACTAGCAGCATTGCTGAGCTCTGGGTTTGACTGAGAGAGATCCTGCCTCAAATTATGAGGTGAAAGAGTGATCTGGGGTCATTCTAGGAATCCACATGCACATGTGCATGCACACCTACACACACGTATGTCACACATGCAAACGTGCGCACACGCACAAAAATGAAAAAAAGAAATCACTAAAATATGACAATAATCACTAAATCAATGGCTATAGCGTGGCACTTGACAGTTTTGTGCTTTCGACAACTTAAAAGTAAGGAGACAATGTAGGCCACAGGAAAACCAGATGATTAATTAATAAGCATATAAATGGGGCTTGGTGTCTGTAGGCATCAGGAGGGGAGGAAGCCCACAGAATTCCCCACTTAGCAGAGCTGTCTGTAATCTGAGCCGCTCACTACTGCAGCTGTGAGTGACTGCAGCCCAGTGTGCCACACAGGGGATGGGGACAGCCCTCACCTTTCACCTCTGCTTATGTATGTTTAATGCAGGGACTAATGTTTAAGGCATAGAGACTAGAGCCTGGCTAGGTCAGTGATAGATGACTTATCTAACATGAGGCCCTGGTTTCCAGCCCTATTAATGCACACATGTACATTCCAGCACATTGGCTCATGCATGTGTACACACACACCCCTGCTGTGGAGGCTCTCCTGAACAGATGGTGTTGTCTAGCACACAGTCTGAATACCTGTTTATATGTCAGCACAGGAGCAACTTTTACCTTCTTTCAAAGAAAATCGTAAGTTACATTTGTTTTGCGTATGTGTGTGTTTGTGCGTGTGCACACATGTGAGAAGAGCCAGAGATTGATGTCAGGAGTCGTCCTTTATTCATTGAGGCAGCAGCTCTCCATTGAACGCTGAGCCGGCCCATGTGGCTAGTCTCAGCTTGCTCTGGGGATCCTCTGCCATCTGAGGCTGGAATTACAAGCAGGCTGCCACACCCACTCGACATTTACATAGGTTCTGGGGATTCAAACTCTGCTCCTAACACTTGTACAATAAGAACTTTTTGTTGTTATTGAGACCAGGTTTCTCTGTGTAGCTCTGGCTGTCCTGGACTCACTCTGTAGACCAGGCTGGCCTCGAACTCACAGAGCTTCACCTGCCTCTGCCTTCCAAGTGCTGGGCTTAAAGGTGTGCACCACCATTCCTGGCTTCCTTGTCCCTTTTATATGGAAAACAAAACAGTGATCCAAATCATCTATCATGGCATGAGGGCAGAGCCACCCCCATCCCACCCTGATCCTTGTGACTCTTGTGATGCTTAAAAAATATAGCGAGGGGGCTGGAGAGATGGCTCAGTGGTTGAGAGCACTGGCTGTTCTTCCAGAGGTCCTGAGTCAATTTCCAACACCCACAAAGTGGCTCACACCCATCTGTGATGAGATCTGGTGTCCTCTTCTGGTCTGTAGGTATATATGCAGACAGAACACTATATACATAATAAATAAATAAATAAACTTTTTTTTTTTTTAAAAAGCAAAATGACTCAAAGTCCTGCCAGAGTAGGAGGTGTGGACAGATGGACAGACAGCGATTTTATTTATTTATTTATTTATTTGGTTTTTCGAGACAGGGTTTCTCTGTGGCTTTGGAGCCTGTCCTGGAACTAGCTCTGTAGACCAGGCTGGTCTCGAACTCACAGAGATCCGCCTGCCTCTGCCTCCCGAGTGCTGGGATTAAAGGCGTGCGCCACCACCGCCCGGCTCAGACAGCGATTTTAACAGTGACCATCCTTCAGCACTGGAAAATGCAGCACACAAGGCTGCTTGGTGACTCTCAGGTGGAGGGGCAGACACAAGACAGGCCCTCTGCAGCCTCAGGATGGGACTGGGATGCACTCAGATTCCAGATCTCTCCTCTGAACACAGAGCCCACACACGGCACACCCTGTGTTCTCAGTCCCCTTGCACCCGTTATGACTCTGCGCACAATGCCCACACGAGGTAAACAGTTGCTGTGGTTCGCTGTTTAGTGAATAAATAATAAGTAGCAAGAAAAATCCTCAACCTGGATCTGGTGACACACACATAATCCCAGCACTCAGGAGCCTGAGGCAGGAGGACTGCCAAGAGTTTGAAGCTATCCTTGGCTACAGAGAAAGACCCTTTCTCAAAAAGCCAAAAGAAGGGTTGGTAATGGCTCAGCAAGTAAAGGTGCTTGCTGTCATGTCTGATGCCCTGAGTTCCATCTCCAAAACCCACTGGGTGGAGGGAGAGAGAGTCAACTCCTGAAAGTTGTCCAACCTCTGCATGAACACACACATGTTAAAAACACACAAACAGAAACCAAAGCCATTATACACAGGGAAGACAGGCCATGGTCCTGAAAGCAACCATGATAAAATTCATTGTGTCATTAAAAGAGACATGTGAGTAGTATCAGGAGCCAGAGAGGGTGAGGAGGGTGAGTATTACCAAGACACTCCACACGAATGACCATCAGAACACACCCAGCCCATGATTGCACAGTCAGTGCTGATGAGAACACAGAACAGAGGCCTGGCCAGGCCTGGGATCCAGTGCATGGCTGTCTGCGCCTGCAGGCGAGGAGCCCATGGGAACGGGGGTGACCTCGTGCACTCTGACTCTGCCTGGAGAAGCTCAGGCTGGCTGGGGCAGAGCCATGCAGTCTGGGTATGTCCAGAGGGAGTAAAATTAATGCCAATCAAGGAAATGGCTGTCACAGGGGTCAGGTGAAGCTTTACCCCTGGGGGAAGAGAAGGGGCATGGCAGCTTGTGGAGTGCCAGAACATTCTGTGGTGAGGTCACATCAGTGACGTTTTTTAAACTGTACGTCCCTCGTTTGTGTCACAGCTTACGAAGAAGGGAAGAGAAGGAGAACAGGGTGTGTGGCACTCACCACGCGGTGCAGGTACTTGTGGTCATAGGCGCCGATGGGCTTGCCATCCAGCAGCACGCGGCCACCCTGCAGCGGGTAGAAGTTCTCTAGGATGTTCACACAGGAGCTCTTGCCGCTGCCCGAGGGCCCCACCAGGGCTGTCACCTTGCCTGGGGACAGGCTGAAGGAGACATTCTGGAGGGACACAAGATGTCCAGGTCTCATAGGCAGTTTACCCCCTGCCCTCTGCCTCGGCTGGTGCTGCTGGCCAGCACCTGAGTGGTCTTTCTAGGACACCAGGCCTGGGGGAGGGTTGTTTTTTCTTTGAGTACTGGGGATTGAACCCAGAGCCTTATGTGTGCTAACCAAAATCTCAACCACTGAGCTACATCCCCATACTGGGGCCCTGGGCAGTCTAGAACTTCCTATACAGCCCAGGCCAGCCTTGAACTAGTGGCAATCCTCCTGCTGCAGACTCCCAAAAGGTGGAATTTAGTCCAGCTCTCCTTTCACTAACTGGCCTGGCACTCATTGCTCTGCAGCCCAGGGGTCCCTTGACTTGTGGTCCTCCTGCCCTGGGTCTCCTCAGTAGCTGGGATGACAAGCCGGAGCACCAGGACTGGCTCAGTGGCTCCTTTGCTGGAGTGTGTTCTGCAGAGCCACCTGCTCAGGTCCTGCTTCCTGGACAGGTCTTACTCAAAGGTCACTTCTGAGGAGAAGTCCTGCTTGTCTGTCATTACCCCTCTCCTCAGCAGAGCCCAGATTCACTACTCGCTGAGCTTTTGATTGTGTTCCATGACTACAGCACACCTCTGGTCCCACCAATCCGCTTCTGATTAGTGACTGAAGAGCCTCCTCTCCCCCAACATACACAATCCTTTTTTTGGCACTAGGGATGGAAGCCCGCTAGGCAGACCCTCTATTTGAGCATTGTCTAGCCCTCTCTAACAGGTCTTCCTGGAGTTCAGTTAAGGGCAGGTTTCCTCAATGGAGCCCAGGGACTGGCCTTACTTGCTCCTGGCCACACAACCAAGATGTAGGAAGGATGGTCCTGGCAGGCCCTGAGTCGCTCTTACCTGAAGGACCTGTGTGTGGGGCCGAGTGCGGTAAGTGAAGGTGACGTTTTCAAAGTCCACCCGGCCCTCTATGTGGTCAGGAGCCAAGCTCCCGTCATGCACCATGGTTGGCTGCCGGTCGATGAACTCGAACACCTTCTCAGCGGCCCCAACTCCCTGCATCAGGCCACTGTAGACGGAGCCCACAGACTGCAAGAAAGACATACACCCTGGTCCCACTGACAAGTCTGTTCCTGACACCCACCAGTGATGGGGTGTGGGGAGTCCCAGGACAGAACTGCAGCTTTGGAGGAGGTGCAGGAGACCCCCAAATGCCACCTGCTGGTGCAGCAGACAGTGATCATGAAAAAATGAAGGTGGTACGAAAAAGTGATGCCCCTGTGATAGATCATTAGGACCCAGGGCCCAGGGCTGGTCTTGTTGATTCTACTGCCACCATGCTGGATGCTGCATGTCATGCAGAGGGTGTGTGTGGTAAGAGTGGCAGAGTGAGAATCAAGTCTTTTCTTTCTTTTTTTTTTAAAGTCAGGGTTTATGTATGCCTGACTGTTCTGGAATTTGCTATGTAGCCCAGGCTGACCTCGAACTCCCAGAGATCTGCCAGTCTCTGCCTCCCAAATGCTAGGATTAAAGACGTGCACCAGTCTGGCAATTGTTTTTCCAGGGTCTCACGTAGCCCAGGCTGGTCTCAAACAACTTAATATGTGGTTGAAGAGGATTCTTTCAGACAGGATTTTACAATTTGGCCAGGTTGTCCTGAGGCTCACAGAGACCCATCTGTCTCTGCTGCTAGTATTAAAGGTATGTCCACCATGTCAAGGCATTGGGGAGGGAAAGAAAGTCTATAAAGGGATAGTCATGGTATGGCCAGCCTGGGGTCCCCAACGCTGGTGATAGCAAAGAGTCTCAGAGATATCCCAGTTGCAGTGCTGGGGACTCTGAGTTGATGCCCAAGCTGTCAACTGTTAGTTCCCCACTTTGCCTCCCACACAAGTCAAAGGCCCCAGACCTAACCTGCTTCTACCCCTCCAGGGCTGTGGTGAGGCCCACACCAGCAAGCCTCCTTGATTCAGGGCTGGGGATAGAACCTAGAATTACCCATGCTCAGCAAGCACTCTACCAAGGGAGCCATAGCCTTGGCCCTGCTTTGACTTTTACACAGGTTCTAATGAATACTCTGCATCCATCTCTCTGGCTGCAAACGCACCGTTATAAGCACAGCTGTAACGGCAGGGCTCTTCTCTGAGCACCTGTTGGCAATGAGGCGGCTTCTCTCAGAAGAACAGAGAATGCCCACCTCACACAGCAAGAAGTGATGGCACAGTCTGAGCGGAGGATGCCTGCCTGGTCTTGTGCTCAGTCCCTTAGGTGCTGTAACAGTGTCCACCTTGGGGACATAAGTTCACACCAACAGAGCACACGATTGCTGTGAAGACAGTGTGAGCACATGGTACATACTATGCCCGTGTGTTCACACAGTGATGTCATTACACAGTACACACTCGCTATGCCCGTGTGTTCCAACAGTGACATCACATGTCCCGGTTCAGAGCTTGTTTCTCTAGCATTGGTATATCATAAGCACCTTGTTTGAGATGGGTCTGAATGCAATCTTGCATGCACTCATTCTGTTGGCTAGAAACACACCCACCCGATATAAATCCAAACCTGTTGCACTGTGCACCCTCCCCTCCCCTGGCTGCCCCTCACCTCCATGCAGTCTCCCAGGACAAACTCGTAGATGATGAAGGCGATGAGGTTGCCGCTGCTCATCTGCCCCGAGATGACAAGGTGGCCCCCGTAGTAGAGGATACTGACCTGGACCACCAGGAGTGTGAGCTGCACAGAGGGGAGAGGACCTGGGTTATGTTCCCAGGCCTTAGCTGCCCTCTACTGTGCCCCCAAAACCTTGTGAGTGGGAACAGGAGAGTAGCTTCTTTTGGAACTCAAGTCACTGGACTTGGTGACAAGTGTCTTTTCCCACTAAGCCATCTCACTGGGTGCTTGAAGGCAGCCTTAAGGGCTCTGTAGACTCTGCCACAAATGGAAAACTTCATTGTCCCACCTGTCACTCATAACCCCCCCCACCAGCAACCCCTACAAAGGCCCCTGACTGGAGCAGGCTGTGGGCTTGGCAGCAGAACAAGGCTTTCTTTGTAAGGCCCTGGCTGGCACATGCCACCCTCAAGTTCCTCTGCTGGGCCAGGCAGTCTTCATTGCAAAGAGCATGGATCAGAGAAGTTGGTGCACCAATTAAGGTCACACAGCAGCCAGGCTGGACAGTGAGAACTTTTTGTTCCCTTAACTAGACTCCTGAAGGGCAATCTTAGGGACCCCCTGCTATAGTCTTTGAGAAAGGGAGGTCTGGGAGATGAGACAACCCACAACCTACCCAGGATCCCTAGCAACCCTTCCCCACCTCAAGAGCCCTACTGTGCAAGAATTGGCAGAGAGACTCGGCAGCTGGCTGAGCTTGTCCCTTCTCTTTTGCTTGACTGGCATTTTTAGGGGGCGTCTCAGGTAGTGGCGTTTGAATCATCCCTGCCTCCTGGCTCCCCTGTACCCCTCTAGCTCCTTCCTCCCATGAAACTGCATCTCCCTGCCCCCACCACTCCTGGGCTGGCCCAGTTCCCACCTCCTGGGCTACTGAGACAGGGACAAACCGGCTGAAACCTAGGTTGGGCCATAGCTAGACTGGGGAAACAAGGTTTCCCTGCCTGCCACTTCACACAGAAACGGGCAGAGGCCTCTGAAGGCCACTGTGGTCTTTCCAGGAAAGACTCTCAGATGGTTTGGCACCCACATGTGGGGACCCAGACTATTACCCAAGCAGGGCTCCCTATCTGGATGCCCATCCTCTCACCCCTGGCATCTGACCACACGTACCCCACTGCCCCAGACATAGGACATGTAGGCCGCCGCCTCCTTCCTGTTCAGCTTGTACACCTGCTGCAGCTTGCGAAGGAACACCTCTGCCTCCTCCTCCTCATTGGCGAAGCTGCGCACAGTCTTCATGGCGCTGATGGTTTCCTCGGCCGTGGTGCTGGCTCTGGCCAGGGCACTCTGGACCTCCTTGGAGAGCCTCTGTGGATAGGAATGGGCAGGACAGTCTCACTACCCTCCTGGACCCACCTCCATCCCAACTGCCTGCCCCAGCCCCAGCCCCACTTCCTTCTGATAGGGCAGACTCTGAGAGCAGACCTCAGTGGAGCTCTTGGAGTGCTCTTTCTGAGGGCTGGGTCATTTTTTTTTAAGATGGCTAATTTCTTCAAGGCTCCACCCACTTGGAGGTGGTGCCTGAGGTGGGCAGAGATTGAGGCCAGCAATACTGCAGCAAAGTGAGGGCAGGGACAGGGAAGGGAACAGGCTCCATCCCAACCTTTTACTTTTCCCCTCAGTGAGAAACTAGTGGGGAATCCATGACCAGAGCTGAGGAGAGATGGCCTTTTCCAAGGCTGGAGGTTGAAGGAAATGTGTTTGCACAGGGGAGAGTCCCAGAGCTGGGAACAGAGACCCACTAGCTGGTCTGGAGCTCCTGCTCTTGAGTCCCTTCCCCAGCGGTGCCTGAGCCTGTCTAGGGGCCTAGATTTGCATGTCTGAACTCAGCTCTGGAGCTCCCACAAATCTAGGAGCCAGGGAGAGTGAGCCCAGTTAACAGGCAGTGCAGAGCAGACTGCAGAGGCCTCATACTAGATTACAAGCAAGGCCCAAGTCACCATCCCCCTTGAAACCCAGAGTCAACCTCTGCACTCATCACCTGTCACTTCCCTGCATCCCATCACCTACCCAACAGCCACACCCTACCACAGAGCCCCGTGTGTGCAGTCCTGAGACGGTCTGCTCTCCTCAGGTCCCAGCAGCCACCTGCCTCACTCTGCTTTGGAGTGGCGGTCCTCAAGCCCAAGTGCTGAGATTGCAGGTGTGAGCCACCATGCCTGGCTGATACCACTGCTGCGATTACCATGACCTGAGGCCAGCTGTCACTTGACATGAGCTCTGAAGGTGGGGCCTACTTCACTGCTTCTCAGTGCTGGACACAGTTGGCACTCAGGAAATGCCCGATGACCAAATGAAGGCACAAATGAACGCATACTACTTCCCAACAGCCTTGCCTAGCCCCCAAGGCTCTTGAAGCAGACACAGGTACTGCCTGGGGATCGGGTGGCGCCTACCTTGTAGTACTTGCCGTAGATGTTGGACACCATCATAATGATGGGGAAGCCCATGAAGGTGACCAGGGAAAGCTGCCAGGACAGGCTGAACATGAAGACCACCACGCCTGTGACCTTGACCGTGTTCCTCAGGAAGATGTTGATGTTCTGGGAGACCAAGTCGCTGACCATGGTGGTGTCAGAGGTCAGGCGGGAAATGAGGTCCCCTGGAACACAGGCTGCTCAGCCCTCTGCGACAAGGAAGCCCAGAGCTGCCAGGGTGGGCACAGGGGACGCTAAGGGGCTTCTGAGATGGGCAGTGTGAATCACATCTTTCCTGCCATGCTTTCTGGGAATGATAGAGGGCACTTCTGGAAGGCTGGGGAGCCAGATCCAGCCCCTAGTACCATTTTTTTCTTTGTTTTGTTTGATGCCAGGTCTCAAGTAGCCCAGGCTGGCCCTGACAGAATCACAGGTGTAGGCCACCACATACGGTTGCAACATCTTGCCTCCCCTCTGAGTGGGAACAGCAGCTGAATGTCAGCTAAGAAGGGCCAGCTTGGTACCACACACTCATCACAGAGAGATTTCAAACTTATTTCTGCCAGCAGTCACTGGCAAGAATGGGTAAACACCCTCCATGCTCGCCTTAGAAATAGCCACCTGAGCTTGGAGAGGAACACATAGCAGGTGTCTCACACAATGTGGAGTACTGGGCCAGGGGCCTTGCAACAGCCATCAGGTGTGCTGATGGGGTGGGGAACAGGCCCCAAGGGACAGGACTGGGCTGGTCTCTTGCTCCTTGCCCCACCTGGGCTCCTCCTATCTGCAGGCCACTCTCAGACTGAACTGGCACCCATTGAGAGGCCTTGCCACAGCAGAGACCTTAAGTGGCCTGGTCAGGGTCCTGTGGTAACCACAGCTCAACCCAAAACTTCCGCAGGTGGTTTAACACCCTAGGGCTCTACCCTGAACTGGACCATAGGAAGGGCTAGCAGAGCAAGCCATGCTGCTGTTGGGTCCCACAAAAAGCTAGCTCTCCCTGGACACCCAAAGTCCCCAGGAGGGACCAACCTGTGCGGTTCTCATCAAAGAAGCTTGTCTCCTGTGACACCAGGGAGCGGAAAAGACAGTTCCGGAGGCGAATGTTCAGTCTGGCAAATACGAGGGTGAAAATGCCGCCCCGAATACCTGCGGCCAATGAGCTGATTGCAGATGAGAGACGGTATAGCCGGTGTCCTTCAGCCGGTGGTATAGCCACCACCCACTCACCCTCCCCCAAAGGAGAGAGGACAGGCCACTCTGTAGGGGATGACGTTGGAGTCTAGACCCCCTCAATCCCCAGTAAGTCCCTTAGCAAGGGTGAGGGACTCAACACTGTCAGCAGATCCTTCTAGAACAGCATAGGAAGCTAGTCCTTTGGCCTGCATATGCTCAAACCAGCCAGGGAGGGAAAGCATATCCCCAGGGACTGGTGCCATCTTCAGAGACAAGAGAGTGTAGCTTTAAGGTGTGGCCCAACCAAAGGGTTCAAAGCTATTCTGGGATGCTGCCATGGTGCTGAGCTCCTGCACCCTGCTGCCCTCCCTCCTGGGTTGGGTAGCTACCTGCCAATGGCCAGCAGGCAAACGACGACGACGGCTGTGCTGAACTGGTCCATGCTCTTCTGGATCACAATGCTGTCGATGGCCCGGCCTGTGTAGTAGGGCAGGAAGGTCTCACCTGGGGGAGACAGGATGGACTCAGGGGGAACACATAGGTTGCTCATCCAACCCATGGTCTATTCTGCCAGTGCCTGCTTGCCCCTACAGTGGTTAATCTGTCAACTCGATGGGATTTAATTATCATGGGCATGGCTGTGAAGGAGTTTCTAGACAGGATTAGCTGTGGTGGGAAGACACACCATAAATGTGGGCTCCAGTATTCCGTGACTGAATAAAACAGAGAAGCCGAGCACCAGCATCATCTCTGCTTACAGACTGTGGATGCCATGTGACCGGCCGCCTCATGTGCCTGCACCATGACTTCCCCCATGATGGGCTGTACTCTCAATGGTGAGCCAAGTTCAACCCAGAGAAGAAAACTAACAGCCACCCCCCTTCATAGAAAACACTGTGACCCATCTAAATGGCCTGAGCTGACGTCGACGACACCTGGGCATGGAGCACATAAAGCTACCTCACTCCCTCCAGAGTTGGGCCCGTCACAGGTCCTGCCATCACCCATTCTACACAGCTCATCATCAGCTGAGAGGATGCCAAAGGTGATTTCATTCGTCTGGGTGGAGAGTCTACCTTCTAGAACCAGGAAGGCCTTGCTATTCTGACTCCAGACCGTGCTGCCCCTCCCCTCTGAGGGGTGGAGCTCTGCAGCTGGTAGGGTGATTCTTCACCCACAGGCTTCCTGATCTTCAATCAGCTGACTCAGTTGGTCCCAGAGCAAGGAAGGAGAATGGCTGAGATTCAATCCAAGTTTATTCATGTTATAGATCACATATGTAAGAGGTGGGGCTTTGAGGTATGTTTTCCTCAGAAGCTGGGATGAGCGTCTCAAAGCCCTGCCCTTCCTTTCCTGTAGCTGCTGGGGGACACAGTGCCTCTCTCCAAGGGCACAGCCTTGCTCACCTTGGATGCAGACAGCAACCCTCACCGGACACCAAACCTGGCAGCACCTTTTATTTTTAGCACTGGGAATGCCCTGCTCTTGACTACTCCAGCCCTGACAAGCTCCAAGGCTGTCAGATTAATGCTGTGCTAAAACGCCTGCTTCCCAAGAATCTGGAATGCCCACCCTCACAAAAATGTTTGGTACAGAAGCATGGGCCCTCAAGGTTGGGTGCCTGATTCCTCTGGGTGTCTTCCCTGAAACTCTTTTCACAGGCTGAGCCAGGCTTGAGGCTGGAAACAAGGTAGGTTCTTACAGAACTGCACCTTGCCCTTCCGTGCGGCTCTGGCGCCCTCTGCTGGACATGAAGCAGGAGCCTCGAGCAGGCTATCTGGCTCTAGCTAGATGGGGTCTCCAGCCACAGCTGGATTTTAACAGCTGCAGCTCTGCCTGAGTTTACTCATAGGGAAGAAACCATCAGTGAGCTCCGATGATGATGGGCTGTGTGGTCTTGAGTGATGGGGGATACTGCAAACCCTTCTGAGGAAATCTGTAAGCATCATGGACAATCCAAATCCTACACCGGGCTTAATTTCTCAAATCTGACTGCTGTTGCTGCCTAGGCAGGTCCCACTGTGCTCCGAGTTGCCCATCTTGCCTGGTGTCCCAGGGATTGCTCCCCACTATAAAATTCACTCAGATCTTGTCCCTCTCAACATGGTCCATTTATTCCCAACTCACCTAGAGCAAGAAAGAGCCAAGGTCCTTGCAATGGCTCATGGCTTCTGCCCCAGCTCTCTCTGCTCCAGTCTCGCAGCCTTGGCTGCCATGTTAACAACCAGGTACCTTCTGCTTCAGGACCTGTGCACACTAACCCTCTGCCTAAAACACATCTTACCTCAGACATCTGCTCCCTCATCTCCTCCAAGTCCCAAATGTCACCCGGTGTTCTTATGGCTTTGGTATTTTTGTTCTTGCTATTTGTGGAAATGACTTCTTTCTACAGAGGCGGTGACTGGAGCGCCCAGCAGTTACATGCTCATCGCGTGCCCACATTTCTATACAGTTAGTTGAGATGCCAAGAAACTCAATGGAAGAATCCTGATTTACAGTGCTTGGGAATAAGGCAGGAGGATTAGAAGTTGAGGGTCAGCCTCAGTGACATAAGACCCTGTCTCAAATAGCAAAAATAAGCAGGTATGGTATAGCACATGCCTATAGTCTCCACTTGGGAAGTGGAGGCAGAAGATCAGGAGTTCAAGGCCAGCCTGGGACACATGAGGTCCTGTCTGAAAACAACAAATAAACAAGAACTAATGAGTGAGTGAAGTACTTACCATGCAAGCGCGAGAATCCGAGGTCCAACCCTGGCACCCACATAAACAGCTGAGCTTGGTGGCAGACGCCTGTGACTCCAGCACTGGGGAGGCAGAGGCAGGCTGGACCCGAAGCTCGCTGGCCAGCGAGCCCAGCTGGACCGATGAACTCTAGGTTCAATGAGAGACCCTGCCTCAAGAGATAATGTGGAGGGCGACTGAGGAAGACAGCTAATGCCGACCTCTGGCCTCCACATGTGCCCACACAGGTGCCACAGACACAAAGAAAATAAACTCGAAAACAAACAGAAAAGAATCCTGGGCTGGTGAGATGGATTAGTGGGTAAAGCTCTTGCCACCAAGCCTGACAACCTGAGTTTGATCCCAGGACCCACACGGTGGAAGGAGAGAACTGACTCTCTCTTAAGTGGTCCTCTGAGCTCCACTCACAGGGCACAGCATGCGCTAAACCAGCCCCCTTCCCCAAATGAATAAATAAAAATGTGATTAAAAAAAAAAGCCAGGTGGTGGTGGCGCATGCCTTTAATCTCAGCACCCGAGAAGCAGAGGCAGGCGGATCTCTATCTCAGTGAGTTCAAAACCAACCTGGTCTACAGAGTTCTAGGACAGCCAGGGTTATACAGTGAGAACCTGTCTCAAACAGATGAAACAGAGAGGCGGGGTGCATTGAACACTTCCCCACTTGGTGGCTGGGGGCTTTTCTTTCTGTGTGTAGGCCATGAGGGTACAGAAAGGGTCAGCGCAGACTGTGGACTGAAGACTCGTGTTCACGGTGCCTCGCGCCTACTCCGCACCTGGCCAGGTACCCTGCTTGTCCCCACATCCCACTGCAGGGTGAGAAACAGGCTCAGCTCGTCAGAATCAGTCCTGCTGGAGCCTGACTCGGACTGAGCCCTTGGCCTGATGGAACCCTGAAGGCTTCCAGAACTCAGTGGCACTGTAGGACAGCTGTACCCCTGGGGCATGTCACAGCAAGCCACAGGTCCACCGTGGGCACAGGGACAAGGTAATGGAGTGACATCTGGTGCCAGGGATCAGGACCTGGAGTGAGTCAGAGCTGGCAATATCACCAACAGTGACTGAAGGGCACACAAAGGCCAGTCAGAAGAACCCAAGATGGTGTCCGAGAGAAGCCAGGGCTGTGATGCAAGTGCAGAAGAAAGGTCAACCAGAAAGGTCAGCCTGATGCTCGGTCACTCAAGGTCAGTGTGCTTCCCACGTGCGTGGATCTGTCTGGGGCGTTTTATCTTCTTAGCTCATTGACCCCAATATCATGGGGATGTATGCTTTGAATTTTACAGCTCCTCAAAAGCTTGTATGATCGCCCCCACCTGGGACATGGTGCAACCTTGTAATACCTCCTTCCTGCCCACGCTGGGGCAGAGGACCAGACCTACAGCACCAGACAGTTCACTTTCAAATCAAGACATACTTCACCCTTCAGTTCCATCTAGGCACATGAGACAAGTTCATACAACAGAAGGCAGATGGGGGAAAAAAATCTATGCATGCTACAGCCTCCACACTGTAGAATTCTATGCAGCTGAAGAAAATAACGAGGTCCCGTTATAAGAAATGTCTAGAAGCCATTAAGTGGGGGAAAAAACCAAAACCCCAAGCAAACAACGTGCAGGGGTGGGGAGGCAGTGCAGTCTGTATGCTGGGAGTTATTCTGGGAAACGCCAAAAGCATCAGAGGGGACTAGGACTTGGGGAGATGCTCCCCATGTGCAAAAGCTGGCC
Source organism: Neodon shergylaensis (assembly GCA_025134845.1). Lineage (NCBI taxonomy): Eukaryota > Metazoa > Chordata > Mammalia > Rodentia > Cricetidae > Neodon > Neodon shergylaensis. Next base: position 5,331,313 of record JABTXL010002731.1, on the reverse strand, counting down.
AAGGCATCTTGTAGCGATAACAATAATCCCACTGCTGGGGAGACAGAGACAGGAGGATCCCTGGGATAATGCCAGCTCCTCTAGCCAATCAGTGAGCTCCAGGTTCAGTGAAAGACCCTGTCTCGGGGCTGGAGAGATGGCTCAGAGGTTAAGAGCATTGCCTGCTCTTCCAAAGGTCCTGAGTTCAATTCCCAGCAACCACATGGTGGCTCACGACCATCTGTAATGGGGTCTGGTGTCCTCTTCTGGCCTGCAGGCATACACACAGACAGAATATTGTATACATAGTAAAAAAAAAAAGACCCTGGGGCCAGGCGGTGGTGGCGCACGCCTTTAATCCCAGCACTCGGGAGGTAGAGGCAGGCGGATCTCTGTGAGTTCGAGACCAGCCAGGTCTACAGAGCTAGTTCCAGGACAGGCTCCAAAGCCACAGAGAAACCCTGTCTCGAAAAAACCAAAAAAAAAAAAAAAAAGACCCTGATCTCAAAAATCAGATGACAGCTGCTGAGGCCAATACTCAGGTTGACTTCTGACCTCTACGTCCACCCACGAGCACTTATGCATGTACACAAGGGTGAGGGAATCAATGGTCTCCTGTCCACGTGGAGCCTCTAATAACCTGTGATTAACCATGGGCAGGACAACAGGGCAATCGGGTAGAATTAGGGAAGCACACGGCACAGTTTCTGCCTTTCCATATCTTTGTTTTGTTCTTGTTGCTGCTGTTGTTTTTTTGTTTATTTGTTTTGTTTTTTGAGACAGGCTTTCTCTGTACAGCTCTGGCTGTCCTGGAACTTGCTTTGTAGACCAGGCTGACCTTGAACTCAGAGACCCACCTGCCTCTGCCTCCCACCACTGCCCAGCTAGGTATTTTTTGGGTGGGAGGTGGTGGAGGGTGGTGGGGACAGGTAGGGGGAGGGGTTTGGTTATTGTTATTGTTGTTTTCTTCTTATTTTCTTTGTATTTTTGAAACAGGATCCTACTATTTGCCCAGGCTGGCCACAAACTCTCAACAATCCCTCTGCCTCAACCTCTCAAGTGCTGAGATGACGAGGTAAGATCCCATACCCATTCTTTCTGGATCTCTGGGAGATGTGAACCACCTAAGTAATTGCACGTTTGTGAGGGAAAAGAGGTTGCTGAGCAGCCTAAGGTGCTGCTCAGGGTGGGCCAGATCCAAGACCCCACTTACCCAGAGCTGCAACGATGAGGAAGAAGGAGGCGGCAACTAGGAAGGCCACATCAGGCTTGGTGTACGACAGCAGCTTCTGTAGTGTAGCCCCGGATGCCTGCTCAGCAGGGGCCCCACCCTCCCCATGGAAGCCCTCAGTCCCGGGCTCCAGGGCCTCAGCGTCCGGCCGCACAGTAGAGAGCAGCCCCCATAGCAGAAAGGAGGCGGCCAGCGAGATATAGGTCCACACGAAGAGCGCCCAGAACCACGGGTCCCGAATGGGCCTGCGCACCTCTGAGAAGAGCAGCAGTTTGGCCATGGCATAGATGCCCACGAAGAGGCACACGAGGGTGATGACGAGCCACGAGGCCCGCAGGCGCCGTGGCCCCAGAGCGCTGTTCTTGGCCACACCGATGGTCGCCCCCAGCAGCAGGCAGCTGCGATACAGGCAGGCAGCCCAGAGGTCCAGCACCGAGTCGAAGATGTTAAAGTGTCGGATGTCTTCCAGCAGGCTGCGGTCCAGGTGACTGAAGGCATAGATGGCCGTGGTCACACCGACGTCCATGCTCACGAAGGCCAGCGTCACTACCACCGCCTTCCACAGTCGCATCCTGCTGGCTGGTGGGTGATGGGAGCAGGCTGTAGTTCACCGGGGCAAGGCCATCATCGTCTGCTGGGCAAGGCCATACCTGCTGGGCAACACGAAAGCCAGTCTGGTGAGCAGAGATGTCCTGGGGTGCTGGAAGTTCTTCTCGTGCAAGGAATGTCTATTTAGCATCTGTTGTAGGCCTGTTCTTTGTGTTTGGGATTGAGAATGAGCAAAAATTTAACCAGGTTGCTAGGCGGTGGTGGCACACGCCTTTAGTCCCAGCACTTGGGAGGCAAAGGCAGGTGATCTCTGTGAGTTTGAGGTCAGCCTGGTCTACAGAGTGAATTCCAGGGTAGACTCCAAAGCTACAGAGAAACCCTGTCTTGAAAAAAAAAATTGAGTCGGGCATGGTGGCTCAGGCCCATAATTCCCACACTCCACTTCAGAAACTGAGGCAGGGGACTGCACTGAGATTGAGTTTAAGGCTATCCTTGATTACAGAGACATACACACCCTCATTTAAAAAGAAAAACAGAAAAATGGCATCTAGGGGGTATCTCAGTGGGCAAAGCAATTGTGTGAGTGTGGGGATCTGAGTTAAATGCAGGACCCACACAAGCTAGACACAGAGGGACACACTCTTCTGTAGTCCCCAGGGTGGGGTGGGGAGCTGTGCTAGAGACAGTGGGTCCCTGGAGCTTACTGACCAGGCAGAATTGATGAGCTCCTATCTCTTGACACAAGGTGGAGGGCTAAAGAGATGCCCACTGTTAAGAGCAGTTGTTAACGGTGCTCTTGCCGAGGACCCAGCACCCACATCAGGTGGTTCACAACCACCTGTATCTCCAGCTCCAAGGGATCTTCTCCCTTCTAGACTCCATAGGCTCCTGCACGCATGTAGTACACAATAAACTCATACAGATATAAATATATTTTTTAAAATGTGGAGAGCAATGGAGGAAGACACATCAACCTTGGAAGCACACATGCACGTGCACAACTACCGCCACCACTACCACAAAGAGAAACACAAAACCAAGACCAACCACAAGGATCCCTGCCCTATGAAAACGACCTGCCAGTACAGGAGGGAGATTAAAAAGGGACTGAGGGGCTGGAGAGATGGCGCAGAGGTTGGGTGCACTGGCTGCTCTTCCATAGGACCCAGCTTTGATTCCTACCACCCACATGGTAACTCAAAACTGTCTATAATTCAAGTTCCAGAGGCTCCAACATCCTCCTGTGGCCTCCGTGGACACTGAATGCACATGGTACCCCATACATATCGGCAAAATAGCCATACACAGAAAATACAAGTAAATAAAATGAAGACTACTGGTGCTGAATGATAATAAAGGTGTGTGACAGAGAGAGAGGTGTAAACAGGGGGGTGACATTTGAGCAAGACTCAGAAGAAGAGAGGGAGCCAGGCTTGGTTGCATAGGCCTGTAATTCTAGCTACTAGGGAAGCTGAGGCAGGAGAACCGCAAGTTCAGGGCTAGCCTGGGCAACTCAGTGAGACCTAGTATCAAAAATAAAAGAGAAAAGAGAGTTTAGATCAACTCAGAGATAGAGTGCTTGCTTATGTATGAGGCCCTGGTAATGTCCAGTGTGTGTGCGTGTGCACACACACATAGAAACAGAGAGACAGAGAGACAGAGGGAGAGAGGAATTGCCCCAAGGGTATATGGGGGAAGGGACGTTGGACAGGTGGAACAGAAGGCCAGAGCCCCTTGTAGTTGAAGGTAAGGACTCGGGCAGTGAAGGCGGGTGGGGATGAGGATCCCCTGGAGGACTTTGTCACCACTGAGATTAGCAGAGCTCAACAGATGGCCAGTATCGACCGTTGCGTTTGTACAAGGTGGTGGTGAAGTTTAGTGCGTGGGCACCAGGCCTGGCACACACTAGCCACTGCTGAGAGCTGCGCACGCTGTATCTCGACTCACCTTTCCCTTCTCAGGTTCCATGGCAACCCAGAGGCCTTTGTGTCTGCTTGGAAGTTTCCAGAGTCCTCACATCCAGCCTAGGTTGGCCCTCACTCCTCGCCTAGACCCCCTTGTCTTTCTCTGGATTTTGCTGTTCACGCCACGCCGCTTGAGTTCCTCCCACAGAGCCCCTGAGGACTCACTGAGGCTGGAGGGCCCGGAGCTTCAGGGACTCTGGGGTGTGGGTCTTGTGACCTCAGGTGTTTGTTTAAGGTAGGTTTAGGACAGACTGGGGGTGACCCCAAGTACTATCTCCTGATCAGATCTTCCTAAGAGGGGGCCGCAATGAGTGACCTGAGCGGTACCTTTCCTCCATAGTTCTTGTGGCCACACCATGGGGACTGACTTTGAGCTGTAGGGTGATCTAACCTTACACATGAGGCTGTATCCATTTACAACTGGGGAAACTGAGGCATGGGGAGACAAAGTCACCTGTTCAAGGCACTCAGTCAACATGGGCCCAAAACAAAGCAGGACAGGAGCCCCTGTGTGAAGGACCCCCACACCAGGGTTCTCGCCTGTGTGCACTGCACGCCTGACATGCAGCAGGCATCTAACAACTGCATCGCACGCTTATGGAATAAGCCAAGTCTCCACCATCTGCTCTGCATGCGTTAGAGTATCCTCGAGATGACTCTGTGAGGTTTGCACCGTCATCTTCTCTGTGCAGCACATTGAGAAAATGAGGCCCAGAGAAGTTGAGAATTTGCCCAAGATCACACAGCTGGTGAACAGCAAAGCAGTAACTTCTGAATGCAACTGACATGAACAGGATGCGTTCCTTTAAGGAAAATAGGGGGCATCACTGGAGGGCTCAGTAAAGAAGCAGAGGTGGCAATCATGAGTTGGCATCCTCTGACAGGAACATGAGCAAGGCACTGCTCTAAGTAATTTCCATACATTGATGCAAGACTCCCATGAAATGTATTCTAATTTTAGTTTAGATACCTGAGGCACAGAGAGGTCAAGTGACCTGCCTCAGATCACACAGCTAGGCAGAACTCCAAAATCTGTGCTCCACACCTCTATACTTGATGGCAGTCTCTCCCAGGTGGATGTGCCCCCAATGCTGCTAAGAAGGGGGTGTGTGTGGCATGAACAGAGGGCAGGGAGGGTGATGGCCCCAGCAGTGCCAGGCAGATTTGAGTATGTGTCAGAGCTATGGCTTGATTAGTCAGCATCTGCCTTTCCAAAGGGAGCCAGGGCCAAGTGGGGTTAGTGCAGACAGAAGGGATGAGACAGGCAGGCACCCGTGCCCAGGCCTTCCTCCATCCCTGCCGGGTCCCAGCTGCCAACGCAGCTCTTGGGCTCAGTCTGCTGCAATGCAGACGCCTCAGGGAGCATGAGTGGGTGAGCTCCACTTGGAGCCCAAGGAGGGAAGCTCCTGGCCCAGCGCCACCCAGGCCTTCTGCCAGGCCAGGGCTGATCTCACAGGGCCTGCCAGGTATCCAGCTGCTGCCTTCCTGAGGTGGGCACCAGGGGTCCACGGCCCCTAGGAAGGGGCCAGGAGTGAGACAGAGGACCAGCCGGAGAAGGGCAGCTAGCCGGAAGCCCAGAAGCTAGCCAGCTAACCTCTGTCCGTGGAGATTCCTTCCTGACAATCTGACAGCCCAGGTAGCCAGCTGCCCACCTGGGAGCTACATGTGCTCATGTCCACTGGAGAGAACACTCCAGATGTCTGCCCCACAGGCTAGCTGAAGCCCTTCAGCAGGAGACAAAAACAAAAGCCTGAGAAAGAGGAAGGGGAAGCGTCTGGGGTACTCCGGGCAAAGCACCACAGAACCTAGGGTACCCACCCTCCCTCCCGGGAGCTGCATCCATCTCCTCTAAGACCCCAGGGAGCAGAGTCCAAATCAGAGCAGAGCAGGTTATAGACCTGGGGTGGGGCGGGGGCAGGGTGGCAGGTTACTCTGCCATTAAATACTCCACAGAGTGGAACGGAGAGGAGGACCACAGCACTTAAGGCTGGAAGCTGGGAGGACAGAGAGGCTGCTGGGAACCACATGCCTATCCTCCAGCTGTCCGGACTCCGAGGACACACAGCTAGGTGGAACTGGAGGGCAAACTGGGCACACAGGTGATGTGCATGGCCCAAGAGACAAGGGCAAGATGGTGGCCAGAGGCAGAGCAGGCCTTGCTCAGGGGCCAGTAGGGGCCAGGAAGACAGGGCACATTGCCTTGACCCAAATGCTAAGGCATGGCACAGGACTGGCAAGTGACCCCAGCACGCCCCAGGATGGTGCTTTGTTTTGGTGCTGGGTGTAGAACTCAAGGCCTGGCTTGCTAGGCAAGCACTCTCCCACTAAGCGCCATGCCAAGCACAGACAGTCTTGTAGAAAGGCCTTTTCTTCCCAGTAGAGATTGCCTCCAGCTGTCAGTGTGGGCAAGGGTTGTCAGGAACAGCCAGGAGAGAAGTAGCTACCATCACCACCACAAGTTACCAGTCTTGGGTCTTCCCTGGTACCTATACCTCCCAGTTCGGCGACCCGGTGCCCTGGGAGGCTCACAGCCACCAAGCCCATTAGAGCGCGAGGGAAGCCCAGACTTTACCCTCTGTTGGCAGGGGAGGAAAGGCGCTCCCAGCGTAATTAGGAACTGCGGGGAAAAGGTCCTGCCTCAGGCGGCTCAAGTGGCTCCCATTCACCCCTCACTCTGCTGGCCCAGGGAGGCGGGTCGCTGCTCTCGGCTGGTACCGACTGCCCTAGTTGCTCTGGGGTCTCTGGAGAACAGGACACACCCAGGCTGGGTCCACATGGCTCCATCCCGACTCCCGCCCTTGCTCGGCCCCACCACATCCCACTGCTGGGACTGGCATTCCGTCGGGCGATGCCAGCTGGCCTCAGGGAACCTGGTGGCAAACCAAGCAGGTTCTGACACCTGTCCCCACGCATCTGCAGCAGGGGCATGGAGGCCACCCATCTCCAGGGGGTGGGGCGGAGGGCAGGGAGGCGTCAGCCGCGCTCGCAGCTATCTCAGTTAACGCAGGCCGGCGAGGAGGCGCCCCTGGGACCTCACAGGCCCGCTAGTCGGCAGGGAAGGCTCGGCCCAGGCTAGGCCTGGCGTTCACAGCCCTTCAGAGGTCGCCGCCACCTCCGTGCCGAACCCCGGGCCTCCAGGGGCTCCTCTAAACGCTCCTCACAGGGTACCTACGGACAGCGTCGCAGAAGGGTCAAAAACAGCCGGCTTCCCGATGCGGAGCGCCGCAGGGCTGCGGTCGGCCCTTACCTGCCACCAGGTGAGACGTGGGAGGGGGACACGCCGTGGCCGGCCGGGACGCAGGAGCCCGCCTCTCACCGTGTCCTCACCACGCACCCGTCCTCTCCGCACCCCGAAGGCGCTGCGCCGCTACAAGGTCGGAGCCCAGCCCCGCCGCCCGCTGACGGGCGGGCGGCGCCTGGGGCGGGGCCTCAGGCAACTGGGCGGGACGGACATCCTGGGTGAGGCGGGGCCTCTGAGGCAGGCGCCCGCAAGGCCTCCGGGCTGGGCGGAGCCTCAAGGGAAAGTAGGAGGGGCATCCTGGGTAGGGCGGGGCCTCGGGAAAGTGGAGGGAGGGGGACACCTCAGAAGGTCGGGGCGGAGTCTCCAGAACAGGGCGGGACCTCCTAAGAAATGGGCGGGAAGAGACCACTACTAGGGGCGGAGCTTCAGGGGAAGTGGGCGGGACATCCTGAGGATAGGGACCGAGCCTCAGGGATGGGACGGAGCTCTCGATTAAGATGCTGGAGGACCGCCTATGAGGTGGAGCCTCAGGAGAAGTAGGCGGGACATCCAGGGTGGGTGGATCACCTTGTGAGGCTAGAGTAGGCGGATCCTCTGTAATGGGGCGGGGCTTCTGTGGCAAGGGACTATAGGTGTCTCCTGGGCCGAACCTCCCGGGCTGGACCTGAACTCACAACTTCAGCACCTGCTGCAAACCACCTGACTTTAGGTCCTGAGGGCTCGATGCTCTGCACTTGGACCAGGCCTCAGCGCATGTTCAAGGAACAGAAATACTCTTTAACGGCTTCTTTTCCTTGAAGGCACAGCCTGCCAGCCCTGGACGATATGGTGGGGTTATGATCCTCATTCTTTCGCTTAGCTATCTATCCACAAGTCTTTGTCAAGCTCCTACTGCACACCGTTTGCTATTCTAAGCATTTGAGATCTAGGCATAGCTTTATGCATCTATAGTCCCCAATACTGGGGATGCTGAGGAAAGAGTCATTTCCGCTAAGGAGCTCAGGGCCAACCTGGGCAACACAGACCCTGACTCTTTTTTTTGTTTTGTTTTGTTTTGTTTTGTTTTGTTTTTCGAGACAGGGTTTCTCTGTGGCTTTGGAGCCTGTCCTGGAACTAGCTCTGTAGACCAGGCTGGTCTCGAACTCACAGAGATCCACTTGCCTCTGCCTCCCGAGTGCTGGGATTAAAGGCGTGCGCCACCATCGCCCGGCAACCCTGACTCTTAAGAAACCAAGAGGACCCAGTCAAGATCCCTGCCCTTCTGGAGACACAGTCTAGTGATGGAACCAGACAGTATACGTAGGAAGCAGATTGTACCTATTAGAAGGGAGCACATTCTATGGGAAATAATAAAGTCGTTTATGGGCAGTGCTGGGTAGTTTAATCAACTTGAACTTCAACTAAGGAATTGCCTCCATCAGACTGGTCTCCTGATATGGGTGGTTAGCCCATCAGACTGCTCTCCTGATGTAGATGGTTAGCCCACTATGGGCAGTGCCACATGATCCTGGGTGCTCTGAAAAAGCAGGCTGAGCGGGTGCTGGTGGCACACACCTTTAATTCCAGCACTTGGGAGGCAGAGGCAGGCAGATCTCTGTGAGTTCGAGGCCAGCCTGGTCTACAGAGCTAGTTCCAGGACAGGCTCCAAAGCTACAGAGAAACCCTGTCTTGAAAAAAAAAAAGCAGACTAACAAACCATGAAGAGCAAGCTAGCAAGCAGGGTTCCTCTATGGCCTCTGCTTCGATTCCTGCCCTAACTTTCCTTCAAGCCAGGCGGTGGAGGCGCAGGCCTTTAATCCCAGCACTCAAGGCAAAGACAGGCGCTTCTGGGAGTTCAAGGCCAGCCTGGTCTACAGAGGGAGTTCCAGGACAGCTACAGAGAAACGCTGTCTCAAGAAACACACACAAATACAAACACACACACCAAAAACAAAAACAAAAAACCTTCCCTTCCCAAGTGGCTTTTGGTCATGGTGTTTTATCACAGCAATAGGAACTCTTAACTAGAACATGATCTATGCTGAGTGATTCTGGGTGCTAGGAGTACTGCAGTGGGCAAAACAGACAGAGCGGAGCAGACAGGAGACCCACCAGGAAACATGAAGATGCTAGGCAGCATTAAGTGCAATAAATAAGCCAGGGCTGGGGATGTAGTTCAGTGGCAGGGCACTTGCTTAGTCAGTGTGCACGAGGCCCCAGGTTCCTGCACCAGTACTGCAAAAACAAAATTAATAAACCCCAGTGATGGGGCTGAAAGAGTAAACCACAAGAGATCGGGGTGCATCAGGATCAGGGGATCTGGGTAGGAAACAGTCTGGCCATTCCAGGAATAGAAAGGGTTCATGTGGTTTGATCTGAGCCATCAAAGTGGGCAGTGAGCTTAGAGTCCAGAGAGGTCTTCCCACATCCACCCATTCTCGAGCACAGAATTGAAAATGGCCTCTGCTAGTCTCACGGGATAGTCTCCTGGGAGGGGAATTTGGAATACAGATTTCAAAGTTGCTTTTGTTTTGCTGTGTTTTTTGTTTGGTCCGGTAGGAATTTCTTCTCTTGGTGGATTCACGGGAAGGAGCTAAGATCTGGTTGACAAAAAGCAACGATCGCAAGGGATTGGAAATACCCTACACGCCTGCCCACGGGGAACTGGACTGATAATTAGTCATCTATCAGAGAATATCTGGGAGCAGGGCAGAATTTCTGGTTACACAGGGGTATTAGGGCCAACACCTACATCCCGTGAGCAGAGTTCAACAGTGCCTGCTTGTGTTAACAGCAAAGGCGAGTGGACGCTTGTACTTGAAGAGAGTGATTTGCAGGGTGGTTCCGAATGCTTGAGTGGCCCAGCCAGGCCCACATCCCATTCATTGTGGCCCGGGTAAGAGACTCTCAGCCTGTTTTTGTTTTGGAGAGAAAGTGGGATAGGCAGGAAGTTCTGTGTGACCGGCAGAGGTCACACAGAATGGTGAGGGTCCAATGTAGCAAGGCCTGCCAGGACAGTCCCCACTCCACCCCCGCTGTGGTAGAGTGGTTTTCTCCAGTTTAAAGTTTTCCATCAACTGGAAAAACATGACACATGATGTTCACAGGGAGCTCACACAACCAGTTGTTCTTTTTTTTTTCTTTGGTTTTTCGAGACAGGGCTTCACTGTAACTTTGGAACCTGTCCTGGCACTAACTCTTGTAGACCAGGCTGGCCTCGAACTCACAGGATTTTGCCTGCCTCTGCCTCCCAAGTGCTGGGATTAAAGGTGTGCGCCACCACCGCCAGGCTCTCAACCAGTTGTTCTAACGGGAGCTGGTTAAACTCAGGGACTCATCAGGAATACTAAGTCCTGCCCTCCCTGAGAGAACATAAGCTGTAAAGACTGCCGACAGATACCCAGAAGGGGCTGAGAGCAGCAGAGCTGCTGGAGGATGCTAAGCTACCTGCGAAGGACGCTGCAACCCACCTGCAGGCTGTGTGCTGAACTCAAGCTTTTGTGAGCGAGACTGTCACCCATGCTTGGGTGGGCTTAAGTGATGCAACTGTCATGGAGTCGTTTCTGCTCCTGTAAGGAACCCCAATATAACTCATTGGCCCACCACACTGGATCTGGGCGGTTTCTGTACTTGGGTTCCCTACCTGGAGTGAGCAGACTGATATCTAAGTAGACATTTACTCACGTCTCCCCAGGAACAGTGGCACACAGTAAACAATAACGGGAGCAGGGCCCAGGCACTTTCAGGAACCGTGGGATGGCTCTGAACCTTGATGCATCTAATAGCACGGAAAAATGCAAGCAAGAACTAAACTAACTGTCAGGGCTGCGGAGGTGACTCAGAGGATGCTTTCCGAGCCTGAGGCTGAGTTCAGCCCTTGGAACTCAGGGTGGTGGGAGAGAACTGCCTGTAGCTGGTCGTCATCCTACCTCTACCATCACATTCTCTCTCTCTCTCTCTCTCTCTCTCTCTCTCTCTCTCTCTCTCTCTCACACACACACACACACACACACACACACACACAGGAAAACACACAGGAAAACACACATACGTACACACACAAAATAAACAAGTAGAAATACAATAAAAAGAATCTGTAAAAGTGATGATAGGAAGTCAGACATGGTGAATCCCAGCACTTGGGAGGCAAAGGCAGGTGGATCCCTGTGAGTTTGAGGCCAGCCTGATCTACAGAGCGAGTTCCGGAACAGGCTCCAAAGCTACACAGAGAAACCCTGTCTCGAAAGACAAACAAACGCCAGGCGGTGGTGGCGCACGCCTTTAATCCCAGCACTCGGGAGGCAGAGGCAGGCGGATCTCTGTGAGTTCGAGACCAGCCTGGTCTACAGAGCTAGTTCCAGAACAGGCGCCAAAGCTACAGAGAAACCCTGTCTTGAAAAACGCAAAAAAAATAAAAAAGAAAGAAAGACAAACAAACAAGTGAGGGCAGGAGAGCACGTGGGCTTTGCTGTGCTCTCATCTACACGGGGCTCTGCCGCTGCATCCCAAGTTTGCAACTTCTTCTGATTCCTATAGGCGTGTCTCTGCATAGCTTGCTCCCACTGCCAAGGACAGGTTTCCAAAACCTGCACCCTTTCCCATGAGATCTAGTCTACTTTGCTGTTGCAGTGAAATACTGTCTTGTTATGCAGCCCAGGCTGGCTTTGAACAGGTGAGAACCAAACTTTCACAGGCCTTTAATCACTGGCTGAAAGCTCCAGAAGACAAACTGCAGATTATCACTGAAGTAACTGAGATGTTGCATAATGCCGGCTTTTCACTGATGATATTGATGATATTGATGATAACTATGCCGGCTTTTCACTGATGATATTGATGATATTGATGATAACTATGCCGGCTTTTCACTGATGATATTGATGATATTGATGATAACTATGCCGGCTTTTCACTGATGATATTGATGATATTGATGATAACTCGAAGCTCCGACGTGGCTTTCCAGTGGCACATAGCATCTGTGGAATCCCTTCTGTCATCAATTCTGCCAATTACGTCTACTTCCTTGGCCTGGAGAAAGTATTAACACTGGATCACCCGGATGCTGTGAAGCTTTTCACACGCCAGCTTTTGGAACTCCATCGGGGACAAGGCCTAGGTATTTACTGGAGGGACACCTACACCGGTCCCACTGCGGAAGAGTACAAAGCCATAGTGTTGCAGAAGACAGGTGGATTGTTTGCACTAGCAGCCGGTCTCGTGCAGTTGTTTTCTGATTACAAAGAAGATTTAAAGCCACTGCTCGACACACTTGGGCTTTTCTTCCAGATCAAGATGATTATGCCAATCTGCACTCAAAGAATACAGTGAAAACAAGAGCTTCTGTGAAGACCTGACGAAAGGGAAGTTCTCCTTCCCCAATATTCACGCCATCCGGTCAAGGCCAGAAAGCACCCGGGTACAGAACATTTTGCGCCAAAGAACAGAAAATATAGAGATTAAAAAATACCGTGTGCAGTACCTGGAAGGCGGAGGTTCTTTTGAATATACTCGGTACACTCTTAGAGAGCTTGAAGCCCTGTGGCGGTAACCCTGCGCTAGTGGCTTTAGTGAAGCATTTAAGTAAGATGTTCACGGAGGAAAATGAATAATGGTTGCCACTCTTCATTAGACTCATAGCTTCTTCCAGTTGAAAATGGGGAGAGGCTTCCTACTTATCTTTTCAAGTACTAGTCTCCAAAAGGAGTAACTCAGGGTGAAACTGTCAGAATCCCTCTGCATAAGAACACAAACTTGAGGGCTGGAGGGATGGCTCGGTGGTTAAGAGACTGCTCTTCCAGAGGACCCAGGTTTAATTTCCAGTGCCCACATAGTTCATCACCATTTGTAACCCCAGTTCCAATGATCTGATGGCCTCCTCTGGCCTTTGTGGACAGCAGGCATGAATGTAATACACAGACATGCATGTAGGCAAAACACTCATACATATAAGATAGATTGTCAGGAGCCAATTTCCTCCCAAGATTATTACAGGAACCATCACCCTGGGGAACCTGCAGAGAACCCCACACCCCTAATTGTATTGAGAAACTGTTCTATTGACAGAGCCTACTCCACACCGAATTATCTGTTAATAGAGAGCTATCTGTTAGCGGAACCGCCTCACATTCCAGCTATCCAGGGAACTAGGAGTGTCAACTTGAGACTTCCTGGCTGAAGAATCATCACCTGACCTCCTGGCCTACGTGACCTGGACCACACGGCGAGATCCCGTGCCCCTGCCCCCCAAGCCCCTCATCCAGGGGCTATATAAGCAGCAACCAGGACCCTAATAAACGGAGGCTTCGACAAATCTTTGCCTAGCCTTCTTCCTCTTTCCTAGCTCATATCTTCCAGATAGTGCCTCTCCGTGACCCTGGAATAACTGAACTGCCAGGCGGGTTACAATCCCTAGACTCAGTGACCCGCCAAGGCAATCAACAATAGATTTTTTTTAAAAAACACAAAATTCAAAGTCTCAGGAGCCACAAACAATGGTCTTAGAAATGTCATATGCTAAATGTGACCAACTGTCCCTACTACCACACGTGCCCTGGGTTTGTGAGTAAAAAGGACTTAATCTTCCAAGAAACTTTCTGCTTCCTAACTGTATCGCATGGATGGTTCCCAATTCATTGATGCTTTAGCTCAAAACAGGGACTTCCTAGACAAATCTCTAGGTGACCTAAAGACCAAAGAACTGCCGTCTTCCCCTAAAGGATACTGCTGAGGGTGTGTCGGTGTTGTCTTTGAAGGCCTCTACCAAAGTCCGAAAAGACAGAGTGAAAGCAGTCAGCACTCTCCCTACCCACTTTCTTGTTCCCGTCCTTAACAACCCACAAATTCTGGTTTGTTTTATTTTTTATTTTTTTTTTTACCAAGGAGGTTTTACAATGAATGAAGTTCACATCCTGGTCTCAAAAAAAAAAAAAAAACAAAACAAAATAAACAACAAACAAACAAAAACTGATTGCGGCAGCCTCATAATTCAGTAAATCTACAAAAAAGAAAACCTCGCTGAATTTCCTTGTAAATGAGTGAATTCTGTCACACATGAATCTATCTCAATGAAGTTGCTACTTAAAGAAGAAACGTGGCTCCTCAGCAGTTCAGAGCGCTGGCTGTTTCTCCAGAGGAGCTGGGCTCCGTTCCCTGCACCTATGTGGCGGCTCCCAACTGTCTGTAACTCCAGTTCCTGGGGACCTGATGCCTTTTCATGGTCTCCCTGGGTGCCTGCACACAAGTGGTGAACAGATCTGCATGCAGGAAAAGCACTTATACACATAAAATAAAACATCTTTTTAAGTTGGGCGGTGGTGGCATAATGCCTTTAATCCCAGCACTTGGGAGACAGGTGGATCTCTGTGAGTTTGAGGCCAGCCTGGTCTACAGAGCTAGTTCCAGGATGGCTATGACTGTTATACAGAGAAACCCTGTCTCAAAAAAACAACCAAACAAACATCTTTTTAAAAAGGAGACCAGGGTAGAAGCATTGTGGTCGCTTCCCAACACAGGAATGGGTTCAGGGAAGTAAAATCTAGTACTTTTGTTGAGAATTCTAGGACACAATTTCTCCCAGACACAGATGAAAAATAGGTAGCCCCAAAGACTTGACAGTAACACATGGGACCTGGGTTGGAATGAAAGGGACTCATTACCACAGACAGAGAAAAGAAAGTGGGAGAGGGAAAAGGCCTGGTGGCACACACCTGTGGTCCCAGCACACAGGAGGTAGAAGCAGGGCCATCCTTGTCTATACCCACCTATACCCACCCTGGGCTCCATAAGCTCCTGTTTAAAAATAACAAAACAAAACACATACTAAAAAGTCACCAAGTCAGGCTGGGAAGTGATGGCACACACCTTTAATCCCAACACTTGGGAGGCAGAGGCAGGAGGATCTCTGTGAGTTCAAGGACAGCCTGGTCTACAGAGTAAGTTCCAGAATAGCCAGGACTCTTTTACAGAGAAACCCTGTTTCAAAAAAAAAAAACAGCCACCAAGCCAACAGCAAAAAGTTAGTGTAACTAGTTACATAGGTTATACATTTGTAACCTATGGCCCTCATAGTCACAGGACTTGGCAGAACCCTACTGTGGATGGCAAGAGTCCCACAGAACCAAGAAAGGACTTAGGATCCCCCCCCACTTTTCCTTCTTCTTCCCCCTCCTCTCTCTCACACACATACCACACCACACCAGAATCCAGAGGCCAGGGGCTCCCCCTTTGCCACAGAGTGCCATGCGGAGCCTACTAGAGCTGGGGGTCTTGGAAGCGTCCCCTTTCAGGTCACAGATGTGCCGCAAGTCACGCCATGCGTCTCGGCTGGGCTCGCTTTGCTTGGGTCTCCACTTCTGTACAGATGTCTCCAGCTATTTTGTTTGTTTGCAGTTGTATTTCGAGACAGGGTTTCTCTGTGTTGCTTTGGCTGTCTTGGAACTCACTCTGTAGACCAGGCTGGCCTCGAACTCAGAGAGCCACCTCCCTCTGTCTCCTGAGTGCTGGGATCAAAGGTGTGCACCACCATGCCTGACCCTGTCTTCTCTTGCTCTTAAAAAAAATTGTGTGTGTGTGTCTGTGTGTGTGTATCTCTCTCTCTCTGTCTCTCTGTCTCTCTCTCTCTCTCTCTCTCAGTGTGTGTGTGTGTGTGTGTGAGAGAGAGAGAGAGAGAGAGAGAGAGGGAGGTACCAAGTGCAGTGCCCGAGGAGGCCAGAAGAGAGCATGAGATCTCCTGGAGCCAGAGTTACAGGTGGTTGCGAGCTGCCCAGTGTGGGTGGTGGGAACAGAACTTGGGTTCTGTGAGAGCCATCTCTCCAGCTTCATCTCTTTGCTTTTTAACGTTACATGTTTTGCCCATGTGTACGTCTATGCACCACTAGCAGGGCCCATGTACGCAGAGGCCAGAAGAGGGCACTGGATCCCCTGGAAGTGAGTTGCCATGTGGGATCTAGGAACCAAACCTGGGTCCTGTAGAAGAGCACCCAGTGCTCCTGTTGGCCCATCTCTCCAGTCTCATCGTTTCACTACTGAATTATAACCTTACATAACCACAGCCATCTCTCGAACCTGGGGACCATCCCAGGCCCCAACATTCCCCTTGTAGCTACTTTACCCCCTCAATTCCTTTTTTTTCAAAGTCCATTTAACACGTAATCTATACCATCATCTACCCTGGTTATCCTCCCAACTCCCGATCTTATTAAAATCAGACAGCACTCCGCACTGTCTTTGATTGTTTATCCTCCAATAGCTATTCAAGTCAAAGAGGCCTCTGTGATTAATTTGGCTAGTGTGACATTTACTTAGTGGGGAACCAAAGAGCGGTGTTTGTTCTCTGAGTTAATATCCTACTCAGGGGATAAAACAGAGCATGCACCCAGCACCCTGAGCTCCCGCAGTGAGCAATTATTTTCTGAACCGCATACTCAACACTGCCACACTTGAACACTGCATACACTTCAACAGAATGATAAAGTAAGAAACCAAAAACATATACAAAACTAAAATAAAGCAATCAGTGAAATAATACTGTTCATGTAAATCCTAACACAGTAACACAGAAACAAGAAACGGTGCTGGAGAGATGGCTCAGAGGTTAAGAGCACTGGCTGTTCTTCCAGAGGTCTTGAGTTAAATTCTCAGCACCCACATAGTGGCTCACAACCATTTGTAATGAGATCTGGTCCCTCTTCTAGCATGCGGGCATACATGCAGGCAGAACACTATATATACATAAATCATAAATTAAAAAAAGGAACAGGAAACACCAAGACAATATAACTCTTCAAAAAATTAATCCTAGAATAATGACGTCTAGGGAGAATGAGTTAGATGAAATTAAAGGCGTGGTGGCACACGCCTTTAATCCCAGCACTCAGGAGGCAGAGGCAGGTGGATCCTTGTGAGTTCAAGGCCAGCCTGGTCTACAAGAGCTAGTTCCAGGACAGGCTCCAAAGCTACACAGAGAAACCATATCTCAGAAAATTAAAAAAAAAAAGAAAAGAAAAAGAGAAAAAGAAAGATGAAATCCCAAACAGAGAACTTGAAATAATGACAAAGATGTTCAAAGACAAAGACGAGCAAAGGAATGAAATAGATGGTAGATAATGTGAAAGAGGAATTCAACAAAGAGAAAGAAATGCTAAAAGCTTGAAATTGTGGGGAGAAGTCTCAGGAATAGGATGAAGAAGAGAAAGGAGTATCTGGACCTGAAGACAGTGGAGGAAATGGAACAATCCGACAAGGAAAAGATAAAATAATAAAAGGGAACAGTGGGAATTTAAGATGTATGCGACACTCTAAAAATACTAAATATATAGGTTGTAGGCATAGAAGGAGAAGAATCTTGTTCAAAAGACACAGAAAACACTGTCAAAATAATAGTAACAGTTTCTGAGAGTTAGGAAAATCTTCCAGATAGACACCAAGCATACAGGACCAGAGAAGAATCTCCCCTTACATTATAATAAAGCGCCATACATACAGAACAAAGAAAATATATTGGAGCCGGGTGGTGGTGGCGCACGCCTTTAATCCCAGTACTCGGGAGGCAGAGGCAGGCGGATCTCTGTGAGTTTGAGGCCAGCCTGGTCTACAGAGCTAGTTCCAGGACAGGTTCCAAAGTTACACAGAGGAACCCTGTGTAGTAGGTAAACAAAAGCAAAAGCAAATCAACCAACACATTTTCCAATAATACCTCTGAATATGAATGGTCTCAATCCCCCAGTTAAGAGACACAAGACTAGTAGACTGGATCAGAATGCAGGAGCCATCATACCTTACCAGGACTCCCTTCCAGTGAGGGGATGGAAAAGGCACACCAAGCCTTGGTCCTAGGAAACAAGCAGGCGTTAACTAACACTAACTAAACTATGTTGAGATTGCCTGTCACCCCAGTCAAAAGGACTGAGAAAACAAATGACAACAAATTCTGGCAGGGATATGGGGACAGGGAACACCAGTGTAAACCGGTATAGCTGCTAAGGAAGTCGGGGTAGAGGTTTCTCAAAAATCTAAAAATAGATACCGTGTGAGCCACCTACACCACTCCTGGGCACATGCACAAAGGGTCCATGTCCTACCACAGGGACAGCCACCTGCACATGCATGTTCCCTGTGCTCTAGTCACCGTAGCAAGGACATGAAATCATTTAGATGTCCGTCAGCTGATAATGACAATGCTGTACACATCGCATAGTGGCATTTTAGCCAGTTCTAAGAGCAGAATTATGAAACACTCAGGAAAATGACTAGACCTGGGATGTATTCTAGGCAGTGACATCACCTCGGCCCAGAGAGACACGTTGCATGTTCTCTCTCACATGGGGATCCTGGGTTTGAATACGTGCATGTGTGTGTTGGATTTGGAGTGTTTACAGAGATCAGGAAGCTAGAAAGGGCCCACAGGGGTGGGGGTGGGGCAGAGGTCTTAAGGGGTGAGGGGACGGCAGAACAAGCCTTGGATGAAGCAGAGTGCTGGGGGTTAAAGGTTCGAGTGGGAATGGGGGTACAATGAGAGGAGGAACTTAACAAGCAGAGCTGAGGCTGTATGGAAAACCCTATGGAAACCAATGACGTCACAAGTTATCTTTGGGGGTCAGGGAGGCAAGGGTTTATTTCAGCTAACAGATCCCAGGTCACAGTCCATCCATAAGCCAATTTAAAGAGAGGGAATCTGAACTCAGGTACCCTGTGAGAATAAACAGTGCTTCCTCAGAGAGCTGCTTGGAAGCAGTTTTTTTTCTTTCTTTTTTTTTCTTTTGGTTTTTGGAGACAGTGTTTCTCTATGCCTGTCCTGGAACTCGACCAGGCTGGCTTCAAACTCACAGAGATCAGCCTGCCTCTGCTTCCTGAGTGCTAGGATTAAAGGTGTGCGCCACCACTGCCTGGCTACCGTTTGTTTTTTTCATGAAAACCTCAGTGTCAGGTTGTGGGTTTTCTCCCTCTGAGTTATTATTGGTCAGGGAGTCCCAGAGGCCCCTAAATCAACACAGGCGATTCCACTGATCTTGGTCGTCTACCAGGACTAAGTGTAAGACCCTAATGTTAAAAACACAAGACACCTTGGTTGCAGAGGCATCAAACTGGTGCTGACCCGCAAACTTCCTCCTGCAGGGTTTCACAGGGTGGGATGGTGCTAGACGGGCCACGGGGGCGGGGGGGGGAAGACAAGCCATCAATGCTCTTATATAGTGAACCCTGACTGCGACAATACCAACCTGCCAGGCGAGATGCCCTCACGGGTGCCCTAGTGGCACGACTGTTGTAGGAATAACCAACTACTTTCTAATTGAGTCTGAGGCCTGGTGCACAGGATGGAACTCCTGGCTGGTTGTGTGTCTTAGTTTGGGTTCCTATTGCTGTGATGAAACACCACGACCAAAATCAGTCCAGGGAACAGACCATCACCAAGGGAAGTCGGGGCAGGAATCAAGCAGGGCAGGACCCTGGTGGCAGGAGCTGATGTAGAGGCCATGGAGGGGAGCTGTTTAGTGGCTTGTACCTCGTGGTTTGCTCAGCCTGCTTTCTTACAGAACCCTGGACTACCTGCCCTGGGGTCCCCTCACCCTCAATGTATTATTATTCCCTACCAATCAGCCATTAATTAAGGAAAGGCCCTAGAAGCCCGACTACAAACCAATCTTATTTTCTTATTTTCTCAGTTTCTCATCCCTCCTCTCAGATGACTCTAGCTTGGGTCAAGCTGATATAAAAACTAGCCAGCACACACTGTAAACCTGCCCTAAAGTCCAGAGCTAAGTGACATGTCCACCTGCCTTCTAAATATGTGCACTTACGGACGAGTGCTGCTCTTAGCCTTGCCCAGAGCAGCTCTTCTCAGCAGAGACTCAGAACTGGTCCAAACGCTGAGAGTCAGTGACGACTGGATGCTCAGCCCCGCACAGCACAGCCCCGCACGGCACAGCCCCGCACGGCACAGCCCTGAATATCACAGCCCCGCACAGCACAGCCCTGAACACCATAGCCCCGCACAGCACAGCCCTGAACATCACAGCCCCGCACGGCACAGCCCTGAACATCACAGCCCCGCACGGCACAGCCCTGAACACCATAGCCCCGCACAGCACAGCCCTGAACATCACAGCCCCGCACGGCACACCCTGTCAACCTCCTCACCAAAGCTTCGTGGAAGGCGGCGAGAGGAATGAACAGCTGAGGTGGGGAGGAGCACAGTGAGATGATGTCTCCTGGACACGTCCTGGCCATTGCTCTTCTGAGCCTACTGTAGCTATGGTCACCTGCACAACGTCAAGCCAACAACATCAGTCATCCCAGCAGGCAGCACCGAATGGACTCAGGGTTACAAAGAAAAAAAAAAGAAAAGAAAAAATAAAGGACAGAAGGAATGGAGGGGAACGTGTTGGAGTGTCTTGGGAGCAGATGATCAAGATACATTCTGTACATATATGAAATTATGAATAACAGGGGCTGAAGAGGTGGCTCGCTGGTTAAGAGCACGGGCTGCTTTTGCAGAGGAACCGGGTTCAGTGCCCAGCCCCCACATGATGGCTCACAGCTATCTGTATCTCCAGTACCAGGGCACTCAGTACCTTCTTCTGGCCTCCATGGGTACTGTATGCACATAGCACACAGACCTATTTGCAGGCAAGACATTTGTACACAGAAAATAAGCCAATCTTACAATAGAATTTTTTTAAAAGTTACTATAAAAATGCCAGTCCTCAAGACATTGTGGTGTTGGCAGAGGAGTCAAGAGTTTAAGGAAACAGAAGAGAGAGCCCACAGACATAGTATACACCTTTGAGAAGAGAACCCAGGCGACAGAGTGGAGTAAAAGGAGCTTGTCAACAATGATGGGACAGCAAGCAGCTGCTCAGCCATTTGCTTGTACAAAGATGCACCTAGACACAGAACTGAATGTCCTTCAATGAATGTACTCAAGGAACGTCATGTCACGTGCCTGCCTCCAGAGCCTGATGACCCACAAAGCTGTCCTTTGACCTCCACATGTGTGCATGTGTGCGTGTGCGCGTGTGCGCGTGTGCAGTGTGCATGTGTGCATGTGTGCAGTGTGCATGTGTGCATGTGTGCAGTGTGCATGTGTGCATGTGTGCAGTGTGCGTGTGTGCGTGTGTGCGTGCACGTGTGCACGTGTGCAGTGTGCATGTGTGCAGTGTGCATGTGTGCATGTGTGCATGTGTGCACCCCCACAGTGTAATAAGAGACAGCTTGAGTGTGGTTCCCAGCACCCACATCTGGCAGCTCTTGACCACCTGCAACTCCAGCTCCACGTGGATCCAGCGCTTCTGGGCTCTGGGGGCACCTGCATGCACAGGCACGTGCCTGATGCTGACCGCCAGTCAAATAACCCCAAGCTAACTCCGAACCGAGTATCCTGAGGTTTTTCTTTATTAAAAGGGAAAACTCATGGAACAGGAATGGGGTGTGGAACATGGTAAGAAGAGAATGAGCTGGGTGGGACGGCAGCTTTTTGGGTACCCAAAAGTCATGCCCCAACCTGGTTTAGCCTCTTAAAGGCCATTGGCTGAAGGAGGTTCCCCATCATGTGCCCATACATAGACACACATAAGATTAAAGTATTGGTATGTGTGGTCACAGGAGACCCAGACCAGTGCTGGCTTACCTGTACATGTGAATCAGAGCTTCTTGTCAAGTATCCTGCTGTTCCCTTAGTGACTGAGCCCAGACTGGGGCAGGGGCATGGAGACACTGCCTGCATTATTAATGGTGCTAGGGGAGATGCATTCTAAGGGACAAATGGACCCTACTGACCCTGCAAACTATAAACAATGAAACTCAGTCAGGCGAAGCAGGGCTGTGGTGGCTGTCTGGAGAGCTAGACCTCCTCAAAAGCAGTGGGCAGGCAGGGTGATAAATAACTTTGAGATGAGTAGACAGGTCCCCTTCTGGATGGCAGGGGCAGAGAAATCGAGACAAGTGTGAAACTTTAAACAGCTTCTTGGCAGGCTGGTTACGGGCCAGGGAGCCAGGCTCTGCAGAGGAAGTGGGTCCTGACAGGCCTCTTCTTTGGGCCAAGAGGCTGGGCTTCCTGCGGCCCAGTGACCTCACATCTGAGGAGAGATGTGCTGTTGGAGACTGGGCTGCCCCTTTAGGAACAACTCAGGAGTGTCAGGCTTGAGTTCAGTTCCTTATCTACCATTTATAAGCTGCATGACCTTGGATGGCTCAGTCCAACTAACCCCGCTGCCATTCACTTTCCTGTGTCAAGAATGGAAATGGTAAAGACTAAACTGCACATGGGTAACACTGAAAATGTTAGCCATGGCTCCGTTGGCCATGTTCAGGTGCACATGCACGTGTGTGTGTGTGTGTGTGTGTGTAGGCCAGAGGTCAACCTGTGGATCATAACCCCTTTAGGGGGTTGCATGACCCTTTCACAGGGGTCACCTAAGACCATCAGAAAACACAGATATTTATACTACAATTCCTAACAGTAGCAAAATTACAGTTATGAGGTAGAATGAAAATCATTTTATGATTTGGAGTCATCACGACATGAGGAACGGTATTAGAAGGTTGCAGCGTTAGGAAGGTGGAGAACCACGGGCTGGCGTGAAGCCATGCAGGGCACCTCAGAAGCTTGAAGATGCAGAGCCTGCCCTACCTTCTGAGCAGGAGGATGGTTCAGCTTGATTCTCTCTGAAGCCAGAGCTCATCAGTTCTTGATGTTTGAACTTCTGGCCACCAGGATCCTGAGAGAAAGTCTGCTGTTTTAAGCCAATCGGTTTATGCTAATTAGTTACACAAGCAGGGAGTTTGCCTGCAGCTCGCCATGCTGGTCCACACTCACCTGCATGCCTTGCACGCTCACACTGGAAAGAGTTTCATTGCTCCTGTGCAGCCAGGGTGTAAGCCAATCAAGCTGTCAGAAGCTCTGCCCGGAGACCAGGGGCCATCTGTAGCTTCCTATGCTTCTAGGGAGGGCAGGAGGACTCTGGTAGCTGGAGCCTTGGATCTCCAAAGGGGCTGATGATCATAGCTGGAGAGGAAGGCCAGGCTCCAAGGCACAGGCTGTGAAGACCACTCTCCCCTCCCGGGTCCAGAGCTTCTGTAACCGTCACAGGTAGGACAGAGCTGGGCTTGCCATAGAAAAAGAACCTGGGTTGTGCTGTGTGGGGGTGAACGCCTATGTGAGAGACTGTATGTAAGAGCATTGCCATCACTGGGAGATGCTTCTGGATGGAGAGTTTGCCAGTGAGTGTGAACAGGTTAATGTGGCTGCATGAGGAAGCACGAGTGTGTCCATGCACGCTGGCATGTATCGTGTGACCCCCGTAGTGAAACCATACCAAACTGCCGAAAGAAGACACAGCTGGGTTCCCCCACTCAAGAGATTCCTGTGTTGGGAGGGCCCGAAGGCACTAACAAGGGCACACTCCTGGGCTCAGATCCTGACTGGATGCCTAGGGACACTGCACCATGGAGCCTGTTTCACGGTGTCAGGCTGGTACCTTATGTGATGTTTGCTTTAGAGATGGGAGTTGAGAAACTGGGTAAGGGCGTAAGGGCTTTGCCACCACTCCGTGTCCATTCCAAGCTGAGAGGGTTCAGGATGGGTTCATTGAAGCTGTTATTCATTTTTGAACTTCTGGTCACTATTCAAATTCTGAACTTCTATGAAGAGGGTTCACTGACGCGTTCCAGGCGACTGAATTCCTTCCTTTCTAGGCACCTCGGTTACCCCTGAGCGACATGGCCTTGTAGACCTGCCCCTGCGCCCGCTGGGTGGCCGTGTGTGCAGTGGTGCGTCTCCCAGAGGAACCCTGGAAGACCTCAACACAAGTTCTTGAACTTGACCAGGGCGAGGGGCGTGTCCGCGACAGACCACGCCCACCCAAGCCCCCACCCCCGCTGCATTTTACCGGGGAACGGCCGGAGTTGACGCCGGAACGGAGCGTGTAGGGACCAGCAATGAAGGCCAAATCCGAGCTTAGCCGCACAGACGACGCCGCGGTCGTACCTCAGAACCCCAACCGTCCTGAGTGCTGCGTCAGGCGGCTCCGCAAAGAAATTTCCAACAGGAGACAGGGCAGCTTTAAAATAAAGATTCTGAGTCCTGCACTCCGTGCGTCCTGTGACCGTTCCAGCCCTGTGCTGGAAACATTGCGGCCTCGCCCGGGAAGCCGCCTTCTAGACCGGTTCCTGCCCTGTCTGCGTTCCTCTCTGCAGTTGAGAATTTACAGCGGCCTCTTGGTTGCCGGCGCCTGGCTCTCGGCGGGAACTCACCCGGAAGTTGCCGCTACCGCAGTTTGCCATGGCGACGGCCGCTCGGCGACGCTTCTGCCGCTGCGCCTGCTTCTGCTCTCAGAACCTGTACGTGGCGCGCTACCGGCTGCACCTGCGCTTTCGGGACGAGCAGCAGTTGCGCCGTGACTATGGCCCGGTGAGCGGGGGGCGCAGGAGGGGCCCGGACACCAGGACTGGCTTTGCCCGAGGCCTCTCGCTGCAGCATGGCAGCTCCCTAGGAACCTGAGAACTCGCGTGCCGAGTGCGCTGGACAGAAGTTTTCAGACCTATCGATGATTCTGTCACTGTCATCTCCGTGACAGGGGTGGGGGGCGCTGAGGCTCAGAGATGTTTATTGACAGGGTCACATAGCCCTGCTAACTGACCTTTCTGCTCGCAGCTCCTGCGCAGCCGAGGCTGCGTCAGTTCCAAGGACTTCCAGCAACTCTTGGAGGAGGTACGGCACCCCTGCCAGCCCTTCCCCTGAAGCCCTTGACTCCGAAGGACTTCTTAGCCCTCTTTCCCCAGTTCCTGCTTCCACTTACTCCCACTCCCAGGTCCTGGCCCAGGAGAGAGATTGAGAAAGACCAAATTGCCCCCAGCGTCCCCTTCTCACCAGCTGAGTGGCATGGTCAGGGCCACCACCCCCATTTCAGCTATCAGGACACCTTGACACCTGCAGAGAACTCTGGCGGGTTCAGAAGTATAGGCAGACTTGCCTTCCAGCCTGGGTCCCACTTTGGCCTTCCTGGACTTCAGTTTCTTTTCATGGCGTTGGAGGTGGGTGGCCCCAGTGTGTAACAGCCTTTGCCGTTCCAGCTTGAGCAGGAGGTGGGGCGCAGGCGAAGGCTGGGGCAGGAATCAGCTGCCAGAAAAGCCCTCATTGCCAGCACCTACCACCCAGCGAGGCCTGATGTCTACTGCTCACTGCAGGTACTAGGCCGGCCTGGGAATCACATTCTTTGGGGCTCCTTCCCTTCCTGAACCTGCTCCACCCTTGACCCTCAAGCTCCTGGGAGCTTGGAGGATGCTGCCCTGGTGGGGGGCTCCACTTTCCACAGTTGCCCCCTGTTCTGCCCCAGGACGCAGTTCTGGCCCCTGAGTTTGTGGCTGCAGCTGAATACAGCGCATCCCCTGGTGCAGGCCTTGAGGGCCTTCTCCAGCAGCTGGAGATAGTGTCAGGTGAGGCCCTTCAACCCCATCACCAGCCAGCACTGCTGGGGGCGGGGGCAGGGTGGTGGCAGCTTGAGACACCTGGGTATGGGAGGCAGGGTACTTTTAACTCTCATCTCCGGCCCGGAAATAGCCACCAGGAACTGGGAGGAGCAGTCTGCCAGGGAATTTCATTCATTAATTCATCCATTCTCTTGTTCACTTATGGATCACCCAGCTAGGTTCAGGGAGTATGTTACTATTCCCTCTGTAAAGAGGGAACTGGCTTGAGGCTTTAGAATGACTTTCGGATAAGCTGGCTCACGAGGCTGAATGGGAGCTCCTGTCCCACAGTCTGCCCCTCCTTCCTCAGAGGAGAAGCGCATCTACCGGGTGCCTGTGTTCTCGGCGGAGTTCTGCCAGGCCCTGCTGGAGGAGCTGGAGCATTTCGAGCAGTCGGACATGCCCAAGGGAAGGCCCAACACCATGAACAACTATGGGGTGGGTGAGGCCTGCCTGTGTACCTGGAGAACAAGGACAGTTAGCGTGCACGAGTCACCTTGTTCTGAACCTAGAGCACCAGGAAAGCAAGCAGCTCTTGCACTTAGCAACATCTTTGGCAAAGAATTGTGGGGATGCAGGGTGAGGCTCCCCAAGTCTCCCTGCTGATGCCTGGGAATCCTCCTTAGGTACTGATGCACGAGCTAGGCCTCGATGAGCCACTGGTGACACCACTGCGGGAGCGCTTCCTGCAGCCACTGCTGGCCTTGCTGTACCCGGAGTGTGGTGGGGGCCAGCTTGATAGCCACCGGGCCTTTGTGGTCAAGTATGCGCTGGGCCAGGACCTGGAGCTGGGCTGCCACTACGATAATGCCGAGCTCACCCTCAATGTGGCTCTGGGCAAGGCCTTCACAGGGGGTGCCCTATACTTTGGGGGCCTCTTCCAGGTGAGTGAGCCCCATCACTTAGGGCCCAGGCAGTCATGAGTACTCCAGCCTGAACCCTACCATCTGCAGGCACCTGCAGCCCTGATGGAACCCCTGGAAGTGGATCATGTGGTGGGCCAGGGTATCCTGCACCGCGGTGGCCAGCTGCACGGGGCTCGGCCCCTGGGCACCGGAGAGCGCTGGAACCTTGTCATCTGGCTCCGGGCATCTGCTGTTCGAAACCGCCTCTGTCCTATGTGCTGCCAGAAGCCAGAGCTGGTGGATGATGAGGGCTTCGGCGATGGCTTCACCCGGGAGGAGTCTGCCGTGGTAGATGTATGTGCACTGACTTGAGCCTGGTCCCCCAGGGGCGGTGGTGCCATGGCAGCAGGAAACTGCCAGCTTGGGTGGGAGGGCAGAAATAAATTCTATAGCTATGACCCTCCTTGGGCCAAAGGGACACGCTGACTCCCCGGTCACTCTTTGGACAGATGAGCTGTCTTAGGGCAGAACTGCTGGAAGACAAGTCGAGTTTGAGATGAAATATTGAGGGTCGAGGGTGGAGCAGGTTCAGGAAGGGAAGGAGCCCCAAAGAATGTGATTCCCAGTGATGTCCAGCCTCAGCCTGATCCCTGGGGAGCTCTGCCTGGGGTGGGGAACTCAGTCAGTGACTCCTTGGATAGGGT
This sequence comes from Neodon shergylaensis, assembly GCA_025134845.1. NCBI lineage: Eukaryota > Metazoa > Chordata > Mammalia > Rodentia > Cricetidae > Neodon > Neodon shergylaensis. The sequence continues at coordinate 5,304,356 of JABTXL010002731.1, read as the reverse complement.
GGCTCCCAGGGACTTAAGTGGGGTTCATTGGTCTGTCAGCAGTGCTGGTGAGTGGGGAGCCAGACTTTCTGGGTTCAAGCCTCTGTTCTGGCACGTCCCGCTGGGCAGCTCAGAATTTGTTTGCAGCCTGGGTGTTGTGACGAGCTGACATTTATAAAGCACTTTATTTATTTATTTATTTATTTATTTATTTATTTATTTATTTATTTATTTATTTATTTTTTCGAGACAGGGTTTCTCTGTGGCTTTGGAGCCTGTCCTGGAACTAGCTCTGTAGACCAGGCTGGCCTCGAACTCACAGAGATCCGCCTGCCTCTGTCTTATAAAGCACTTTATAACAGCCCTCTGTTTCCTGTTGTTATTTAAGAGCTTAGAACTGGTGGTTTGGAGATTGACTGAGGGGTGCACATAGCTGTGCGCTGTTCGGGATACATATTCCTGGGGGCTTCAGTTGTAAGTCTAAGTACTCAGGGAAAGTGCTGAGATACAGAAACACCTCCCTCCAGATGGAGCAGTCTCAGCTAGACACCCGACAGGCCGGGGATTCATTCCTTAATTGGTTGTCATGATCCCTGGCTCATGATGGGCAACTGGACTTGCCACCTCCAGCAGTGAGTGACGTTGGAAATACCAGCTGTCTTCAGTCCATCGGAGCTCTCAGTCTGGTGGAGTGGACAGACCGGCAGACTAACCAGGGAAAACAGTAGGAGGGTGGCTTTCAGGAGAGTGAGAGGCCCGAGGGCTTGCGGCTGGCGCAGGGCCACAACCCGACTCTCACCCACGTAAAGACATCACTTCTTGTTGGAAGTGGGTGTGCCAGAAGCGGAACCGAGGGTCCGGAACTAAAGGCAACAAGGACTCAAGCTACACCCGGACGGACGGCCTTTCAGGACGGCTCCACCTTGGAAGCCGACCGGAAAACCCCGACAGGCTGCTAGTTCCTCACGGAGGCATACTGTAGACTGGTGGTTGACGAGGGAACCGGGCGGCCTAGCGACTCCTCTCTGGGCAGCCAGGCCGCCTTCTCGCAGTTGAGGAGAGCTGTGGCGTTCCCCGCCGCGCAGAGTCCAGTGCGCAGGCGTGTGGGCGGAGCGGGCCCTTAAAGGGACCGCGGTGCGGAGTCGGAGGAGCTGGGGTCGCCAAGCGCGAGGTTCTCGGGCGGGAATGGGTACTAGGTGCCCCGAGGACCAGGCCCCGTTGGCACTGAGTTTGGATCTACTCTGCGGACGTGCCCAAGAGGAGCCGCAGGTTAAACGCGTCTCTTCCGGTCTCTAGCCCGCTTTGCTATGGCTCACGTTGGCTCTCGCAAGCGCTCGAGGAGTCGCAGTCGGTCGCGGAGTCGACGGGGGTCAGAAAAGCGAAGCAAGAAGAGTAATAAGGACGCCTCGAGGAACTGCTCAGCCTCCAAATCCCAGGGTCACAAGGCCAGCAGCACGTCTGAGGGTGAGGACCGTAGGGACAGGGAAAGGGATGTGCGGCTCTGTGCCGCGGGAGGCTTGCATCTGTCGGGCCCGCCCCCAGGGAGCAAGGGATTCGGTGTGGAACCCAGACTGAGGCCCTCATAGGGAGGAAGCTCGGTGGAGGGGAGGGTGTGCCTTATTCGTGCTTTAATGTGCTGGGCCTTTGAGGTCGGGCCTGGCCACCCTGCCAGGCACACAGTGACTTCCAGGATCCCAAAGAAGGTTCCGAAGATGCTCTTGGGGAGCCGGTTGGGAGGGTCCTACCGAGTAGAGGCTGCCCCAGAGTAGAGCAGGGTACAGAGGCCTTTTCTTCTCCCTGCATCACAGAGAGAAGCAAGCACAAGGCCCGGAGGACAGCGAGGTCCAGCTCTTCCTCCTCCTCATCCAGTTCTTCCAGCTCTGCATCGTCCTCATCTTCCAGCGATGGCCGGAAGAAGCACAAGGATAAGAAGAGGAACAAGAAGAAGAAACGGAAGAAGAAGCTAAAGAGGAAAGCCAAGGAGAAGGCAGTGGTGGTGCACCCGGTTGAGGCTCTGCCGGGCCCCTCACTGGATCAGTGGCACAGATCAGCTGGGGAGGACAACGATGGCCCAGGTACCGTGTGGGCCACCATGTGGTGGGGAGAGGGTGCCCTCCCCGGGTCTGACACCCCCTCTGTATTCTGTTCTAGTCCTGACTGATGAGCAGAAGTCTCGTATCCAGGCCATGAAGCCCATGACAAAGGAGGAGTGGGATGCTCGACAGAGTGTCATTCGCAAGGTGGTGGACCCAGAGACGGGACGCACAAGGTGTGGAGCAGCAGACACAGCTGCTAGTCCTGCCCTCAGTACAGTCGGGAGGATGTGCTCTTGGGGGTGGGATATGGGGAAAATGGTCATTTGTAGTGTGATATCCCAGCTGTTATTCCCTGTGCCCCTTGAGTAGTGGCAGGACTGGAAGTGCCCTGTCGTTTTTCAGATGCTTGCTGCGACAAAGGAGAGCCTACCTGAACTGTCTCCATTCTGTCCTGAGTAGTGGTTGGGATGAGTGGTCAGGCTCCCCCTGCTCGAGATGGTCGGGCTTGCCCTGGGGTTCCTTGGCTTGGGTGGTTTTGGTTCTTTTACTATGACATGAGAGTCCCAGACTCTTACTTGGTGAGCTGATCCCCTTTGACCCTACCCCCACCCCAGGCTCATCAAGGGAGATGGTGAGGTTTTAGAGGAAATCGTAACCAAAGAACGGCACAGAGAGATCAACAAGGTTGGTGTCACCACTCTGCCCATGCTGTGTCCACACGGTGTCTACACTCAGTATCTCATGCTTCTATCCTGTTTGCTTTCTCAGCAAGCCACCCGAGGGGACGGTCTGGCCTTCCAGATGCGAGCGGGCCTGCTCCCCTGAGGGCCCTGGTACCCCAGTCTGTAAACTACTGTTGGTGGCTTGGAGACAGATGGATCCAATTGCCTTTGCTCCTGTGGGTGCCCCCTAAGCACCAGACTGGGAGAGTGTAGTGTCAATATTAAATGATCTTGGTCACCGAGTTCCTGTCTTGTTGCTTTCTATACTGAGGGGCGGAACTATTGCCATTTGACTTCTAAAGAGATGTGCTTATTATCTTTGGAAAGCTGGCATGTTCTCTGGTGGTGAGCAAAAACTACTAGCCACCCTGCTCCTCCTCAGTTGACTCAACCAGGACCAGACCTGACCCTACCCTGGCTGAGTGAAACTCAGCTTTGGTCCTTAGATTGAACTCATCAGGCCATTGCCTGTGTCCTGTTCCACTGGAGCCAGGCTGTGTCCCCTGGGGAGCAGAGGCTAGCAAACGTACCTTACCGGGTCTGTGCGTGAGGTGTGTGCTGATGCCACAGTGGTTAGTTAGCATGTGTCATTGCAATGGATGTCCCCACACACAATCCAGGAGACCCACGGTGCCGCCACAGTAATGAGACCAGAAGGAAGCCTCCTGCTTCTTTAATTGGTGTAACGGACTGTGACACGGTATACAGAGAGCACACTCAGGCCAGACGATGCAAGGACAGCAGGGATGGGGTCAGGACAGGTTCACACATCGTCCAGAGAAACAGATGACAAGGACACATGGGAGGGGCTGAGATGTGACGATGTCACAGGGCAGGGTGGTGGGCAGCTCACACAGAACCAGGAAGGGGTCGGGGAGGGTTCTTTGCTGAATCCTTCTTTAGAAATCAAAGAGAAGGCAGGTGGTTGGTGCTGGGTGGCATTGAGGCTCAGTCCTGGGGACTGTGGGTGGGGAGGGAGTGACTAAGGCTTCTATTCTAACAGGCCTGGGGTGGGTGGCAGTCAGCAAGGTCTGCCTCACCCTTTGGTTACGAATGGCCAGGCCTGAGCCCTGCAGCTCAGCACCTGACACTGTAAACATTTTTGGTATTTTTAAGGGACTTTGACCTTCCTCTCTTAGTTTCTGTAAAAGTGGGGCTTCTTCAAGAGAATGAGCCAAAGGAAATTGTAAGGGAAGCAGAAAGCAGACTTGAGTGAAGTTTAGGGGAAGGCTGCCGTCTCACCATCTATGGCTAAGGGCCTGGGGAGAGCCCTAGGGGACTATTGCTGTTGTCCTTGGCATGGCTGGCAGCTGGGCAGGCAGGGACATTCGGAGCCACGAGGGGGCTGCCCAGGGGGAGAAACCAAGCCTGCTGATCCCAGGGCTTCCCTGGCCTTTATTGCAGGTGGCCTGAGGCTTCCAGGTGCTTCTCCCAATGGCTAGTCACCTAGGCTGAGGCAAGAAGGGGTGGGACTGCGGGAGGGGGCACTGGCCACTGGAACCCCTAGTGGGGCAGTGATTGTCGGGCCAGCAGCCTCCTTCAGAGGTGGGGAGTGGTGGGGCAGATATTGCACTTTCATTGTGACGGTTCCTTGGAATCTTGGTCCATAAAATAATCACTGCTTTATACAGAACGCTGGAAACAACAAAGCTACTTCTTAAGGGGGAAGACCATGAAGGTCTCGCCTCTCCAGACAGTTTTTTTTCTCTGCACAAAATAAATAGCTTTCTTTTTGTCTAGGCCCACCATGGCAGGGCATCTCACGCCCCTGAGATGCACATATCTCTACAGCAAAGTCAGCGGCTCCTGTACGCCTACCTACTCAGCCTAGCCGTGTGGCCCTGAGTCTCAGTCCAGCGTGGCAGCTCCTCAGGTAGAGCCCCTGTAACTGGACAGCTGGCCTGAGCTCGGTGGGCTCAGTCAGCACAGGGAAGGTGCAAGAGAATTGTGCTCAGTGCTGCGGGGAAGGCAGGGCTCAGACCCAGAGTGTGGGACACCCGTCCTTGTTTAGGGAGAAATAAAATGGCTGTCTGCCCTTAAGCTGACGAAGCAAGCTGTGGCTTCTTGGAGTAGACATTAAACGGAATGGCATTAAGAAAACCTAAGAGCTCCACCTGCCCCAGAGTAGGAAGTCGGTGGAATTGTGGGTCTGGTGAGGCGAGAAGCCCACAGCTTGCCGAGTGGACCAGGTGCAGGGCCCACAGGCCAGACTGAGTGGGACCCTGTCACAGTGCTGGGTGTTCCTAATGTAGCAGGCTGCACTGATGCTGAGCTAAGAAAAGGAAGCAGCCGCTGGCTGCCTGTTAAAAAACCTTATAGAAACCAGATGGAGAAGTAGAAAGGTGTAGAAACGCGGCGGGCAGCAGCCATGGCATGGAGCTCCAGCCCATGGCAGGCGAGGAGGTGGAGGTGGAGGCCAGGCTTCACAGGCCCAGCTGCCCAAGGTGGGTTCCCAGGAAGGAACTGGCTAAGCACTGTGCTGGCCTTGCGCCTGTGCTGTGCTCAGGACCCGGAATGACAGCAGTCCTGGGACTGCACTGAGCTCTGGGTGGGCAGGTGGGTGGGTGGGCAGCAGTCTTGAGACTGCCACTGGGCTGCCACAGTGCTGGCAGGCCAGGCAGTGGCAGAAATTAAGATTTAGCCTTTCTCTCCTGCTTGTGTGAAGATTTGCCACACTGGAATATTCTGTGTGGTGACAGGCCCTGGATCAGCAGATACTGGGTTTCATGCATGTCAACATGTCTGGAGCCAGAAGAGAGATGGTTAACAGGTCTCCACTCTCAAAAACCAGTGCAAAACCAGTGAGGTTGGACAGTTGAGAACCGGAGTCAACAAGAAGCAGGCTGGACCCCCGCTGGAACTGCTACCAAATGGGAAGGGGCGCCAGTGGACACAGAGGTGGTAGGCTGGGCTTTATGCCCATGCTTGGCACCAGGAGGCTGAGAGATCAACACAGGGCAAGATGTCCAGGAACGCCTCCCGGGCTGGGCTAGGTGGCCAATCCTGGTTCCTCTTCCATCATGGGCTGGACATCCTGCCAGTTTCCATGACAAGCTGGGCTCCTCAGAGCCTAGGGCATGAGGCAAGGCCGGGAGGACTGTGTTGTCATGGCCATGTCTTCCAAGGGGCCCTGGGACAAGCTCTCAGGCCACATCTGTGCTTGTCCCCAGCTACCTATGTGTGCACAGGTCAGGCCTCCCAGTGGGGCTGGTGCCCTGGCCTAGCACCATGGAGACCACAGCGCCTCCTAATGGTGTCCTACTTGGGTCCTGTGGCTGCCCCGGGTTCGAGGCGGCCTGTTATGGCACGGCCCCAGCAGCTGGCCGCCACACTCATGCTGCGCTGGCCCCGCTGCTCACTGTCCATCTGGCTCTGTGTCCGATCGTGCCGATGGCTGGGCCCACTGGGCTGGGCTGAGATGGTGCGGAGCAGGTGGTTCCGGGAGCGCAGGAAGTCACCCTGGCCAGGTAGGCCAAAGCTGCCCTTGCGCAAGGCCATACGTGTGGCCGTGTTTCGGGCTGGACGTGCCCGATGATTGTACTTGAGCTGGGCCAGGTGTGCCGCATAGCCGTCCGTGATGAACTGTAGAGGAGCGATGGGGTAGGTTGTTAAGCAGCCTGGTACTCCCCAAGCTCCCCACGTCCCTTCAGTGTACCCGACTCACCTGGCACTGTTGCTGCAGCTTCTTGGTGGGCCGGCCCACAATGTAGATATGCATGGGAGACAGGCTGATGGAGTTATAGACTGCCACATCCTTTGTGGAACCGTAGGCCGCATGCGCACGCAGGTGCAACTGTGGATAAGACAACCATGGGCACAGGCTGGGTCTTCTAGCCCTCCCCTCCTTAACCCAGTGCTCCCAGGCCCCACCTCAGAGATGAGCAGCTTCAGGAAGTTAGCCTTGTGCCGCAGCGGGTCATGCACCAGGCCATCACAGAAGGACACCACGCCGTGAGGGAAGTTGTGCTGAGCCAACCATGCCACTACCCGCTGCTTCTGCATGTCCGGTCGGCCAGTTACATAGATGATGAGGTAGCCCAGGTCCTGCCAGTGTCTGCAGAGGCAAGGGGCAGGTGTGTCCCATGGCTGCTCTCCTTGAGCCTCCCTCTCTCCTGCCCAGCTAGAGCTCATTTGGGCCATTGAAAAGTACTTCTTCAAATGAAAATAGATCCATATCTATCACCATGCACAAAACTCCAGTCCAAATGGATCAAAGACCTCAACATAAAACCAGCCACACTGAACTTCATAGAAGAGAAAGTGGGAAGTACATTTGAACGCATTGGCACAGGGAACCACTTCCTAAACATAACCCCAGCAGCACAGACACTGAGAGAAACAATAAATGGGACCTCCTGAAACTGAAAAGCTTCTGTAAAGCAAAGGACACAGTCAACAAGACAAAATGACAGCCTACAGAATGGGAAAAGAATTTCACTAACCCCACATCAGACAGAGGTCTGATTTCCAAAATATACAAAGAACTCAAAAGAACAAATAATCCAATAAAAAAGAGTACAGACCTAAACAGAGAACTCTCAACAGAAGAATCTAAAATGGCTGAAAGACACTTAAGGAAATACTCAACATCCTTAGTCATTAGAGAAATGCAAATCAAAACAACTCTGAGATTCCATCTTACACCTATAAGAATGGCCAAGATCAAAAACACTGATGACAACTTATGCTGGAGAGGTTGTGGGGAAAAGGGAACACTTCGGCATTGCTGGTGGGAATGTAAGATGGTATAGCCCCTTTGAATATCAGTATGGCAATTTCTCAGAAAATTAGGAAACAACCTTCCTCAAGACCCAGCAATACCACTTGGGGTATATATCCAAAGGATGCTCAATCGTGCCACAAGGACATGTGCTCAACTATGTTCATAGAGGCATTGTTTGTCAAAGCCAGAGCCTGGAAACAACCTAAATGCCCCTCGATCGAAGAGTGGATAAGGAAAGTGTGGTACATTTACACAATGGAGTTCTACACAGCAGAAAAAATTAACATCATGAAATTTGAAGGCAAATGGATGGAGCTAGAAAACATCATATTGAGGTAACCCAGACACGGAAAGACAAATATCACAGGTACTCACTCATAAGTGGCTTTTAAACATAATGCAAAGAAAACCAGCCTACAAACCACAATCCCAGAGAATTTAGACAACAGTGAAGATCCTAAGAGAGACTACCTGGATCTAATCTACATGGGAAATAGAAAAATATAAGATCTCTTGAGTAAATTGAGAGCATGGGACCTTGGGAGAGGATTGAAGGGGAGGGGAGAGACAGGGAGGGGAGCAGAGAAAAATGTAGAGCTCAATAAAAATCAATTAAAAAAAAAAAGAAAAGTACTTCTTTAGTTAGTCCTTGTGGTGCCCACCTGCCCTGATGGTAATCCCAGATACTCAGAAGGCTGAGGCAGGGGGGTGGCAAATTCAAGGCAGCCTAGGCAATTATTTAGTGAGTGAGACCCTGTCTCAAAAAGTGAAAGGAGAGGAGGTCGAGGTCTGTGCATGGGAGAGTGCCTACACTTGCCTTGTATGAGCAAGGCCCCGGTCCAGTGCCCAGCACCACACAGAAAAGAAGAAATGCATCTTGGCCAGGGTTGAACAGTGGTATGAGGGTGAACAGCAGTGTCAAAGCTCTCTGGACTGAGCTTGGGAGGCAGGTACCCTAGGTACCCTCAAAGGAGGCATCCTTGGAACTGGATTGGCATTAAGTGTGCCGACAGCTTGTTTGACGGTACACCAGTCAGTGGGGCACCGGCTCAGGTCCTCAAGGCTTGCTGTGTGCCGTATCCTTCACTTGGCTTGCAGCCCACCCACCTTCTGACAGCCACACCAGGCCCCTAAAGGCCACTCACCGCACCACGTCCACAGCTCCCGCGCGCACCTTGGGGTCACTGCCCATGATGGACACACTGGCAGCAAAGGAGCCATCGATACTGAAGACCACAAACTCTGTGCCCTTGGGGAGCACGGTGATGTAGCTATCGGCAAAGGTGTGGTCTCCCCTGGTGGTCAGGGATAGCTCGTCAAAACTAGCCAGGGCCCACTCCCAGCCCCACCCTCCCACATTCGAGGCTGGCCTTGCTCTGCCTGCCCCACCAGAGGCACATACCTGACCACCATCTTGATGGGATAGACGCCCACCCCCAGGCGGTGTGTTTCTGGAATGGTGTAGGAGACACGCCCACTGCTGTTGGTCACCAGAGTGTCCAGGTATAGCCACTCACCTGAGGGTGGCTGCATCATGATGTGCACATCCACCTGAAACCACCAGGAACACTGCTTACAAACCGGCCATGGCCGGGCCTCAGTCCCTGGACCCTGCCAGGAGAATGGAAGGACTACCCCAGGCACCAGGTCCTCACCTTCTCCCCAGTCAGGGTGACCATGTCCAAGGGCCCATACATGAACCGGCCTGTCACAATCTGTGGGCCATCCTCATTGGCAACTGCATCATTGATCCGGTGGTTGGCTGTCACATTCTGGGGAGGGAATGCAAGGTGAGGCAAGGAGGGGGGATGGAGCTGGGGTCTTCTAGGCTCAGTTAATACCTCTGTGAGTGGGTCTGAGGGCTGAGCTTGGGTTCTGAGCTAGGTAGCCCATGCTGGGTCCAGCCAATAACCAGCCAGAGAGGGAGACAATCTTGCTGTGCTTTCTTCCCTCCCAGCTCCTACCTCACTCCTCATTGGTCAGATGAGATGGCTCACAGCAGTGTGATGTAGCTTCTTATTTCATGGGAATAAATAGGATGACGTCTGGGGCCTAGACACCCGGAAGACCCTCACCCGCAGCTTGACATGGGTCCTCTTGCGCTGCCACTTCTCTCTGGGTTGTGAAGGTGTGAATACTGATACCTCCTTGCCGTCCAGCTCCAGAATGCTGGAGCTGTCATGCCGCATGACCTGGGGAACAGAGTCAGGCTGGGGGGCAGGCTCAAGCTTAGATGGCTGCTCTGGAAAAGGCCCAGCATCTCCAGGAGATGGCAATGGACATCTGGCAGGGTCTATCAAACCCCTAACTCCAACCAGCTCCCATCTCTGCTGTGCATGTGCACGCTGCCCCACCCCAGCACTCTGTAGGCTCCAGGCACCCAGTGTAAGGCCCAGTTGTGCCTGGGTAGTAGGTACCTGTCTCAGCAGAAAGGAGACAACATCGGTGGACTCCCAGTAGCTGGCATGGAAGAGGTGGGGCAGGGCCACTGTGGGGAAGGCTGTGAGGGCGTCGGGGCAGTACAGGGCATAGTCAATTCGCTTCTGGCCCCACCACTTGGCAGCAACTGCCGGGAAGAAGCCAGGAGGAAGGGTTGTGATTGCACTCTTGGACTCCAGGACAGAGGCCCGAGTGAGTCATCTGGCATTCAGGCCTGTTCACCTCAGACTAGCCCTCCCTCCAGGTGCAGTCAAAGCAGGTTTTCTCCCAGGCTGGTGGCAGGCAAGCAAGAATGTGTACAAAGTGCCCTCAGGTAGCCTTGCCACCTGGAGTAAAAAAACCACGTGGCAATGCCAAGGGGCATGAGGATTTCTGGAGGAGGATACGCGGTCCCAGTGCTGTTGATGGCAGAGAAGCGGCCCTTTCCTAGACCCTGCCCAGGCTCTCTCTGTTTTCACTGCTTCAAGGCTTGGACAAGTGAAAGGAGGCACATAGAGACCTTGGCTTGACAATTCTGCAAGCTCGCTGTCTTTCCAGTGTCTTGCCTGCTGCAGAGGGGGAAGGGTGAGTGTGAGGTCCAGGGATCTCAGTGTCCTCCCTCAAGGGAGAAATAGCATGAGGAATGCCATGCCTGGTGACAGCACATAGGTGCCCATATGCTGGTGCCTGTTTCATGAGGCCTAGCTCCCCTGAGTTCTCCCCATGGCCTGCAAGATAGGACTCCCAGCCGGGCAGTGGTGGCGCATGCCTTTAATCCCAGCACTCGGGAGGCAGAGGCAGGCGGATCTCTGTGAGTTCGAGACCAGCCTGGTCTACAGAGCTAGTTCCAGGACAGGCTCCAAAACCACAGAGAAACCCTGTCTCGAAAAACCAAAAAAAAAAAAAAAAAGATAGGACTCCCAGGTAGCTCCAGCCCCGCCCTCTCCTCTCCACCCAAGGCAGTGTGCCCTGTTAACCTCAGCAGGAGCCAGCAGACAGGGCCTAGCCGTGGCTTCTAAGACATGCCTGGCAACAGTGAGTGATCTTGGGTTAGAGGGGAAAGTGCTGTGGCTGGGGTACCTTCTCCGATGTCCAAGTCAGGGAGGCAGGGGAACCTCTCCAGGTTGGGGCTCACCTGCCTTGCCCTGGCACGGGGACCCTGAGTGGTAGGGGATGGGGAGGGCAGGGCGAGCAAGGATAGGCGCCTGACACTGGGGGTGTGGCTGAGCGATGAAGGACCCTCTGAGGAGCAAGAACAGGGGAATTGTTGAGCCACACACACACATACACCAGGGGCCCCTACATTGGTAACAGAGCAGAGAGGATATGAGGAAAGAGCTAGGACCCAACCAAGGGAAGACCCTAAAGAAAGTTGAAACCTTAGAAACTCCTGCAGAGTTCCCAGTCTTGCCCAACTGCTCTGACCACTCCCTCCTAGTGAGGTCACCGCAGGCTGGTACTACTGACCAGCCACTGTGTGGAAGTACCCTGGCTTAGCACCCACTTCCTGCCAGCTAGACACTGCTATCACCCTGTCCTCAGGGATAGCACTCACTCTGGGCAATGCTGGATGCTGTGTAGTTCTCGGCCATGCCTGACACCTGACTGGCAATGCTGATCTCACTGGCTCTGCGGAAACCACGGCTGGTAGAGGCTGTGCCAGGTGATGAGGGGGCTGCATGCTCTTGGAAGACTGTGTTGTGAGTCTGGAGCGCATCCGCTGTGGAGGGACAGGGACAGAGATTCAGGTAAGAGAAGCCCTGCCTGACCCTAGGTCTCCCAGCAACGGGAGAGGCCAGCTTGCCGGGTCCGATGTGACCAGGGTGCAGCTGGTTTAGGGCCTTGAGAGCCAAGGGCCTGAGCTGAGGCAGGGAGGGGGAGGGCTGGGCAAAGAAGGGTGGACAGATGGACACAGACATGGGGCAGGGAGGCAAGGCATGGGTTCCTGCCCTCCTTGGCCACTTCTTCCCATATTTGGTTCCATAGTTGCTCTCTTGGACCAGCATGGACCAGCCCACAGGTTATTAGCATGGCCTTGGCAGGGGCCTTGGGCAGTTTCCTAAGATGATGTGTGTAGGCTGAGGACCGAGAAGAAGGGGGACCCCAGAGTGGCCCTCACACATTGGCTAGGACCCAGGCTTCAGGCAGAACAGAACAGGGCTCAGCTGGAGTAACCAGGCTGGATAATGTATCAAAGGGCCTGCACACTCTCAGGAAGGGAGGGGTGGAGACCCAGAGGCCCAACTCCTTGACAGCACTAAGGTTTTCTAGCTAAGGGGTGAGGAGTGGCTGCTTGAGGCCCCACTCTATGTCGTGTCTGCTTCCTGCAGCCTCGGGAAGGTGAAACAGCACCCTTGGGAAGGCACATGCCATCTGACACTGGGACAGCCTCAGCTTTAGATCATCATGTACAGAAAGCACTAACTTCCCGTGGCCATGTCCTTGCTATGAAGGTCCCACTGACTCTGGAGTGGCCAGAGAGGGCATGAGGGGGTAGAGGACCAAGGGACAGCAGCCAAGCAGACATCAGTCACTAGGAGTGGGGGTACACACACTCAGCACAGCCCGGGCTCTGGCGGGGCCCATCCTGCCAGGTGAGCGCGGGAACAGGGACACTGGTCTCCAGGAAGCTGTCCCCGTGGGGGAGAGGGGCCAGGGAGCCGCCCTCCAAGACCAGCTCTGGGTTTCTCTGCACGGTCTCTACTGGAGGCAGATGGGAAGAGAGCAGAGAGGACAAGAACAGACACTCAAGTGGGCCATCTACACACGTGCTGGCACAAACAAGGCTCCTCGAGGACCAGGACATGACAACATGATGCCAGGATACACGCTGGAGCAAGAGGATGGGCCAGTCCCTCCCATACTCCCGGCCATCTCTGGGCCAGCTGCCTATCACAGTGGGCCCGGCCTACAACACCTCAATTTGCAGAAGGCCTGTAACTCCTTCCCCATTGGGTTGGAAGCCCTAGGCAGTAGGGAAGGGACTATGGCCCTGGCTGTTGCTGGGAACCCTCAGCCGGCTTCGATAGGCAGAAGTCTCTCTTGCCCCACAGGGGTCAGGGAGGAAAACTACATGTGCACCTCAGCAAGTGTTTAGATGGAACAGATGCCCAGTGGGGACGGGGGTCTGATGCTGCTTCCCTTTGGGAATACCTAGTATGTCGGGGGCTATACCATAGCAGTTACAGCTATCCCCAACTTGAAAACAATCCCCACCTTCCTGGGGAGCCTCACCCAGCAGTGTGGAGCAGCCATCCCCCAGCGGGTAGCGCTGGTATCGGGGGATGTTGAAGGGTGGCAGGGTGTGGAAGCGCCGCTCCAGCAGCGGTTCTAGGCGGGAGGCTGAAGGGTCCGCAGGGTGGAAGAGGTTGTATACTTGCTGACAAGCTGGTCGCAGCTGGAAAACTGGGAGTGGAGGGTGCAGAGAAAGGAGACTTTGGGTAGTAGGTGGGGGCCTGGGGCCCAGGCACCCTTTGCCATTTTTTAAAATCAATTTGGGATCTGTGTGGTTCATTGTCCACTTATTAATAAAGATAATTATTTTTTTGAGACAGGGTCCCACTATGTAGCCCCTGCTAATACTGAACTGGAACTCTCCCTGCCTCAGTCTCTCTGGGCTGCGACAAGATGTGCCATCATGCCCAGCTCCAATTTATTTTTGAGTTGGAGAAATGATAGTAACTTTGGTAAGACAGTTTGAGGGAATGTGTTGAGCAGCAGAGCGGAGGGCTCCATGTGCATTTTCAACTGGGTGTCATAGGAACACAGGCTGAAGTCACGGCCACCCCCACCCCCACCCCATGTTTGCCCACTCCTAGGCTGTGTCAAGTGTGTGTCTTCCCTGGGAATTAGGCACCTCCCTTCTAATCCACATGAGCACACACTAAGCTTTCTGAACTTTGTCTCTGCACACCAGCATGTGTGGCGCCACCTTATTCTTCCTCAGGGTGGCAGGGGATCCCACAAAATGGTCTTTGCATGTGTGTGAGAATCTGGCCCTATTCTGCAGGGAGACAGCTGCCCTGGGGAGTATGCTCAGTTGTGGAGTGCCCTTAGGGCTAAGACTTTCCCTCACCAACGGGGCTGCTGTTGCACCTATAATCCAGCCCCATAGTTCACCTGCTAGAGCTTTGTTCATCTAAGCCCCTCTGAACCTGTTGCTCTTCTGCCACTGGGGATACAGCAGCACATCTCTGGGGCTGTGCTGGCTAACCCTGGCAAGGATCAGGGATTTCTAGGATTGCAGGAAACTGCCCTACTACCCATCTCTATAGACTGTGAGGTACTACGGCCTCATCTGTCTCTATGGGTGAACCCTACACCAAAGACTGGTCTCTTTTTTCTGTCCTCCCTGACCTGCTGTGCATTCGGTCTGCTTCAGGGGACCTTAGAGAGAGGTACGAAGTGGTTTCAGGGATGGGCAGGTGACTGAGCTGCTGGAGAGGTGGAGAAGGGCAATGGAGATATTGAGAGGGTTGGCATGTGGCCATAGCCTTGTGACTGACCCATGGAGTCTCCTGTCCAGTTCATGTAACCTGTCTTATCCCTGCAGGCCTCTCACCATCCAGGGAGGGGACGACTGTTTTCCTCAAGGCTAGGACTAGCCCCAGTGGGCACCCGAAGAGAAAGAGGTCGGCGATCTCGAAGTCAAACTTGCCCAGGGCCCCGGCACCGTCCAGCATCGTAGAACTGCTTGAGCGGCGGGAGCTGGGCTCGTTCCTCAGTACACTGGCATGAAGGCTGCAGTGGGGGACATGCAGGTCACCCAGGGTCAGCTTCACAAGGGTCAGGCTGGGTTTCACGGTCTCTTAGGGACTGAGCCCTGTGCTGTCATGAGTGCAGGGTTACCTGCTGGGACACTCCTAGTGATAGTGGGTCACAACCTCTTCAGGGAGCCTCCTGCCTTTAGATACCACGACTCCACCTCACTCCCACCCTCAGGACAGTGTGTTTCCAGGGGCTAAGGGTGGCCCTTGTTTACAGGACCACAGTACCTGGTAAGCTGGGAAGTCCTTCAAACAGGAACCCCCATAACAGCGTGCATGCAACTGGCATGTGGATTGGTGAAGGAGTACCCTGGTTCCTCCATGTTGGGCCTTTCTCCTAAGTAGTATTCTCAAACCCTACCTGGACAGGAAGGCCTGGTGCTGCTGGATGGTGTCCAGCTCATAGGTGGATGAGTCGCTCCTTTTGCGGGGCAGCTGCCTTCTGGGGTCCTCGGTGCCATTGCTGCGGGGGATGTCAATGTTGCTGCGGCTCAGGTGCCGACTACTCTCCAGGCTGGAGCCTCCGCCACCGCCACTACCACTGGAGCAGTGTGCTGCATTCACCAGGATGCCCGGGGACAGCAGGTCAGCGTCCTGGAATGGCCATGGAGGCTCACTGCCAGGTGGTCCCCAGCCTAGGCCCTTCTTCAGTGTTCTGTGAACCCCTCCCTCCTGACTCCAGGCCCTGCTGGCCACTGCCCAGCTGCAGGCTTCTCACCCAACCAGAGGGGAAAGTCTTGTCTCCCACTGCCCCTCAGACTACTGGCTAAGTCCTAGCAGCCTTCATTCCAGGACTGGCTTGGCATACAGTGATCTCTCCCAGGTGATGGCCACTCTACAGCTGGAAGACATCAGGGTCAGACAAAGAGGGGAATAGGGTGTGCCCATCTCACCTCCTAGAACCAGAGTTGTTCCATGCAGTGCAGACCCTGGTGTGTGAAGCCACATGCTCTCCTGGGCTCTAACACACTGCAACGGTTCTCCAGACCCCAAGCTCTAGCCTGCCGCCTGTGCTCACGCGCACCAGCAACCTGTGTCCTTCCCATCTGTCTGCTGGGGGACACTGAGGTACACTTTCAGCTCTTTTGGGCTGCTGTTGACCTGCCTTGGGTATTGTTCACTTAGCCTGAGAGCCTGAGACCCAGGACATATGCTCTCTATGTGTCTCCTAGCCCTCTCATTCTCCTGTTCTGGTGGGCAACTCCTGCTGGGCCTCATGGGCTTGGACATTTTGAATGGACAGAAAAGACAGAGCATGGATTGTGGTGTGCAAGTCAGTTCCTCAGGGCTCTGGCTGGGCATGCTGATTGCTTGGTGTCCTACAGCAGGAAAGGCAGCCAGTCTCCGCAGTACATCAGAGATAGCAGGCCTTAGTGGGGGTCTGGGAACAAAGGCCGCTCCACCCTCTGCCCCTGCTTAGGTACCTGCATGCTGACCACACTGCCCCGGCGGCTGCTGCTTTGACTCTCAGACACTGGCTGGCCACTGTAGCATAAGGCATCAAACGCCAGGATACCCCCAACACAATCTCCAATCAGGCAGACCTGGAGGCAAGATGGTAGAGGCCTGAGTCTTGCTTGCTTGCTGGGTTGCTAATTGGGAAAAGCACCTCCACCCTTGGCTCCCCCTGGTTCTTTGCCAGCCCACCCTGGAAGGTCTTTCCCTACCTTCTGTCACTACTCACCTGTCCGTTGAAGGTCACACCTTCCTGGGACTTGATAAAGTCTCCATAGGCCAGGTTAGCCCGCTGAATCACTGTAGCAACTGCCTCCTGATACTGGGGTGAAGAAGTGGCCAGCAGGGGCAGGGCAGCCAGGGGGATGTGGTCCTGGCTGCTAGACAGACAGCCCTCATCATGGCCGTAGGGGCTGAGGCTGGGGGGAGGGGCTGTGTCAGCAGAGGGCAGGTAAACTCAGCTTGACCCAAAGGTCTCCCCCATCTAGAAAGCAGGTCAAACAGAGCTACCTGCCCCAGAGTACTCATGCAGACACTTCCAGGGAGGCCTTGAGCAGCCTCCGAGAGCCAGGGCCACTGAGCAGACTCAACCCAAGGCAGGCCAGCATCCCTACTCTACAGAATTGAACATGAACTCAGCCTGAGGATGGTCCTCCTAGAATCTGAACTTATCTTGTCGGCACAGGCTCTGTGGCCCCCAGGCTGAGGGATGGATAGTAGAAAGGACAATCTGGACAGAGGACCTAATTCTGGGGAGTCACATACTGTTCAGGGTTTCAGGTGGAGACAGCTGTGGTTGCTTCTCCCTGCGGGGCATGATGGGTGTTGGCAGGCATTTGCCACTCACTTGGAGACAAGGGCGAAGGCGTCAGCACAGATGGGTGGGCAGGGCACCAGGCGGATAGCTAGGTGGCCTAGGGCACTGGGGTAGTGCACACGCATGACGGTGTCGAACACGTTGGTGATAGTATTGGTGTCACCCTGCTTGGAGCTGGGGTCCCCGGCTCCAGTGTCCAGAATGGTGCCTCCATGCAGCACCAGCAGCAGCACGTGAATCTTGGAGGGTGGCGCGGCTAGTGGCTGGCTCACCTCATCCTGCATGGGCAGTGGTGGGTATGAATTCCTTGCCAGGCACCAGATGCCCTAGTCAGTTTTTGTCGTGCTGGGAATTGAACTTAGGACCTCATACATATGTGATAGGCAAACATTCTACCCCTAAGCTAAATCCCCAGATAACCTGGCTTCTGGTGATCTGGTTATGAGGTCTGGGTTCACAGCCTCAGCCTTCCCTTGAATCCCTGCAAGGACAAAGACTGGAGGAGGTGATGTGGCCTGACCAGGGTCACAGCAGACTCAAGAAAGGGTATCTTCTAGAGAAACCACCAGGGTTTCAGGCACCAGCTTCTGCTTGGGCAATCAGGCCTCTGGATGCCTGCTGCATGTCTGCTTTTAGATATAGGTCTGGTTTGGCCCAAATAGTGAGGCCATGCTGGTCCAGAGACAGAATCATTAGGAGTGGCCGAGGCAAGGGAAGTAGTCTGGCTCTGAGGTCCTCCACTTGTCACTCAGTCCAAAGCCCTGTTACTTCCAGACTCTAAGACCAAGATCCTCAAGAACAGAGGGATCCTAGTAGAGGAGGGGTCCCAGCACACTGCAGCAGGACAGGAGAGGAAGAGCAAACCACAAACCTACCTTCCTGCTGACCAGGCCTACCATGAAGTCAAAGTGAGACCCTAGGATAATGCTCAGCTATGCAGGGGGGTACAGAGCTATTCCTTTCATAGACAAGGTGGTAGGTTGGGGAGGCCCAGGCACTGGTCATACGGCTCATTAGCACCAGGAGAGAATAGCCCCCGAAGCTCCTGCTAGTTCTCCTGGCAGCCCTGGCTGTGGCCCCGTCCCTGAGTTCCAGGACATGTCTGAGAATGAGCCCTGGGGCGTGGGAGTAGATGGGAAAGAGAGTAGAGTGTGCTCATCCTCCAGGGGCTGGGGTAGAACAACTGCACATTCAGGGACTGCCCACCACAGGCTGGCCTGGGCCACTCCCGTCAGGACCAAGTACAGGGACTTCTCCAATACGATGAGCACAAGGTTACGGGAAAAGTATCTACAGCAGCCTGCCAGCTCCTTGACAGGGTGGTGCAATTCAGCTATACTTGTTACCTGAGGGTGGGTGGGACTGGACTGGTGGGGTGTCCAGATTGTCCTCCGTGCACTTATCAGGCTGGACTCCTCACTGGTTAACCCTTCAGGAACCCCCATAAGCCCAGAAACAGCTTTCTTCACATCCAGCCTAAGACAGGAGCTCCCCCTGTCCTGAACTCTAGTGGGAACAGAGCTCACAAGAGTAGTGAAGGCAGCTATGGGGGGCCCGGGGACCCCCCCCCCCCCCCCCCCAATCAATGTTCCTATCAAGCCATCCTTCCACGAAGGAAGGTTCCGGTTTGGGGGCTAGTATGGGCTGAAGGGTCTGACTTTGGATGGCAGTCGCCAGAATCAGTGCTGGGCTCCTCCAAATGTACATCCCAAGACAGATCCTGAGCCTCAGGCTCCACCCCTCTCCTGGGGGACAGTCAGAGCTGTGTGCGCTGAGTTGGAAGGCCCTCTGCTTGCTTTGTCTAACATTAAGCAGCAACAACTGACAATCGTTCCCTTCATCTACTACCCCTTCTAGACCTCAAAGGAGAAGCCCCAGGAGGGAAGAGGTGTGCCTGCCTCTCCTGGGCCCTCCAGGGAGACCAGAGTTCCCATGGAGGTGCTATATCCACCTTGGGCAGCCTGCAAACAGCAGGGCAGTGACTGTGACCGCAGCATAGGACAACCCTGGCCAGGCCTGGCTCCTGCCCCAGTGCAAACAGCTCTGACGGCCTGCAGGTGGAAGGAGCACGAGCTTAGCAAAGAACCCCCAAAGCGGACACAGGCTCCAGAAAGACGACTTTATTGGACACACTGAGTTAGGTCTGACTCCAAGGGCCACAG
Organism: Neodon shergylaensis; assembly: GCA_025134845.1. Lineage (NCBI taxonomy): Eukaryota > Metazoa > Chordata > Mammalia > Rodentia > Cricetidae > Neodon > Neodon shergylaensis. The sequence goes on along the minus strand of JABTXL010002731.1, from coordinate 5,285,278 downwards.
CCATGTCACTTCTGCCTATGAGACTTTTGCTTCCTTCCTTTGCTTCCTTTTCTCTTCTGGTGCCACCAAAAGGATGGGAACATGGTGAAGTTCTTAGCATTACTCTGGAATTTACAAGGTTCTCATTGTATTTTCCCAAAGGAGGAGCTTGGTCAAGGTTTTTCTTGGGGGCTGTCTGCTGTCCTTGGTTCTCAGGAATATCACAGAGATGGGGCTAGCTGGTGTCTCCACAGGAAGGTGGCAGGGAAAGGGACCCCAGCCTCTCTGGTGAATGTCTGGCTCTGGGGAGCTTTGCCTCTGTACTGGGCCCCCAGCCCCCAGTCCCCTCCCCACAGCCTTAGTCACTCAGTGTCAAGAGCACCCACCTCAATGATGTTCAGCTGCTCCACACTGGAGGCCACTCTGAACTCAGGGCCACTCTGGCCGTATAGACCATCTGCAACACAGAAGCCACACTAACTACTGGTGTTGTGGACACCTGGTAGCCAAAGGGAGCTGTGGCCCAGGAATCCCGCAAACCCCTGGGACCCACCATTGTGTGAGAACTGGGTAAGACAGGAGTAGGCCACACCCTCACCCCCCAGGCTGGTTACCCTGTGGGTCCTCAGGCTCTGGATTTTCCATTTTGTCCATGAGGTCATTGGAGTTCCATTTAGTGATGTCCTTGGGGAATACTTCCTCATTGTACGGATCCTCTGGGGGAGAAAGAGAGACTTCAGTGGGGACTGGGGACATACTGAACCTCCTATGTTCCTGGAGTCCGCATGCCTAGTGTTCTCAGCTCTATCTTAATAGGACAGCCAGGCAGCTGCAAACCAACTGGCCAATCACAGAAATTCCCATCCACACCATATTAAAGGGACATGTAGTATATTCATTATGCTGTGGGCACTCACTATTTAATTCTAAAATATTCCCATCACCTCGAATAGAAGCTTCATGCTTGATGACAAGCAGTCAGGCCTCACAGCATAACGAACTCTCGTCCAGGCCTCTGCTGACTCTGGGCATTTTCAGTGGACACAGTCACACACTGTATGGTCTTCCGTGCGTGACTGTGTCCTCACAGCTCTGTGCTTTTGAGGTTTGACTTCTCTGCAGAGTGTGGTGGCGCCTCCTTCCCTCTGCAGACCTACCCTTGTCCATGTTTATCCATTCACAGCTGATGCTGTTTAACGTCCAGAAAGACAACAGCTCAGGGAAGGTGCTGCTGTGAACATGTCACCCAAGACTGGACTCTCATTTCTGCTTCCCCAGAACTGCTCCCAGGGTCGGGCAGCTGCCTGGGCTCAAGCTCATGCTGGCCGCCCTCTCCTCCTTGGCTCCTGGGCAGGACCTGAGAAGCCTGCTGCTTTGGCAGCTATGCCTTTGCCCTACAGTCTTTTTCAACATGAGGTGTTTTTCCTCTTTCAAGGAAAAAGAGCCAGCTGGGAAGACACCCTTCTCCATTCTTGTCAAGTGCAGACATTGGCTCAGGAGTCCCCTGTGGCCCTTTTCCAGGTTGTCTAACTCCAGGACAAGCCAGGACACGGACTCCCCCATGTTCTCTCCCTGTAGGTACGGCTGGCCAGGTAATTAAGATGTCACATGTGGGCAGCTCCTCTGCCCCTCCATGCTAGGACACAGGACGAGAGGACCCTGCTTTTCAGCTGTGGGCATGCTCTCATCATTCTGCACTCCTGTTATTTGTGTGCTCTGGGGCTGGCGGGGCTGCCAGCATGCAGCAGCACCCATCTTCCCGGGCTTGCCTGCTGGCCCCTTTGACTTTGTTGAGAGCATCTTTGTGGTTTCGTGTAAGGCAGTGCTTGCATTTTCCGGCACAGGTGAGCAATTGGCTGTGTGCCTGCTGTACTTATTGCCATTAGTGGGAAAATGGTTAAGTTCATCTAGTTTCTGCTTATTGCTTTTTCTAAAGTATCCACACTAGATGCATATTAATTTACATTAATTTAATGAAGAAAAGCAACAGCACAATAAAACAAGCACAAAAAATGAGGATGCTGTTAAGTCATACTTATGGAGATAAATTAATCTGGGAAAGGCTTTGGTAGAACTCTGTGTCATTTATGAGGTGGGGGTAGGTATGGCTATGTAAGTATACATACGGCTATGTATGTATACATACGGCTATGTAGGTATGGGTAGGTAGAACCTACCTATTCCTGTTCAAGAGAACAGCACTCTCCTTCTATGCCCTAAGTCCTGACTTAGACCCTAAACTCAAGTGAGGTGGCTTCCCAGTGACCTCATCTCATTCTCTGTGTTCTACACCCAAGCCCCAGGCTGCCCCCTGTGACGGTGTAGGTACAGGTCACAGGAGCAGTACAGTGACAGGTGCTTCATACCCTTTAACAATTCTTTGCATCTGGTCCCAGAAGTCCCCACAGGCTGTAGGAGCTGTCTACCTACCTTGTGCATCAAAGAACTCATCTTCCGAGCCTTCATCGGAGTCCCTGGCGATGCTCTGCATCCTCCACTCTGAGATGCTATGTCTGGAGGGGCTGGCTGAAAGGCAAAACCCTTGTGTGATGGTCTGGCCTGCAGAGAAAAACTCTGTTGAGCCAGTCACAGCAGGCAGGGAATTGTGATGGCAGCTTGGAGGGCTAAGTGGGCACCATCAGAAAAGTTCACTCTAGATAGAAATGAAGAAAGCAGGGGCTGAGTGTCTAGGGCCCACCTATGTAGACCACTTGGCTGCCTTGTCTAGGGAGAGCTTAGGGTGTATGCTCAGAGTAGCGCTGGACCTGACCATGTTACAGGGGCTTGACTGGCTTCACGTTGTGGTCCAGGATCTGATACCTTGAAGATGTCTTCTCTTACTGGGAGGCCTACCAGAATCACTCCCCAGAGTCACGAAGTTACAGACTGTCTGTCTGGGGCTTACAGGTAAGTCTGGGGGTGCTGCGTGGAAGAGGCAGCTTCACTTCATGGTAAAGTCCCACCTGGTACCAGTTAGAACGTGAAAGGCTCCACAGAGTTAGCTCTACTATGTCCAGAGGAAAGACCCAGAACTACAAGGATGCAGCAGTGGCATGGCTAAGCCTTGAATCAAGGCAGGAACCCCAGCTCACCTCCCCGCTTGGAGGATCTCGAGGACTTGGAGGAGGTGGACCACTGCTTCTTCAGGCCCCGGCCCAGGGCCTCCCCATTGCTGCTGCTGGGTTCAGAGGCTGCTGTCGATGCCTGGACCTGAGGGGAGCTGTCCTTGCAGAGCTCCGACGTTCCTTCATTCTCTGCATACTGGGCCATTTTTCGGGACAGCATGAGCTGTACTTCCCTTTCCAGTTCTCGGATGTTCTCCATGGTCAGCCCATACCATTCATCCTGCCAGCACCAGGCCTGCCGGTGGGCCCGCACCATCACCCTCCGCAGGCCTGTACAGAGCCGGGGGACAGAGGCCGTGTGCACGGGGCACAGCGTAGGTCAGCTCGAAGTCACTGCTTATTTGTGCCTCAGTTCCTCTATTGCCACCCTAGAAAACTGGCTCCCAGATGGCCTGGGGCTCACAGTGGCCGTACACTTGCAGGGCCAGGCTTGTTAGGTAGAGGCTCTGGTCAGAAGCCACAGTTCACTGGAGGGCCTTCATGCCCCAAGGACAAGTGGCACTGTTAATTCCCAAGAGTCTCCTGTCTCGATGCCTGGTCTACTTTTCTTGTTGAATTTCCCAAAGAAGAGCAGATTTTAAAATGGGTTGGGTTCTCTTTCTGTCTGTCTCGTGTGTGTGTGTGTGTGTGTTATGCATGTGCATATGTATGGAAGCCAGAGATTGTCAACATTGGGTGTCTTTCCTCTATCGTTTTTCCACCTTATCTTTTTGAGGCAGGGTCCCTAATTGAACCTAGAATTTGCTGATCTGGCTAGACTGGATGCCAGCTAGCACCAGGAATTCTTCTGTCTCTGCCTCCCCAGCACTTGGATTATAGGCATACACCACTGAGCCTCGTTGGTTATGTGGGATCAAAGCTCAGTTCTCAAGGTTCTGTAGCAAGCATTTTACTGACTGAGTGAGCTACGCCCCTAGCCCCACATTTCTTTAAAAATGAAAAAATTAAAACAAGAGCCGGGTGGTGGTGGGACACACCTTTAATCCCAGTACTTGGGAGGCAGAGGCAGGCAGATCTCTGTGATTCGAGGCCAGCCTGGTCTACAGAGCGAGTTCCAGGACAGCCAAGGCTACACTGAGAAACCCTGTCTTGAAAAACAAAACAAAACAAAACAAACAAACAAGAAAAGAAAAGAAAAGAAAAGAAAAGAAAAGAAAAGAAAAGAAAAGAAAAAAGCTGGATGCAGTGCTGCATAGCGATCCTAGCACTTCGGACGTGGAGGTAGGAGTTTAAGGTCATAAAGGTATCCTTGGCCAATACTGGGTTGGAGGCCAGCTTGAGTCACATCAGACCCTGCTCCAATAACAAACAAACAAACAAACAAACAAACAAACAAACAAACAAACAAACAAAAAATCCAAAACAGGGACTGGGGAGTGAGATGGCGCGGTGGGTGCCAAGCCTAACAGCTGGAGCTCAATCCTTGGGACCCACACTGTAGAAGGAAAAGCTGTCCTCTGACCTCTACAGTACTTGCTGCTTTCCCAAAAGATCAGAGTTCAGTTCCAGTACCCACAGGATGCTCACAATCACATATAACTCTAACTCCAGGAATCCAACACCCTCACCTGGCTTCCACAGGTCTCTGCCCTCACATGCACATTCCCACACAGACAGACACACAGATCCCCCCTGCCACAGACATACACACACACACACACACACAGACACTAAAAAAGCATAGAAGGGAAGTAGTACATTAGTGTCCACACCACTCAGCAAAGGACCAGAGTGTCGGGATTCTTCAAAAACTCCTCTTTTAGCTGGGCAGTGGTGGCACACGCCTTTAATCCCAGCACTCGGGAGGCAGAAGCAGGCGGATCTCTGTGAGTTTGAGGCCAGCCTGGGCTACAGAGTGAGTTCTAGGACAGGCTCCAAAGCTACAGAGAAACCCTGTCTCGAAAAAACAAAAACAAACAAACAAAAAACCCCTCCTCTATTCCTAGAAACACAGGTCCCGGGTTTTGTGTTTGCTGTTTCTGGGTTTAATATGCAGACATGTTTCCCACGGTGTATTGGAACGGTCTGTCCGGGGAAACAGACATCTATGCGCTGTGCTGTGTGTTTTCTGCCATGTGCTTCTCTGACTGAGTCTCTCCTTTCCCACACTCTTATGTGGCTCTAGGTGTGGAGTTTGCTATTGATACAACTGAAACACTGTTTTATTTAGTTCTTTTCCTGCTGGTTAGTCTTTGGCTCATCTGTATAATGTAGACCAGGCTGGCCTTCAACTCACAGAGATCTACCTGCCTCTGCTTTCTGAGTGCTGGGATTAAAGCTATGTGTTATCATTGCCTGACTAATTTTTCTATTTTGTGGCCCTGAACATGCCTTAAATGTACATGAGTTTCTCCAGAGGACATCCATGGGGAGTGATGGCTAGTTCTCAGAGCAGCATTCCGAGAGGCTCAGCCCTGGCATGTCCTCAGGCTTTGCCCCTTTCTCCTCCCATGCCCCATGCCTCCTTTCCTCTGAGGGGCTAGCTGTGGAGACCTCTGCTCACCCATGGAGCAGGATGGTACTCTCCTTCAGCCTCAGCTGACTGTATTCCTAGTTTACACTTGAGGGAGGTCTCAGGAGTGAGTCTCAGTTTCCTTTTCTGGGCCTGTCTTTTGGGCTCATAGTCCACTCTAACTTAACATGGAATGTCTTCCTCGTGGGCTGGCTGGAAGGGATGGATGGCACATTGCACTACTGTAGAGGCACAAAGGGAACAGCTTAAGTTTTGGGAGTTATTTCTTTCATCATTGTATTGTCAGTACAATGATGTTCACCATGCTCAGAGAGGGCTGGGCCATGTCTGCCTGCAGCTCTGCACACCGAGATTCACCCCACAGGAGCTCTGCAGAACTGGTACTATTACACCCACCTCACAGATGAGGAAAGTGGGACTCAGAGAGGCAACAGTGACTGCTATGGCAGCGTGGGGATGGCATGTCACAGCTATCCTCACAACTGTGCTCTCCACCCTCCTTTCAGAGGAGATCAAACTTCAGAAAGCTGAGGAGTCTGGGTTTTGTCAGAAACTCAGGGGTTACATAGGGATGGTGGAGGAATGGGGATCATAGAGCCTGGGAACCACTATCTCCAGGACCAGGGATCCCCAAGCAGGTCATGCAGGGCAGACTACAGTAAAGGGTAGGACAAGCCAGCAAGACAGGGGAGCAAGGAAAGGGCCAGGGTAGCACCACAGTTGCTGCCTGTGAGATGAAGCCTGTGCTCCTGTTTTAGAAGTGGGGACTATGGACAGGAGGAGGAAGGCCCAGTGAGGTGGACAGGCTGAGATCTAAGCTGCCTCTACAACACTGTCCTCCTGGCCTGAGGTCTCAGTCAGGGATGTGGGGAGGTAGTAGGGAGGCTGTTTTGGTCAATCCCGGCTACCATGGGTTAGACAGGCAGACTGTAGGGATGTGTTCTATCCTTCTGCCACCTCCACTCAACTGTCATGGACATTGCTGGAAAAGCAGGAAAGGATGTATCTGAGATGCTGCCCTGGGGGTGGAGCTGGTGAAACTGTCCCATGGTGTACAACACCATCAAGGCTGTTGTGTATACATCATCACTGCCTTTCCAGGTGGGAGGCTCTGTACTCACTGGTACTCTAGCATCCATACTGCATGGGGCTGTCTACTGATACCTCCACTGCCAGCACAAAGAGTATCTGTTCTGGGTTCAGTTTATGTGGGGGTCTTTGTTTATCTTCTACAAACAGGGCAACAGTGCCCCATCATGGGTAGTCATGAGTCAATGTGACGAGGGTGGTATATGGTGTCAATGATGTGGCTCTATTCACACATAAAGTAAGTTTCCTTTGTTTGTGGTGTCCCAAGGCCTCTTCCTGGATGTTATTGTGGGGTCATGAGTCTAGGGCTCCAAGGGAAATGGAGAAGGGGAGCCTTGGGACAGCCTTCCTTGGCTGGGGGCTTCCAGGCATCTGTTAGTCCACCTGTTCCTCGAACACCTGCTCTGGGAAGGCCATGTGGGTGTGAAGGGCACAAATCTGAACCACTCTGCCATCTGGAGTTTCCAACCTGTGAAGAAGCAGAGCTAAGGACCAGCTAGGATCTGGACCTCCTCAGATAGAGGGAAAAAAGCCTGGGAGCCAGGAGCCCCAGTGGCAGGAGGGGGGCTGTCTGGCTTCAGTGGGGTGCAGGCTACATTATCAGATACCAGCCAGGTCCGGAATGTTTGGGCAATGCATGGACAGCAGGCACACTGGTCACAGATGGCCAAGATAGCGTGGGGAAAGGGAGCTGGGCACAGGCTTCAGGGTCTGTGGTAGCTGTTCTTGTTGTCAACTTGACCACACCTGGAATTAACTAAAGCCCAAGCAGCTGGGCACATCTGGGAGGGAATTTTCTGGATTGGATGTTTGAGGTAGGAAGACCCACCCTAAATCTGGGAGACACCTTCTGGTGGCAGCCTATATGAACGGCAGTGAAGAAAAAGCTTTGCCCTTTTCCTGCCTGCCCTCACTGTCACTGGCAGGTCTATTTCTTCACTGGCATCAGAGCCTACTTTTTCTGGGTTCCAGTGTGTGCTGAAGACCAGGTGAGACCACCAGCCCCATGGACCTAACGACTAGATTCTTGGACTTTTCATCGGGAGGCAGCCATTGTTAGAGTACTTGAACCACAGCCTACACTGCTCTGATAAATCCTCTTACTCTCTCTCTCAGTTTATCAATCCCATTTCTCTAGAGAACTTAATACAGAGTCACCTCCTAGGAGTAAATTCTAAGTACACAAAGTACACAACCAGCATATGGAGAATATGGGCATAGGCAGATGGGCAGGCATACCCCAGCCCTGCACACACTCACCTGTGTCATGGATGAATCTCTCTATCTTAGACTGCATGCCCCAGTATCGGAACTCCACCTTGCAGAGCTTGTAGGCGCACATGATGGGGAGGAGCCGCTTCTTGTACTCCTGAATCCAGTTGTCAGAGAGGGGCCCCCGATGAGTCTTGATTGACTGGAACAGCTTGGGATCTTCTTCAGTCTTATACTCGCTGGGAGGCACAGGATCCTTGACGATGTCGATGATGTCTATGGGGACACCCTGCGAGTGGTCATGTTTGCCCAAATTCTATTCACCCTTTCCAGGACTCATGTATGATGGTGTGTGTATAGGACAAGGTTTCTGGTGACTCCCTGACTGCCAGCCCAGAGCCTTTCCTGTTTCCTTTAGTGTGTGTGACACTGGGACTGAACCTAAGGCCTCACACATGCTAAATAAATGCTCTATCACTAAGCTATATCACCAACCCTATTTTTACTTTTTATTTTAAGACAAGGTCATAAACTAAGTTGTCCAGGTGGCTTTGAACTTATGATCCTCCCATCTCCCCGTAAGCAGCTTCAATAACAGCCTGTACTACTTGTCCTGGTTCTTATAGTTTTTTTCTGCAGTCAGCTTGACATACCATAGTCCACGTGCAGAGGTAAATGGGGCAGTGAATCAAGGAGACAATGGGAAAAGAATTCCCATGAAGAATACAGGGTAGGGAAGGATAGACAAGACGGAGGAACCTTTCCAGAGTAGGGTGGTGTTTTGGCCACAGGAGTAGAACAGTGTTGGATTGAGGTGGGATCTTGGGGAACCACTGGGATGCTTGTCAAGGACAGGGGACTATTGTGGAGGGGATGGAGAATCAGGATGCAATGGTCCTTTGTCACTAGATGAGGCTCCTGAATAGCACCTAAGCAAGTAGACCTGGGCCAGAGACTACCATCTAGAAGAGGCTTGCAGAACTGTGTTAGGCCCTCAGATGTGTTTTGTTTGCCATTTTGTTAAACATTTTACAATGTTTAAAAATTGGGGAAATTTCACAAGAAAAATCTCCAACTCTGATTTCTCTTTTAAAAGATTTAGCTGGGCATGGTGGTGTATACTTTTGATCCTAGTACTCGGGAGGCAGAGGCAGTCAGATCTCTGTGAGTTCTAGGCTAATCAGAACTACAGAGTAAGACACTGTCTAAAACAAAAAAGCTTAACAAATGGAGACCACCTCCTGCACAGTGACATCAGCTGGAGAGCAAAGCAGCAAAGGCCACCATCACTCCAGCCACAGACACCATAGTGTGGGCCAGTCTACTGTAGGCATGGCATTCACAAGCAGCTTTAATCAGACAGCACCCCAAGAGTCCACAAGCCCATGTATAGGGAGGAGAAAGCCGACAGACTTGGCATGCACATTCAGGACATGGAAGCCTGTCCTGCCTCACTCTGTGCCCCATTCTACCCCCTACCTAAGATTCCAACGTACTCTCAGGATGAGACCAGGCAAGGGCAGAGGGACAGAGTTAGGGTGGCCTGGGGTGGCAATGCTGCCTGCTAGGCTTCAGCTGTCATGCTCACCTGTTATCAGCTGGTTCTTTTCCACAGGAGACAAGCTGAACACATCATTGTTTTCCCCAGTATCGGTCTTATAAAAGGTCTCAATGTCAATGGAGAACTTCTCCACAAAGGGACAGGTGAACCTGAGAGAAAGAACATCCATTGGGACTGAACCCTGGAGGGGCTGTCACTAGTTAACAGTTTGCTGGACCACACTGGAAACAAAGTAAAGTGGGTAGGTGGTGTGGTCGATTACATGATAATGCCCCCCCAGGCTCATATATGTGAATACTTGGTCCCTAGTTGATGGAACTTTTGGGGAAGGATTAGGAAGTATGGCCTGGTTGGAAGAGGTGTTTCACTGGTGGTGAGCCTTGAAGTTTCAGAAGCCCATGCCATTCCCAGTTAGTGCTCTGTCTCCCTTTGCTTTGTGTTTGTGGAGAAGGTGTAAGTTCTCAGCTACTGCTCCAGCACCACAGCTTCCTGCCTGCTGCCATGCTCCCTATTGTGATGGTCATGGACTCATCCTCTGAAACTGTAAGCCCCAATAAACTCTTCTATAAATTGCATTGGTCAAGGTGTCTATTCACAGTAAGAGAAATGTAATGAAGATAGGTGGAGTTAGCTGAGATATGACAGTCACGTCTATTTCCTATACTACCATCTTGTCCTAAGAATAGCCAAGCCAGCTTGTGGGAGAGAAAGACAGAGACGAGAGCTATTGAACTTCCTTGGTAGCTTCTAGAAGCTTCTCACATCTGGCATCCATATGAGTATGGTGTGGTGGGAATGCATGCACAGCCACAATGGTAGTGTGCTATGAAGTCAGTGGATCTGGGCAGACATTCCTGGTATGTGACACCAGCAAGTAGCCCACTCTGAAAACAGAACGGCTCCTTTCTGGGATGGAGAAGTGCTCTCGGAAATCTTAAACTAGCTCTCAGCATTTTCCAGGTGTGGGGTTTGAGGGGAGGAAGCCCTGAGAAGCTAAAGGGGAGTACCCTTGCTCAGTGAGAGCTAGCATTGGGGAGAAAAGAGTGAAGATCCTCTGCTGGGGTTCTGAGAAAAGCCCTGCTTACCAAGGGATGTATTAACAAAGCTACAGAAGCTTTAGAGTCCCAGAGTTGGGAGACTTTGGACCATCTGGTCTACCTTCAGTTCACACTTCTTCCTAGCAGGCTGTCTCTGTTCATGGGAACTTAGAGGATGTTCATTCCCTGAACTTTCCTAGATGCCAGCCCTTGCTCAGTCCCTGCCTTCATGACTTCAATTGCCATTTCTTGGAGGCAGGCAATACAGGGGCATCTGTCCCGTTCCTGCATGTGACCACCTGTGAACCATTAGGGGACATGTGTGAGGCAGAGTTTGATGCTTGTAGGGGTGCAGGGGGTTGAGCCTGCCAGGAGAATTCCTGGACACACGCTGTGGAGTTCCCCTAGCAGATGGCATGCTGAGGAGGTAGAGGCAGGCACACCTGGTTCGGGTGTAGGGGTAGGCATTCCAGGACTCCTCCACCACCCGCAAGGCTGCCTTGGGCAAGATGGCACGGAACCAGCCAGGGATGTGCATGCCCACATGATACACCTTGTGGGTGTACTGCCCAGAGCCACCAGGACCATCTGTGTAGGGCCGGTTCTCCAGGATCTCCACGCCACTGCCTTGTCCATGGGTCTCGTTGCGGCTTTTCTTCTATGGGGGAAAACATGTTGATGTGTGGTCAACATAGAGAAGAGGCTCAGAGGACAGAACAGAAAAGGTCTTCAGCCTTGAGGCTGGCTCTTTCTGTGTCATCTTAGGACACCACAGCCTCCTAAATCTGCACTGTGGCTCTATGAGCCCCAAGCCTTCTGAAGGAAGAGAACAGAGCCCTGAGTTTTTTCTTTAAGTATAAGTATCAAAAGCACAAATCATCTATTTTGACTCCTATCTATCCTAGGGCTGAGCTTTCCCAAGATGCCCATTTTCCCCCTTTTCTCTTCTTCCTCCTCCCTGTCTTTGTGACAGGGTCTCTGACTGACCTGAACTTCCTTTGTAGATCAGGCTGACCTTAAACTTGAACTCACTTGATCAGCCTTACTTTGCCTCCTAAGTGATGGAGTTAAAGGTGAGCACTGCCACACCTGGCCTCTTCTTTCTTTTCTTTTCTTTGTTTATTTTTTGAGACAAGGTCACAGCATAGGCAGGGATGGTACTGATTTGCATTTCTAGTCTCCTAAAGGGGTTACAAGTGCGTGCCATCTCACCAGTGCTGGGTGCCTACTCCTGCTTCTATGCAGTTTTGTACTGTTTGTTCCAGGCACAATAATTAGGCAAGAAAAAGAAATAATAAAAGGCATCCAAACTGGAAAAGAAAAAGTAAAAATCATTTTAGTTTGTTGAGAACACAATCTTTATATAGAAAACTCTAAAGAATTTTCCTTAAATCTCTTAGGCTTAATTAAATGAATTCAGCAAAGCTTCAGAACACAAAATCAACACACTAAGCTGAAGAACACAAAAGGAAACTGGTTGTGCTTATAAAAGCATTTGTCAGAACAAACAGGAATCCATTTGAGCAGAGGTGAAAACTGAAGACCACAGAACCAAAAGAAACTAAAGACCTACACAACTGGAAAAGCATCCTCTCTTCATAGGTTAGACTCCACATTGTGAAGACAACAATAATCCCAAAGAAGCCTGCAAGACCTGTGCAGTCACCAGCAAAATTCTAGTGTTTTTATTTTGTAGGAGCAGCACATGGATGCTACAATCCATACGTTATTGCAAAAGGTCCCAAACATCTGTAAACAACAATAAAAATTAAAGCAAGCTGGAATCTCACCTCTCTGTATCACACAAAACCTTGTACTTGAATGGCAGCAAGAAGGTAGAAACCATCCAGCTGGCCACCAGCTGAAGAAAGGGTATACCCTGGCCCGGGAGATGACTCAGCGGGTAAGAGTGCTTGTTGTGCAAACACAAGGATCTGAATTCAGAACCCTGGAAGCCATGTAAAGCCATGTGTGGCCGCATGCATGCCTGTAACCCCAACACTGTAGAGGGCAGCGACAACAGGAAGTGGGACTTGCCAGCTGCCTAGCTGCCTCAAAGGACAGACCCTCTCTCAAAATAATAAGGTGCAGAATAACAGACAGGACATCTGGCATTGCCCTCTGTTTGCTTAGGACTTAAGGGGTTCTTTGGACGCACAGGTTTACTGGTGGCTAAGAAAATTCTGTTTCCAGAACTGGCACTGCTCCCAAAGGTCTATTCACTTGCCATGAGCCCACCACAGTGGTGCTTATGACCCATGTACATTCTATATGTGCAAATTCTTGAATTAAACATAAAGAATGATAGGTGATATGCTTGCCCTAAATGGAACATACCCAGTACCCCAATCAAGGCTCAAAGAACACTGTGGAATTGGGGACAAAGAGAACATAAAGCCTGAAGATGGAGAGGTGTGCTATAGAAAACTGTCTTCTAGACACACAATGCCATTGTGTTCATGAACTCATTGCAGCCATAGTTACTACACAAAGTTGTCCAAGACTGGGGGAAGGACTCACGGGGCCTCTGGCTGTAAATGGTGGCTTGGGGAGGGGCTGTCAGCTGTCACTTTCTTCAGTGGTGTAGCCAATGCTAAGTTGCTCATGCTCCAGTAGATAATTTCCCACTCATGCAAGCAACCCTAATTAAATGTACTGGGCGCCATGCGCACAAAAGTCATGGAGGTGGGGGGCCTTGCTGGGATTCAGTGGGATGGAGCAGAGATGAGACACTGTAATAGCAAGGGGGTGAAGACAACTAAAATTCATTGTGCACATGTACAAAACTGTCAAAAACTTAAGATGAAAACAATGCAGATCAGCTGGGCTTGGTGCTCATGCCTGTAATTCCAGCAGAAGCAGGGAGATTATGAATTCCAGTTCAGCCTGGGCTATTTCAAAAAAAAAAGTCTCTTTGCAAACAACCACCACCGGGGCTGGAGAGATGGCTCAGCGGTTAAGAGCACTGACTGCTCTTCTAGAAGACCAGGGTTCAAATCCCAGCACCCATATGGCAGCTCACACTGTCTGTAACTCTAGGATTCAGCCTATATGTATACATTTATACATATAGGCTAAAAACACCAATAATAATAGAAAACAACAACCACCAAAACAGAAAAGTAAAGAAAATTCCAGCAAGATTGTTTGTGGGTAGGGCCCTTGTCACCAAGCCTGGCAACTTGAGTTCAATCCCTAGGACCCACATGGTAGAAGGTAGAACTGATTCCTGAAAATTGCCCTCTGACCTCCACACGCGTGCCATGGAACACATGCTTCCCTGCCCCCCCCCAAAAAAAAGAAAAATAATTTTAGAGAGAGAGGGAGAGGGTCTATCTGTGTACTTCTGGCTCACTATGCAGACCAGACTAGCCTTGAACTCACACAGATCTCCCAAGTTCTGAGGTTAAAAACATGTGCCACCATGCCTGACCCAAATAAATGTAATTTTTTTAAAAAAGTGAAGAAAAACCCAGAACTACCCAAGCCAGTGAGAAGTCTCCCTCTGAGTTGCACTGCAAGGAAAACTTTACCACCACGAAAAGCTCCGGCCTCTGAGGACAGTTGGTCCCTGTCTGCCTTGGGAAGACAGTTAACTCCAGCTGTAGTAAGTACTGGGTATGGTCTACAAGGCTCCAAAGTCCATATATTGCTCAGGTTTGTTTCTGAGAAAGGACTGAGGGTACAGGGTTGAAGACCCCGGGAACAGAGATGTGAGGAGGGTTCGGCTGCTCTGACTTAGTCATTGATGCTTTCAGATGGGACTGGAAAGAGCAGGGCTTGATCTGGACCTGTAAGGCCACAGACAGGGCCACTCAGAATCCACTGGGGCTGAGATGTGCATGCTTTCGCTAAGGAAGAGGCCCCACGGGGAATGCCAAGGCTGAGCAGACACCTTCTGGACCCTATCTTTGTCTGCACCTGATCCTCAAGCTGGTAGAATGGGAGCACTCCACATTCTGTAAGTGAGGAAACCGAGACACAGGGTACTGGGTGCAGCTCACTCAAGGTGATAACTGACTACCAGACTACAGACACTTGGGACAGTGTGGAGACAGAAAGGAAGAAGCTGAGATAGCTTGAATCTCAGGGACCACACATGCATCCCCTCCTGTTGGGTGGGCCTGGTCCTAGACTACTGATCTGTAAGAGTGGGGGCAGCCATGCCTGAAGTGGTGCTGGCAGATACCATGTATATACAGGAATACACACAACTCATAGTCTTCTCCAGGCTGTTGTCCGAGTGTTCTCTTCAGAACCCATCTAGACCATGTATGCCCTGCTTTGGGCTATCACTCTTCTCAATATTCCAGCTACTGGACGTGACTCGGCCTCCCAGGTGAGCAATGCTGTGTTATAGCTACTTTTAAGTGTTACTGTCTACTTTACTGCAGAGGCCCACAGCAGGGTCTGGGTTGGGGCCAGGCACAGGCTGCCTGGAGAGACAGCCAGGGATGCTGGGGTGGAATTGTGTGTTCTGAGATCAGCCTATGATTAGGAAAACTGAGGACTGTTGCCCATTACTGGGCTTAAGCACTGAGGCTGTTGGTCAAGATGTCTATGTTCACGTGACTTTTCTATACACATGTGTGAGACAAGCGTGTGTGTGTGTGTGTGTTAGAGAGAGAGAAAGAAAGAGAGAGAGAGAGAGAGAGAGAGAGAGAGAGAGAGAGAGAGAGAGA